>OW285241.1:101596578-102202444 GCA_935421215.2 Melolontha melolontha
TTATTGATTTCTCTCATAAGCACTTCCTTCTTATATAGGTTATAACCTTTTAATTCTTCGTCTGACAATTGTTTCTCAAATATTACTTTATTATCATCTATATTAAGTATACCATTTTCAAAATTTAAGATCATTCTGAGACTTTTAATGCTGTCAATACCTATTATACAGTCGTATTGTAGTTTGTCAATTATATAGCAATGTATGATGTATTTTGATTTGTTGGTGAATATTTCCGTAGATAATTGTTTTGTTACCGTCCCCATACGTTTTCCGTTCGCAGCAATGATGTCTGTCCCTTTTGTTTTTATAATGTTCTTCTCGTATCTCCGTATGTTTTTAGCTTTTTCTGCTTTCAATAAAGTGATTTCTGCTCCTGTATCAATTAAGCAATATAAAAAGATATTTTCAAATTTTAATTTTACAATGGGTAATGTATATATTTGGGTAGTTTGGTTGCCTGCATCTTCTACATTAATGAATTCTTCCGGGTTTTGATAAAAAGTAATAGTATCTATCTTAAATGGTATGCTATAGTCGTTTGGTGTTCTCAATTCTGGCGTGTTGACGGACCTGGTATTGGGTCGGTATAGAGGTCCACTTGTGAAATTGACGTTTTTTTTAATACCTCCTCCATGTTTGTACGTATAGGCGACACAGATCGGTGACGTCTACTAATATAATTTATTTGACCACGACCACGATTTCGGATATGGTTAAATCCTCGTCCTTGTTGATTAGAATAATTATTCGAATTATTATTATTTTGTTGGTGATCCGTTGAGCGATTATTGTGATTAAAATAATTATTATTGTTATTGTATCTTGTCGGCGGGAAATTAAAATTTTGTCTATTCGGTGGGTTATTTGGTTGATTGCGGTCATTATTTACATTATGGCTGTAATTATTATTATAATTGTTATAATTGTTGTATGGTCTTGAAGTATTTTGATTTCTGTTATTATGGTTAGAATTATTGTATCTTTGAGGTGGTAAGTTTATTTGATGGTTGTTATTGTTATTTAAATTTTGAGACGGATAATTGCGATTATTGGGATTGCGATAAAGGTGTTGTGGCTGATGGTTATTTTCTGTAAAATCATCTAACCTTCTTAATATGTCTATAAGTGAGTCCATATTAGTCACCCTTTGACATATTATAGCTTGAGTATCAGTGTAGATAAAATGATTCAGGAGTTGCCTGGCAATCATTGATTCGTCTATATCATTCAAGTGCTTACACTGATTGTATATGCGAGAGGCGTATGTTTCACGAGAGACTTGTCCTAATCTATATTTACCTGTAAATAACCGTATTTTTGCTCGATTTTGCTGTGTTTCATCCCAGTAATTTTTTGTGAAGAGTGCAACGAACTGGTCAAGAGAATTGCAATGGTCCTCAATTCTTTGAAACCACTCTTGTGCACTATACCGTAAAGTTACACGAATGACCTCCATTTTATGTTTCTCCTCCGAAACATCCTCTAAATAACGTAATAAACAGCTAAGGTACGTCATGGGGTGTACTTTTGTAATGTCCCCGTCGAAGTCATGTAAATTTTCTATCTTAATAGAGTTATTGTTAGTATTATTGTAATTTGTTGATGTAAAATAATTTCTAATTTTATTTTCTAATTGTTTAATGTTAGCTTGCATGTTAGTGTAATTATCATTATTGGTAGTGATTATAGCATCTAAATTTTGTCTAACTGTGTTTATTTCTTGGTTATTATGATCTTTGCATTGACTTATTTGAGTATTAATATCTTGGTTTAACGTTATTTTTAATTGTTCAGTGTTGTCTACATTTATTTTGTTAAAATTAGTCAATTTTGTATTAAATATAGTATTATTCTCTGAAATCAATTTGTCTACATTTTGTTGTATATTTTTAGTTGTAGTTATTAGTCTCTGTTCGGTATTATTATGTATTTCGTCTGTTGTAGCCTCTAACTGTTTTGCCCAATGTAAGTTCTGTAAGTTGACGGTTTCATCTAGTTTAATTAAGTATTTTAGCTCGTTCTCCTCCATCTTTTTCTGAGCTGTAGAAATCTCAGCTATTTTACCCTCTAAATCTACCTTGAAAGCACTTAATTTGTTGTCTATATGAGCATTATTGAGTTCAAATCTTTCATTAATTTTTTTCGTGTTAGCTTCTAATTTTGCCGATAAGTCAGTACTCAGATTAGTTATGTCTTGTTTTAAGTTATCGTTGTTAGTGTCTAATTTGTTATTAGTATTGTCTAATTTATTTGTTAAGTCATTGTTACTATTAGTTAGTTCTTGTTTTAAGTCCTTGTTATCTTGTTTTAAGTCCTTGTTATCTTGTTTTAAATCATTCATTTGTGCCATTAGTGTCTGTAACATGTTCAACATCATCTGGCTATTATCTGGTGAACTTACCTCTTCAGCTGTAGACGTTTGTGCAACCGGAATGTCTCCCTGTTCAGCCCTGTCTTCTTCCGTAGTGTCCTTTACTGCTTTTGTCCTGTGTCTGGTGTCCATATTAATATTGATTGAATGAATATTATGCAAAGAGTTTATATTGATATTTTTCTTTAATTGTTAATAGAATTATTATAATGAATAGTTGATAAGTAGAAATTTATGATTTAAATATGTATAAACAATATTCGAGACACAGTAATAATATAAGTGGACAAAAGTTAAATAAAACAACGTACATACAAGGTGATATTTCCCCTTCACTAACCTTTACTATATCCGTAACTCCTTCAAAGTCTGGGATGTGAAGAATTGTAGGTAAAAATCAGCTGTACAATAGGAAAAATAGGTACACAATTCTACACACAACTACAGTAATAACCTACACCTTTCGTCTAAATTATATATGTAAAATAATTTTGAATGTAGCAATTATTTGTCAAAATTTATATTGTAGTCGAGTTATTTAAAAGAAGCAATCTGGGCTCCACGTTGTTGCGCCAAATGTTAAAGTACGCTGAGGAGGTGATAATAAATATAATGAAAGAGTTTAAAAATATTAATTTTAAAATTAAAAAGATGGGCGCCTTGATATAACTCCTCAAACTGCTCTATCTGTATTCTAAATTGCCAACTAGTCGGATTGCATGAAACTAAATTAAAAAGCTTAATTAAATGTGAAATCTCAGGCTCTTCGTTAGTAATAAGTAGTTGCTTCCATAAAAGTAAACTATTAATGTTAAGGCTTAAAGAAATAACTCCTACAAGTAAATATAGACAAATAAAAGATTGATATGATAATAAAAATATTATGTTTATTGCTATAAAAAGAAAACTGTAATAAAATAACATGTATTGCAAAGAGTGAAATTAACGAAACTACATATAAGAAAGGCAACAAGGTGTTACTTAAGAAAATAAGGTGGTTATGTGTGTTTTAACTTATAAAAATGAGGATAACAATATAAATAATCTTTTAACGATAATGGTGAGTACCTTTTAATTACTATTTCTACGTTTAAATTGGTTGTTTATTAAATTTTAATACAAGTATAGGACGTTTAGGTTAGGTAAGCAAAATCGAGAATTTTATTGGTTTATAAGTTTAAAGAATTAAAAATTTTGAAAAATAAATACGTTTTATCTGTAACCTGTGTTTATAATAATCCTGATGTTTATTTTGTAGAACGTACGCATCAAATGGGATGATTCTCGGCGATCGAAAAAGTCCGATTGCTGTTCGAATTGTTGTCGGCGTGGGTGGCTGTTTCCAATGACGCTTTCGAAGATTTTCTTCGGTCTTGGTCTCTGATGCCTAATTTCTCCCTGCGTTCTTATCTAGCTGTTGGATTACAGGTATCGATGTTGATGAACGATAATCAATTCCGTAGATGTTCTGTGACTGTTTCTTGACAATATTTCTTTTTGATTTCTTGCGATTATGGTGAAATTACATCTATGACGCCTGGTTGTACGTAAATACGTTAAAAATCGAAATTTCTTGAAGAATTTCTCTCGTCGATCGGGTTTATTTAAAGGCAGGATACTTTTAATTACTTTATACAAAATTAGCGATTTTAATTAATGATAAATAAAAATTTCTAAGGATCGGTCAAAAAAATGCGTCTACTATTTTATAAATTTCAAAAGATGATGCCGATAGCGCTTGTCTGTTTTACCAAACTTAGCTATCTAATGATGCCAAAAAGTCTCGATGTTTTACCTTATCAACATAATTAAATAGATGGAATTTGACTAATTTTACTATTCTTACAAATTTTAAAAATTATATAATAAATTAACAAGTTAGGTTAATGTAAAACTTAATGTTACAAATTGAGTACTGCGCACGATAAATATTTACATTTGCGAGATGTCAATTTGTAGGCGTGGCTTACTAGCGTCGATATAAATTAAAGATGCATATGAATTTGAATATGTGTTTTTCGCGCTAATATTTGAAATTTGAATAAGAAATAATAAGTAAGAAATTAATGAAAGAAATATAATTATAGAAATTTAAGAAAATAATGTTATCGTTATTAAAATTCGTATGCACTTCGACTCTACTAATACTTAATAATATCACTTACATAACCTTTTATTACCCTTTTCTTACTTTGTATATCTTATTTTTCCCATTTCAGATGCAGCTCAATGTGTATGCCTTGCATCATTACATTATATATATATATATATATATATATATATATATATATATATATATATATATATATATATATATATTGCGCTAAAAATTGTAAACAGACTGCTTATCGCGTGCTCACTTAAAGATATCAATATTTTTATCAATTATTTCAATCTAATTTTATAAAGTTAAATTCATGATGACAGTAATGTTCAGAAATTAGTAAATTGGATGTAGACGACCTCCGATTCAGTTTTCCCAGTGATAGTGACAAATAATAAGAAATAGTAAGTATCTTAAACCTGTCTTCAGTTTTTCCCTCCACATATGGCATCACAGAACGTACATACTGAATACAAACAAATAAGCGAATATACATCCAAGCAAAAGTAATATTATGATGTGAAAATATACATTAAATAATATTTCTTACTATGTTCGGCTTAAGAAGTATGTGTTTTAATCAATTTAGTCAATTTAAAATATACTTCATTTCAAAAATTGTATGTACATGTACATTTTATGTAGTTGACTGAGCCTAGGTAAATTAGATAAACTTGTGCATTACAGATATTTGTTGATTTGTTTATGCACATATTTTGACAAAAATATGCACAAAATATTAATATGTTCTAATATAGAAAAATATGCATCAACATGATAAATTTTTTTATAACATTCTATCAAAAACCAAAATCGGTTCTATAAAACAAAACTTTATTCTACATTTAAGGTCTGTTGCATTACGTTGCATTACGGGTTCTTTTAAATAAAACTAATGGTAATTTAGAAACCCTGTGTTAATAATAAAAGTACACTAAAAACACTTAATAAATAATAACAACAATCATAGTATTTATATTCACAGTATTTATCTCACATTTATATAATGATATTCTAACTCGCCTGTCACTAGTTGAATAATGCTTCTTGCGTTTGAGCCCTATATACATCCAGGAGAGAAACTCTCGGATCTGCGGTTTTCTAGTATCTTCTGTCCGGTGTTTTACAGAAAGGCCTGGAAGTGTTGACGCGTACGGTGAGTGACATCAATGCATGGGTCACATAAAAATATGTTTACAAAAACTTAAAATATCCTTAGCCATTATAAATACTATTCAAGAATATATAATTACTAATATTTAGTAACTATTAATAATTGATATCTAACAATAAGTACATCTATTTACTCATGACTAGAGACCGAACACGAGAGACCGAAATTACGATGGACCATAAAATAGTCTATATCATCGCTAAGTACAACAAGCAGTTATTGAATAGCACTATTCATTCGGTTAACCGCACACCCGGTTTTTGTCGCTAAATTGTGACGCATTTACTTCAATTTTTCACTTAAATTGCTTTCTTCATGGGCGTAGAAAGAATCGGGAGGAGTTTTGACAATTTATTTTATTTATTACTTTATATTTCGTAAGATAAATAAAGTACGGTGAGTTAGTTTCTGTTTTCATTGTTTTAGCTGTTAATTGGAAAACAAACGGGTGGTGATATTATAAAATACGAAATACATTTTTATTTGTTCATTTTGTAGCTCAAGTTGAGTAAAGGAGTATTAATATTAAGTAGTAATACTTCCTCAGGGTTTTCTTCTGTAAAATTTGAATAAAATACATCCTTTGTAGATAAAAAACGCCCTTTCTACATCGCAACTGATTATAGGTGCAAACTGGAAATATTGTTTTATTCCAGCGTATTTATCAGCTAGATTTTGAGGCATTATCCCCATACACAATTGCCGCAAAATTATTAAATCTGGATTTCTATTAAAAACTGCGTCTAATTTTTGCCGAAGACCATATCCGAAGCCAATATTTTTCAAATTATTAGTAGCCACATCTAATGTGGTTAAACCATCATTTAATTTGAGATTTTGATTTTCAAAATACGTGCTTAGTTTTGTAAAATTTCCAACGTGTTCCTGCATTGGGACTTCGTGCACAGTAGTATTCTTTATAATGAATTCTACAGTAGCACTCTACAGTCGCTTTCTAGTCCTACCAAAATTCGTACTCCGTGTTGATATCGCATTCTCTTCGGGTTTGGTCGTAACTTCAATATCCATTCTAAAAATATTAGTTTATCTTAGCACTTATTCTTGTAAAGTCACTAAATTTTTCTGGGCTCCCTTATTTTGACAGGTTTTAAAAGATACATTTGTAAATATCTTGCCATAAGTTCTTAATCCCCTTTATTTTGTCTACTTCGTTTACTATTTACATTTCTTAGTTTTCCTCTTATATTTCGGTTTCCTGTTCTGCCCAATTATATTATTCATTATTAGTACAGATATAATAATAAACATATTCTTGCATCACTGTAAAAAAAAGGTAATTAAAAATATATCACAATAACATACAATTATCTTGTTTTTATTTGAAGATGTTACCTAGATTTATTTACAATGCAATTGCTATTGAAGAGGAACAAGACAGAAGAGAGGAATTCCGGCTATACAATAATGAAAGACGATTTATGAGAGAATCTAGAAATGCATTTAGTTTAACAGATTTGCATTTTAAGCTACTGTTTAGACCAGCGATGCACATACCGCGGCACGCGGGCCGCATGCGGCCCACCGTCGATATTTATGCGGCTCGCCAACGAATTTTAAAAATTGTTCGAAAAACTACAAAAGTAGGTAGAAATCCATTCAAATCAATTTTTCTTAACTTTTTATTTTATTCTAACTTTTGTAATTGTTAGTAAGATATGTGTCCTTAAGTACCTACTACTTTCTTGTTCAGGTTTACTACGTAAGACAGGTATGCTCCTCGTCGTTCCAAGCATATTGTTACGAGACTAGAAATCTGTCAAACCAACTAGATTACTCGAAGATTCGCGAAACACGTCGGTATTATCCCCGAAAAATGTGGTGGGTTCTCGATGTTAGGTAACTCGTATAAATACAACGCATCGCCCGCTATCGGGGCAGTTAAGTTTTAACTACGGACAAGCGAACGTTATATTGTTTGAATTGTAATCTGTGAATAATAAATATTTCGTCATTCGAACTTGGCATCTACCTACGTAACAATATAATATCAATTTTGATATGGATAAACTACGCCCCAGTAAAAAAACGTAGTCGTAAGGTTGAAGATGAAAATCGACTGTTTCAAGATATTTGGACCGAAAAATACTTTTTGATTTCATCGCATAACAAAAGTGTCTGTTTAATATGCAAGAGTAGTGTTTCTATTCCGAAGGAATATAATGTGAAAAGGCATTATGAAACCCAGTATCATACTTTACCAAATTAACCGGCGAAAATCGAACGCAAAAAATTTCCATTTTACAAAGGGAACTAATAGGCCAGCAAGCTATGTTTTCAAAACCAATTCAAGATGCTGAAACGGCTACTGAAGTTAGCTTTGAAATATCTCCAATAATAGCGAAAACTTGTCGGCCTTTTAAAGATGGTGAGTTTGTTAAGCAGTGTTTAGATATCCCCTCAAAAAAAATGTGTCCGAAAGATGCAAAGAGGTTTGAGAGAATTCAACTAAATCGCAATAAGTGTTCAAAGAAGACTTACCACATTAGCAGCTAATATAGAAGAGCAATTAGCTACAAAATCGAAAAGTTTTGAGTATTTTTCTATAGCACTTGACGAATCTACAGATATAAGTTCCACTGCTCAACTCTTAATATTTTTACGAGGTGTAACGCAAAATTTTGAAGTGAGTGAAGAACTGATTGGTATGAGTTCTTTGACAAGTCAAACCAAGGGGAGGGACATGCTCAAAGCTCCACTGGAAAAATGTTCTATAATGGATTTGGATTTAACGAAATTATCTGGAATTACGACTGACGGAGCACCTTCAATGGTTGGAAGTAAATCTGGGATAATAACTATGTTCAAAGAGTATTTACAAACTAAAAACATAGATAACAAGGAATTAATGCAGTTTCATTGCATTATACATCAAGAGGTCCTCTGTTCAAAATTATTGGGATTTGAAAATGTGATGAATGTTGTAGCACCTACTTTATATAATCATGAGGTGTCAATCACCGACAATTCACCCAATTTCTCGAGGATATTGAAAGCGAATATTGTGATTTCTTGGCTAAGTCCTGGGTTGTCACTAGAGCGGTTTCTTAGCTTGATTGAAGAAATCAAAATATTTCTGGCGGAAAAGAAAAAGGACGTCTCCGAACTCGACAACCCTGATTGGCTGTGCGACTTAGCGTTTCTTGTAGACATCACAAATCACTTGAATGTCTTAAATACGCGACTCCAAGGCAAAGATCAATTGATTTCGCAGTTATACTCTCATGTTTCGTCATTTCAATGCAAATTGAGTCTTTTAAGGACACGATTACATAATTACAACAAACATTTTTGAATGTTCTTTTATTTTTATCATTTGTAGTAATTTATACCATTTAAAAATAAAAATATTTGTGTTAATAAGTATTCTTTGTAGTGGTCCGTACTTGGCTTATAATTTTCCCGAGTGGCTCCTGTTTCCTATAAGTCTGTGCATCCCTGGTTTGACTGACAAAGGATATGGCTCATTTTTTTAGTTTTTGACTTCCAGTCAGTAATTATCTATAAATAATAGTTAAGATATGGGTAATGATAAAAAAAGAAAAACAAATATTTTATTTTATGTAGAAGTATTTACTCACTTCTCTCCATTCTTCGATCGTTTTTGCTCAATATCCCAAATAATTTAATAGTTCTGCAACACTTATCCAAAGCGCATTTACTTCCTCTCTTCCTTGTAAGCCGCTAAGTTTAGTCGTAATTAATTGTGGTGATTCTTCACAAAAATTTAAAAAAGCTGCCAAATGATCATTTGTAACACGCATTTTTTGGAAAAGGTCTTACGTAGTTGTTACGATTTGTAAAATAAACAAAAAAATCTTCTTTCTAAAGAGAATTTGGCAACCATATAAATACTAATCAACTTTACAATTTTGTAAATTTGTAAAGCATGTGCGGGATCCGGTAGATATCAGCCAACCGCTCTTTTTCGTCTTTATCTAACGTATACAAATGTTTGTTTTCTACATTATCTCTTTCTAATGCGATAGGTGTTAAGGTGTAGAAACAAAGCGATAGTTCCGAGGGTGTGTGGGGAAGGATACCACTGTAGAAAACGATAAGGAGTACCAAAACAATAGAAACGAAGCGATATAACGTGTGTTCATTTGAAAAGTCAATCTAGGTTACTTTGAAATTTTGATTGAATAAGACGCAAATATATTAGGATGTTTGTTGTTCCGTAAACGTAAATCCAAATGACATTTGATAATGTCAATCACATTTGTTATTTATTTGTATGTATGAAACTGTCAAAATATACGACTTCGTAGGTTAAGTAGTATATTTTAATTTTCGACACACTTCAAAATATTCTCAGTAAATCACATGCTACTAGATTGACTTTTCAAATGAACTGCTGGAGAGAGTACAACTGATTTTTTAAATTTAGAATTTGTATTAGTTCCTTTCACTCAGAAATACTACGACCATTGTCATTTAAACATGTAACGAAATTTTGTGAACTATCGAAATTCTCATAAAAACTAGTAGCTTCCAACCATGTTCTCCATCTAGTTTATTACTGGAGTGGGAGGCAGTGACAAAGATGGAAGTTTTTCCCTGTAAAGAGCTACTCTCAATGGTACTTTTCTGAAAACTTTTTTACAGATTCACAGATTCTGTGGAGAGCATGTGCTATACAAGTAATATGCAGCATATTAGGATAAGTTTCCTCGGAGATACCTTTCCAGAAAGAGTTTAATTAAAATTTTAATATTAAATACTGTTAATATAAAAAGTTGTTATTGATTTATTCCCTCACTACAGTCGATTTTTTTCTTTCAGTAAGAAAATGGATGTTACTTTGTTGGAAATTTTTGTACTACTTTTAAGTTCATTCGTTTCCATAATTGTCTTTATAAAAGTGAACTTCAAATACTGGGAAAGGAAAAACGTACCATATCTAAAGCCTTATTTTCCTATGGGAAATTTCGAAGCTCCATGGGCGATAAAGAAAGGTATTCATTCTACAATGGCCGACATATATGACAAATTTAAAATGATGGGTTGCAAATACGGAGGTATTTTTGCTTCTTTAAGACCGGTATTCGTTCCAGTTGATTTAGAGGTGTTGAAGTGTATAATGATCAAGGACTTTCAATATTTTGTCGATAGAGGTGTATACTATAATGAAAAAACAGACCCCTTAAGCGCACACTTATTCAGTATAGAAGGCGATAAATGGCGGTCACTAAGAACTAGACTCAGTCCCACTTTCACATCAGGCAAAATGAAATATATGTTCCAAACTGTATTGGACTGTGGAACTGCACTAGAAACCGAAATAGATAAATTATGTGTCAAAGGACAACCTATTGATATAAAAGAAATGGGAGCTCTGTTCACTACTAACGTAATTGGTTCCTGTGCTTTCGGTTTAGATTGTGATGCCTTCAGAAATCCTAATAACGAGTTTAGATCCCACACTAGAAGACTTTTCAAAGGAGGTCTCGCAAGAACTTTGAGGTTCCTCGCAACTCTTAGTTTTCCAAAATTATGTAAAGCTTTAGGTGTGAAAGTTTTTCCAACAGATACAACGAAATTTTATATTGATGTTATAAGAAATGTAATAGAAGCCAGAGAATCTGGCAGTGTCAAAAGAAATGATTTCGTTCAATTACTAGTAGACATTAAAAACGGATCAAAAAATAACAGTGAATCTTTCACATTCGAGGAAATTGCTGCCCAGGCTTTCGTGTTTTTCTTAGCTGGATTTGAAACATCATCTTCTACAATGACTTTTGCTTTTTACGAAATTGCTAAAAACCAAGAAATTCAAGATAAAGTTCGGGAGGAAATTCGTAACGTTTCAGAAAAGTATAATGGTAAAATAACGTATGAGGCCATAATGGAGATGACTTATTTAAGTCAAATTTTTGATGGTTAGTATTAAAAGATAATTAGATTATTAGATAATTATTTCGTGACCTTTGTATGTTATGGTAAATTCAATTTGTTGGCGATTTAAGGTCTAGTTTTACTTCAAAATGTATATATTTAAGACAATCCTACATGTTTCGGCAAATGATGCCTTTTTCAAGGAATATAAACTATAAATGACAGTATATATATATATATATATATATATATATATATATATATATTATGGTAGGTCATGCCTACACATAAGAATTCCTGGGATTCATGAAATACAGACCGTTAACGTTAGTATGTTAATATTAGAAATTAAGAAATATTTGGAACTGCACTTTTCACCTGTCATATCAATAAAGTTAATTTCGCGTTTTAATTACTCAAAGTTATATCTTATATTTATTTATTTACATGTACTCATTTTCCTTAGTCATTTTTCATGTATATTTTATTGTACCGAAGATTTTGAACTTAATTCATTGATAATAAATAGCACACACATTTTAGGTAAAACTGTACTAATTTGAATATAATACAGCGGGAAATATCCCTATTAGAAACTAGCATAAATATGAAACATTGAACATTCAAAGTATAATAATTTATATATTAAAAATTAAATTCATAATTTTGTAAAATATCATGACGATTAGTGTGTATAATTTATTACCTTTGCATAAAATTATAACGAGATTAAATAAATACATACAAGAAGAGCGAATGAGAAGCCAGCATTAAAAGCAAAGGATAGTTGGCGTCACCTTGGTAGAAATTCAACGAAGAAGTCGACGTATTTTGAAAGTACTATTCTGAAATTTAATAAAAAATTGTAAAATAAAGTGTTAAATCAATTCCACAAGTATATCCAAAGTATTCTAAACTTACCAAGCAACGTTCGACGAAGTTAACAAATCCAAAAACCATCCTGTCCGTTTTTAAACGAATTTGAAATTTTCCCGGAGTCGCTGTACACGCTAACACAAGCTAAGGGAACGCTACCTGGATTTTGTCCGAAGCCCAAGTTCTATATCCTGAACTTTGAAATTGCGGACTAAAACTGAATCTCCTGAATCCACATGTATTTAGACTTGAGTATGATTTATTTCTATCCTAGAATTTTGAATTCTTTAATCAATTTCATGTTTTATATAATGAAAGAAACAAAATCGTAGATATTATCCAATGTATGTGTTATATGTTAATTTAAATATTAGAATACATTTAAAGTTACAGAAAAGTACAGTTCTTCTGAATCTTGTTTTAAAAGTTTAATTAAATAGATTGATTTTCACACGTTATCAGATAATATCGTCACTTAACTTAAAACTATTTATTTTTACTGATCACGTAACTTAATTGTATGTTCAATCTAATATTATTATGTTTACCACTTACCTGAATTACGAAAACAACCATTAAACCATTTACTTTTGCTTGTTACTCTCTTGTTTTATTTAATAGATTATTTATCCAAAATCAACAAATCGTATATAACGAGTTTACCATAGTTTTTTTTTGTTCACTATTTTCCATGTGTTCCATTGAGGCATCGAACCTGCACTTATTATTATTAAGATACAACAAATAGAGTCTCACTGTTCCACTAGTCGGAAGAATATCAATAAAATTACTCTTTAGATAAACAATAAGAGTTGCACGAGGGAAAACGCTGGATAAGGTTAAGGACATTTTGTTTACCTACCGTTATTTACGAACTAAGTATACGCAAGTTGACAACTATAATAATTTTAATATTACTCCATCTATAAGGCAGTTTCATAACTACTCTTGTATATTTTTGAATTACTTTTAATCTACTTAATCAATTAATTTATAACTTGTCGTTTATATTTAACGTAATATTCATTTGCATATAAATTTGCACCAGCTGTCAGCAACATTTTATTTGTCAGCCCAACTTAGGGGCAATTATAAGTACATTATTAGGCACAATTCAATATATTTTAATATATACCTTAAATCGCCTACAAATTGAATTTACCATAACATACTAAGGTCACGAAATAATTATCTATATATATATATATATATATATTATATATATATATATATATATATAATAATATAATATATATATATATATATATATAATATATATATATATATATATATATATTAAAAATAATAGACTTTTTATTGGTTTAGCGACCTTTTATTGAATTATGATGTTTTATTCTACGACGTTTCGACTTTTACTATTTTTCAGTCTTTTTCAAGTATCTAGAAACAAGAATTAATACAATGAGAATATGAGAATTGTGTTTGCTATTGTGAGATTGAATTAACAATTAAATTAACAATTAAAATTAAAATTAGATTAAAGAATGAATTACCAATTAGATTAACAATTAGAGTTAAAATTTAAAATTAGATTAATAATGAGTAAGGACAATTAAAGTGATTACATCTGTATAAATGAATAGAAAAATTTGAATTAAGCCACAATACAGTAAGGTAAATAGAAACAAGAATTACTACACTACTTTCTATTTACCTTACTGTATTGTGGCTTAATTCAAATTTTTCTATTCATTTATACAGATGTAATCACTTTAATTGTCCTTACTCATTATTAATCTAATTTTAAATTTTAACTCTAATTGTTAATCTAATTGGTAATTCATTCTTTAATCTAATTTTAATTTTAATTGTTAATTTAATTGTTAATTCAATCTCACAATAGCAAACACAATTCTCATATTCTCATTGTATTAATTCTTGTTTCTAGATACTTGAAAAAGACTGAAAAATAGTAAAAGTCGAAACGTCGTAGAATAAAACATCATAATTCAATAAAAGGTCGCTAAACCAATAAAAAGTCTATTATTTTTAATATTAAGACACGGCCAATAAAATAAATAAGAAAAATAAAATTCTTATAAACACTAAATATATATATATATATATATAGAATAAAATAAATTAAAAGCGGCAAGCGGTCTGTCAATTAAAAGCTCATTTATTAATTATCCCTATATTTCGCAACAACTATGTTGCTTCTTACGGAGATAAAAATATAAAGTTCAAAAAAATAATAAAAGTGACGTACAAGGACAATAAAATTGTTGACAATTTTATTGTCCTATTAAAAATATTAAAAATAACTATTCTCTGTTAAATACATTTGAGTAAATTACACTTAAACTATTGGTGTCCGTTTTGAAATTTAACGTGATTTTTTCTTTATTAATATGAATCATTTCAAGTACTAGTATGTTTTATAGTGATTTTCCTTTTCCAAAATATGAACATTGTTATAAATAAAATTGCAATTATGATTACTAAAATGTAATGACGAAGCATAAGATTTTTTCCAATTCTGCAATCACTCTTATGTTGACTAATCCGTTGTTCGAATAGTTGCGAAGTTTGCCCTATGTAACAAGCCCCACCACACTTTTGACATTGTATTTTATAAACGACTTTATTTTGATTTAAAATGGGTGTTTTATCTTTGGTTCGTGTAAATAAAGTTTCTGAAGCTGTCATCTTATATTTGGCTAATTGTAAATTACTGCTACTCACTTTTTTGAATTGTTGAACTAAATTACCTAACTTATGTCTTCATTGTCATCAGTTGGACCATCAAATGTATTGGAATTATATATTAGTTTGTTTCATATGTGTTAAGGATAGCCATTGTTATTGAAAATGTTGAGTAGTTTCACTAGGTTCTCCTTTAAAAGATGTTGTATCTTTATTTACCAACATTCCTATAGAACTTACAATAGAAGTTTTAAAGAATAATTGGACGCATATAGAACACAACTGTAATATCAGCAAAACAGTTATATTAATTTTCTTGATATTTCTTTAATCTATGATAGACAGTTTACTATTTATACAAATTGGTACAACAAACCCACAGCTTATTTTAGATATATGAATTACCACTCAAATGCACCTACAGTATTCAAAAAAATTATTATAAATAATTTGACTTATAGAGCAGTAAAACTATCTCATACTCAATGCAGAAAAGATAATATTAAGAAAATTAAAACAATCTATTCACAACAACTTATAGCACAAACAATTAAAAAAAAATTCACCAAATATACAACACTGCAGACACTAATAACAATTTAAACAATGAAACAACATATATAACAATTCCATATGTTCCACAATTATCAGAAAAAATAAAATATGCTTTAAGAAAATATGATATAGCTACAACATATAAACTTAGCAATACTAATAAATATCTATTTTCAAAACTAAAACCTAAAATAGAAAAAAATCGAGAAACATATGTCATCTATAAAATACCAAATAGGTCAAACTAAACAATATTTATACAAAATAATACAAGCCCACGAATACTCCAAAACAGACAAAACTGCTTTATTTACACACCATGATTTTGAAAACACACAGATAATCGGTAAAGAATAATACACAATGAAAAGCGAAATTAAAGAAATGATTAATATTAAACAAGAAAAAAATTCAATTAACAACAGAAGTAACATAAAAATCTAAGCAGTATATACTAGAACTTGGTAATATAAAGTAACGATCTGCAATTTACCATCATCAACAATTGTGGTATAAATATCTGTCATATGTTATTTAAATATCTGCATATTGGCTTATTATGCTGGCAGTTCCGAGTTTAGGTCCGGGATTTACAACAAAAAAATATTTTTTGTTGTAAAGTTAATGTTTGTCTACATTGTTTGTTTGTTCGTTTAGTTATATAACATAACTTCTTATAAACCATGTAAGCTGCTATTTTAATAATGTTTCTGTCACTCCGCTTTTGACATTTTGTTGAAATTACTTCAAAAACGTCACCTTTCATATATCTCAGTCTGATTTAACTTCTTTTAATAAAATTTGTATCCTATATGCTTTCTTTTCTTCAATCCTGTCTTGAATAAATACAACAGTGTTGTATTCTCTTAAATATTTTATTTTCCTGTTTTGTGATCCTTAGTTTTGGATTTTATATCACTTTATTTTTAATTTCTTTCTATAAAAACATCTCTATTCCTGTTTTTTATTATTTTTCATTCTCTTTACACTTGTTATTAAATTCCTTTTACCAATACTATTCTTATTCCAGTTATAATTTTTATATTGACAACTTAGTATAAATATATATGTTTTTCGCATTTTAACAAGTAATGTGCTACTTTACTACAATCAAAATCGTTTATTAAAGTGGCACTTTACCACATAGATACGTCACTTTACTACATTTACTACATACAGTCAACACTTTTGACTTTTTTGGTTTATACCCGTCATTTTGAAGTTTCAAGAATGCAGTTAGTTTTTTATATTGTGATATATCTATATTATCGTTAATTTGTATAGTAGTTTTCAACATTGAATATGTAGACCACAAACTTGATGCCTTAAGGAATTTTGCCTAAAATAATGAAAGACATTGTATGAATAATTATTCATTTTTGTTTCAATATATTTTAGTGTTATAACACTAAAATATATTGAAACAAATAGCTTACCTTCTCAAAAAAATACGCTAGCATTACACTTTCATCAATTAATAGTGCTTTTTTTGTTATCTTCCAATTACAAAATATTTCATATGTCTTCTCGTATTTTTCTTTCGCTTCTCGAGCGGCACTTGAAATATCTTTAGAATAATATTCTAAACTATGTTTAGTAGCAAGACTCATTTTTAACTAAAACTCAAATCGACTTGCAAAAAATGAAGTTTGTTTACTGCTACTGTGTCGTTACTATGTAAATAAACAAAGCCGAATCAGATTACGGAAAACCTGTACAAATACCTGCTATAACATTTAAAATTTTTAAGTTTATAATGCTTATTCTTGCAAAATTCGAAAAAATAGTGTAAACAAACTCGTTAGAAATGCAGTTTTACTAAACTCATACGGCTTTAAGTTACTCGCTCGCTCCGCTCGCTCGTACTCAAACGCTATATTCGTTTAGTAAAACATTGCTTTTCTATACTTGTTGTTTAATATACTATTAACATTAATACCAGCAAACTTATTAATTATATTTACTTCTTTTTCTCATTTAATACTATTAAATGATCAAAATAGTACCTCTTATATGCCCTTTCCACAATTATTACTTTTCTTGCCAACATTTTTTCGTTGCTATCTAAAAATAAAATAATTTCTCCTTTTTTTTTTTTAATAATATCTTCCTGACATTTACATCTAACCTATACACATTATTTTAAGTTTTCATGAAAGACAATTCATTCAAGACTAAATCAAAGTTATTTTCCTTTTTATCATTTATCATTTTTATCATTTCATAGCAATATGTAAGCGTAAATATAGTACATGATTAGCAAAAGTCAACTTGTAATAAAACATGACTACCAAATCGAGTAGTTGAGAAATTTTGCGTTACTTATGTCGAACCGCACCGGTGTGGGCAGACTTTTACGTATCTATCTATAGGTCTTTCACGATAACAGACGAGACACGTGATAAACATTTACTTCGGCACACGTAACATTTATTACAATAATACCTAATAACCCTAGTATTTCTCTCTATTAAGTAAATATATTATGTTATCAGAACTGGGCATGGTTGCCAGCTTGGATTCTGTCAAATGTCATTCGAATAAGCTGTTTACAATGAGTTCATATTTACAAGCTCCTCCCTATTTTATTTATATAACGAAATTATATATAAAATCAGTTATTTTCACAACAAAGTCATGCCTATATATAATATAGTATATATAATATCAACATAAAGCATGTTAGTAGGAGTTGTTAATATTTTAAAATTACATAAACCTAACCCCAAAGATTATTTACTAACAACAGCTGACTCAAAGCAATGTAGATTTGTCAACCGTGCTTTGTAACTATTTATAACGTGTCTCGTCTGTTATCGTGAAAGACCTATATCTATCTATCTATCTATCTATCTATCTATCTATGTATGTATGTATGTGTATATGTATGTGTGTATGTATGTATGTAACAAGTGTTCATTTGAAAATTCAATCTAGTAGCATGTGATTTACTGAGAACATTTTGAAGTATGTCGTAAATTAAAATTTACTACTTAACCTACGAAGTCGTATATTTTGACAGTTTCATACATACAAATAAATAACAAATAATAGGTAATTATTGAAAACTATAACAAATGTTGAAATGTTGTCCTTCAAGATCAATGCACTTTAAAATCCTCCGTTCAAAGTTTCTGATGATATTCTGCAACATTACTGGATTGTTATTAATTTCCATGCATTTCTGTTTGATTCTCTGCAGCATATCATTCAAATTCAATATAGGTGTTCGAAATATGTTATTTTTTAGATAAGGCCACAAAAAGAAGTCGCAAGGTGTTAAATCGCTTGAACGTGCAGGCCAGGCAATTTCAGTATTTCGACTAATTATACGCTCATCAAAAAATTCTCTTAAATAATATAATCCAAAGATTCTGCAGTACAGTGACAAGGTGCTCCGTCTTGGTGGAAATATGCATTTTGAAGTTCATCATCATGCAACTGATTGACAAATGGTTGTAAAATTTCCGCACGATACCCTTTAACGCATTTAACGTTCCCTGAAAACATATTGGTCCAATGATTCGCCTTTGGCTTATCGCTGCCCAAACACCAATTTTCTCTGGATGTAGCGATTCTTCATTAATTACATGTGGCTGTGACACGGTATGGATAAAGTTGCATATCTTTTTTTAATAACTTGTGAGTTGTACCAACAGAAAGGTTTATTTGTTGACTCAAATGTCGAACAGATGTTTGTGGTTCATTTTCCATTATTTCTTCAACACGATTGACAACTTGAGGTGTACGTTTCTTAACTGCTCCGCTGCCTGATTTTCTTAAGCGACGACCAGTTTCAGAAAAAAGTTTTAAAGTTCTATCCAAAGTATTCTTAAATTGTATATAATCTATTACAAAATGTGGAAACTCAACTTGAAATTCTACCATGCAATCTTGAACTGAATAAACCCATAAACCATTAATTTTATTACCACTTCGAAAATAAGCCTGGACTAAAAGAATTTTATGTTCTAAAGTGAAAGCCATTTTAAAACTGAGAAGCAATTTATTTAAACCAGAATCGACGCACGATTATTTTATGCACTAACTGATATTTGTGATTGACATTATCAAATGTCATTTGGATTTACGTTTACGGAACAACAAACACATACTAATATATTTGCGTCTTATTATATCCAAATTTCAAAGTAACCTGGATTGACTTTTCAAATGAATACACGTTATGCATATATGTATGTATGTATATGTATGCATATATGTATGCATGTATGAATGTATTCGCTTCCTATAAAAATTCATGTAATTTTACATATTGTTAATTCTTTAATATTTGCCGATAAAATTTGAAAAAAAAATATGATTACAACCTTCCACACAACATAAGGAACACACGCACTAAATTTTATCAAAATCTATTATGTAGTTTGTGAGTCTATAAATAATAAAGTAAATGTTTTTCGTTTTTAATGTTTTCGTATCAAAGACCGACTTTAATTAAATCAAATTGGAAATAACGTACAAATGGTAATGTATTTTTTTGCTTGGGCTGCAATAAAAAAATATTATTAATTATGCAGTCATTATCTGATATTATGTGCTTCTTACACTTACGATAACCTATAATTTCAGACGTAATTATTTAGAATATTGCAAACTTTATAAAAATTGAAAAATAATGTTATTTCTTATGATTTTTAGATTTTTAAAAATTTTTGAAAAAAATACAATTTTTTTCCAAATAAAATATTTGGTATCAGTTACTATGACTGCTACTAGCCAGCTTTTTCTTTTGAAGTTACTATCAAAATGTAGAACAAGAAAAATAAAAAATATTAAATAACTTTCGGAAAAAAATATATTTTTCCAATTAGAGTTATACCTGAAACTTCTCGACAAATCCACATTGTTTTAACGCGAGGTACAGATGTGTGCTAAAAAAGGTAGGACAATATTTATGGGCATAAATCACAGGTTTTTATTTATGTGCACCGATCTGCCGTGACGTACAGTATATTCAAATTGTCACTAATAGGTTTCATAGGTTACACATGAATATGTCAAATAACGGCATTGCTATAAAAACAAGTCAAAATTGACAAGACTACTAGTCTACGGGTGTGTAGGTTTTTTTTTTTTAATTAAAGAAAATGAAAATTTTTCTTTATTAATATAAATAAATTCCTAAATTGATAACATAAATAATAATTAAAGCTCGGATATTTCGCTTTTGCGCATTGTGTATGTAACTATTGTCGAAATCCGGTGCTTCACCGTGCCTCGCACAAGATTAACGCAAAGATACCAATATCTAATATAATAAGTATAATACACTAGCAGTATTAACAAAGGTAAAAATTATTGAAAATTTTAATTTTAATACTTTGTTATTCCCCCACATTTAATAATTACTTAATTCAATCTTATAGGAATTAAATTGATTAAATTTATTGCTAAATTTTGATCAACAGTTAATTCTTCCCACGTTTCCTCAATATTTTGCTATAGCTCTGCAACAGTTTCAGGACGAAAATTTCTTGAATACATTTTCTTCGTTATGAGGCCACATCAGTGGCGGCTCTTGATGACGTACGATGTGAGCTGCTGCACGGATGAGACTGCTTCGTTTAAGCTTTCATATATACAGAGAAGCAAGTAACCGTACCGAAATCTTCCGAAATAGTTCGAAGTAGTCTCATCCGTGCAGCAGCGCACATCGTACGTCATCAAGAGCCGCCACTGGGCCCCATACATTTTCTATTGGATTCAGATCAAGAGTTGACTAGTTTAATACTTCGATATTACAATTTCCAATCTATTCACTTACGATATTAGCTGTGTGGACCGGACAGTCATCATGTTGAAAAATAAAATTATTTTCCGAGAATAATTCAGAAACTGATGGGAGCATTATATTTTGAAGTACATCAAGATAAGCTGCAGAGTCGAATCTTCTATTTATATGACAGCAAACACCAAGGCTATTGATGCTCATCCAGGCCAACACATTTACAGAAAAGCGTCCAGTCCGTTTTGTTGTGACGATGTTCGATTGAGCTCATCATATCGGGAACGTGGAGGTCTGTATATACGAAAATGACCATTGTAAGTGGATCGGTAAGTTTTTTCGTCACTAAATATTACCCTGCTCCAATAGTTAACATCATTGTTAATATTATTTAATGCAAATAGTAATCTCGATTACTTTTTTTGTATATTAAGCAAGAATTTGGTTATCGCCCTATAATTTTTTAATTCTGAATAGCCTATTCTTCGTCTCGCAGTCGAGCGGGATGCAGGAAAATTCGATTGAGCGATGGCACATCTTAGCGAATCGAAAGAATGATTTCTGATATAATTCAAAAGTAAATTGTCTTCCATTACACCGCTAGCTGGTGGTCGAACTGTACCAATTTTTCGTGTCATTATGCCGCTATCCTCCCAACGTTTTTTAACTTTATATACGGTATTTTTGTTTAAATTTAAATTTCGAGTAATTGCTCGAATTGACCAAGCATTTTCCAAATTGGTAATAAGTCTAGTCTTCATTACCGTATCCAATTGACCTGGCATTTTGGCGAGATTATTAATAGATTTCTGACGTTTCTGACGCATTCAATCTTTGACAAGCGCTTTGATATTAATGTAATTAATAAAATATCTAATAATGAATTTAAGCGTCACACAGTAATAGTTTAGTTGTCCCATTTTTTTTGCACACATCTGTACCTGCACACAGATTGTTTCGAAGAAGCCGGTACATATATATATATATATATATATATATATATATATATATATATATATTGAGGCATTGCAAGAAGGATTCTTTCTCTGAAAGAAACAAAGAATATATGTAACCTTAATATTTATACCATAATGTTTATATCTACTTTGTACTTTAATATTAAGAAGGGGAAAGATCGATTCAAAGAATAAATACGTTATTTTGACGACAAATTTACCTAGAAATTATTAACTTATTTTTCTAATTTTTTTATTATAATGTTTATATTCATTTTTCTTTCAAATACATATTTAACGCGTGTTTATTCAAACAAATGTAACGTATTTATTTTCAAATGCATTTGAACGAGTAAGCCCCGCCCACAATTTCAACGGTGCAATAACCCGAGAATAAACTGATATTGACGGAGTGTTTGTAAACACATAAAACATATGTTATTCAACCAAAATCATTTTATAAATCAAATTGTAATTTTTTAAACTGTTTTATACTGTAAAATTGTCTAATTTAATAATATTAACAAATTTAATGCAAGTAAAGAATGGGGCGATTTAGCGGAAAGTTATGCAATTAAAAACAAATGAAAAAGCAAGCGTCGGTAATTAGTCGTCACAGTGAGAGGTCACGTTTTTTTGTGCTCCGTAATAATTAAAATAATTAAGCGAAATTATTAAGTGCAAGAGATTTTTAATATTACAAAACGTTACACCTACCTACCAACCACCTGTGGACAAAATTTAACAGCCGCCGACCAAATAGTCCGAGATTTACGAATTTTTAAAGTTTTTACCGCTATAAAAATCTCACCGTAGCTTGACAAACATCGTTGAACGATCGAAATCGGTCATTCGCTCAAGACGCAGTAGGACTTGGAGATTTCAACAAATTTCAAGTGATCCCGAGGGACCGTAGCAGAAACATTCTCCCGTTTCCCGTTGTGAAGACGTCTCCAGAACACAGGCGCAGGAAGCAACGGAGGTTATATACGAAGATCCAGGTTTTTGCTAATTTTAACAAAATTTCCCGCGCCATTTTTTTTCTTGCGCATGTACATTTCTAGAACTTTACTTTGTTTATTCCATAACTAACTATTTATATTACTTTCACCGATATTTTACCACTGTAATCTTTAGTCAACTTATTGAAATATTGGCATCTACTATTTGTATTTGTAAAACTTGATGCCATGTCACTGTTATAAACTATTTTACTAAGACAACACATTATTGCACCTGTCTTACACCATATTATTATACTGTACGAATACCAACCGTCGAGTGTGTCTCACTTAATATTACTTGTGTGTCACGAAATTATTAATATAAATTTCTCAAACTTTGCAAAATCGTTTATCCCTAATAAAGTTAATTGTCAATATTTTACTTTGTTTTTTTTGTAATATACTTGAGATATTGTTCCGTTCCCAACTTAATAAATTACGTAAAGAAAGTAAAAGTGGAAAGAAGTGAACCTACCTTAGCCCTGAAGAGAGAAAGAAGCTAGCCGAAGATAATAAAACAGATAAGTATTGAATGAGCCCAAGTTGAATTTTACATGACTTTTGTTTATGACATTTATTCATTTTATTATACCGTACGTAGAAACAATTTTATTTATCAACATATTCGTAACATATCATTTAGAGCCCAACGTTTTGGGGCAGTTATAACAGTAATTAACATTTTATTCAATATATTAAAGCTCGTAATATAACAAATGGCACCCTAACGTTTTGGGGCGTACTTCTACTCCACACCTCAATAAAACAGTCACTCTATTGTTAAATATATTAAGAAGGAACACTTTCTCAAGTAACAAAGTTTCGTGGCACAAAGAATCAATAAATTAATAAAAAGTAAAAATAAAAACAAGGAGAACCGTTGTATTCGCATTTACCATATTGTACTATTTGTTTATGTATTTGTTATTTTGTCTTTGTGGAACTTCAGAGAGAGAGCACGGTTTTGCATTTCAGGGGATTGCTGTATTCGAGACCATCGGTAAGATATTCAAAGGTTGTTACAGGGAAATATTAAAGTGCAGATTCATATTTCTTTTATATACATATATTTTTGTTATTTGTCATTGCATTTAAGTGTGTAAATTAAATCTAATAACATTACAAACAACAACATTTTACAACCAACATATTTACAATATAATTACATCTACCTGCACTAATACTAATATAATTTACAAACTAATTAAATATACTCTAAAATGGATACAAGACACAGAGCTAAGACCCCGAAAGACGCAGTGGAAGAAGACCGGAGTGACCAGGGGGACATTACAGTACCGCAAACGTCCTTTTCCGGAGAGGCCAGTGTTTCGCCTGACAGTAAATTCATGGACATGTTTAACATGTTAATGACACAAATGCAAGATTTAAATACCAAGTTAGATAACACTAACAACAAAATAGATACTAATAACCAAGAATTAAAACAAGATATATATACCAAATTAGATACTAATAATCAAGACATGAACACTGCCAATAAAGACCTTAATAACAAATTAGATACTAATAATAGCGAACTAAAACAAGATTTAAATAACTTAAATAACGAACTTACGACGAGATTAGAAGTTAACCTAATCAACATAAATGAGAAAATAGAATTAAACAACACAAACATAGAAATGAAACTTAATACATTTAAGGGGGACATCGACGTACAAATGGCGGAAATCACCGCAACACAAAAGGCCATGGAACAAAATGAGTTGAAGTATCTCCTAAAACTAGATGAGACCGTTAAATCACAAAATTTACAGTGGACACAACAACTAGAAACTTCAACCACACAAATTTACGAAATAACTGAATCGAAGATTAATACAGCGAACAAAGAACTACACAAAGACTTAAATAAAACAATACTCGAAAATAATTGTACATTAGATACAAAATTAACAACATACAATCAAATCCATGAGGAACAGACCCAACAATTAAGACGCGAGTTTAATACACAAATTAATGAAAATAAAGAAATACATACTCAAGAGATACAGGCGGTGAACTTAAATATAGATAATATCAAAACTGTACAAACCGAAAATTACAATGAAACGCAGCACAACTTACACCAGCTAGAAAATAAACTTAGAACGTACACAGTACCTATACATAACATAAATACAGGTAATTCGATAATAAAAATCGAAAACTTACAACATTTTGACGGAGATATGACTAGAGTACACCCCATGGCGTATTTAAATGGGATACTACGGTATTTAGAGGACGTGATGGACGAGAAACACCGGATCGAAGTAGTGCGAGCAACATTGCGGAATAGCGCACAAGAATGGTTTCAAAGGATAGAGGAACATTGCCATTCTTTAGATCAATTTGTTGTGTTATTTACGAAGAACTACTGGGACGAAAACCAGCAGAACAGGGCCAAAGTTCGTCTGTTAACAGGGAAATTTAGATTGGGACAAGTGACGAGGGAGATGTATGCATCTCGCGTATACAACCAGTGCAAACACATCAGCGACATGAGTGAATCAATGATCGCGCGCCTATTGTTAAACCATTTTATTTTCACGGATACTCAGGCGATTATCTGTCAGAAGGTCACTGACATGGACTCCCTAATCGAAATACTCCGAAGACTGGACGATTTCGCTGAAACCAACCAACAACAGCAGCCTAATAATCGGACGAACAACACTAGGAACCCACAAGCACCGAACTACATTCCCAACCCCATACCACGTTATAACAACTATTCGAACAATAACAACACAAATAATTATGCTCAAGACAATCGCTATCAACCAGCAACCTCGCGACCATACAACCCGAATAATAATCATAATAACAACTACAATAATCATCCTCATAATAATTATAACAATCAGAATCGACCGAATACACAACATGCGTATAACCGACCTTATCCGAACAATTATCAGAATAACTCGGCAAATAATAACTATAACAATAACAGACCCAACAATAATGATACTTATAACACGCAGCGCGCACCAACGCACCAATCGAGACGCGGAATAAATCACTACGCAAGTAGAGGAAGAGGTCCAGGTAATAATGCTTACCGGCGACATCGATCGCTATCACCTGACAGAACGAACATAGAGGGGCTACAAAAAAAAACTCCAATGTTACAAGACGATCCGTATCTGAACCCAACACCCGGACCGTCAAACCAACAAAATTAAATAATGATAACGGCTATAACATGCTCTGGAAGTTACAAAATATAAAATTCTACCAATCGCCAGAGGAATTCTTAAACATAGAAGACGCAGGGGACGCCGTAAATGAAGTACATTCTCTACCCATTATTATTTTACAATTCAGCAACATAAAATTAAATTGTTTAATCGACACCGGAGCCGAGATTACATTAGTTAGAGAGGATCTCGCAAAACAAATAAAGGGATACGAACAACACGTTGTTCAAACCAAGGGTACCGACATAGTTACTGCAAATGGAAAGAAGATGGGCACTGTCACAAAGCAACTCAATACCGAAATAAGAATAAACGAAATCGGTTATTTAATTCACTGTTACGTAATAGAGAAGTTACAATATGACTGTATATTGGGTATAGATAATATCAACAGGTTGAAAATGATATTGAATTTTGAAAAGGGTATTTTATCAATTGGAAAGAACAATTTAATATTTAATAAACATTTGTCCGTAGAGGAAGTGAAAGAATATAATACTTATAAGAAAGAAGTTTTAGCAGTTGTAATAAATAATTTATTAGAATATAATGTACCGTACTATAGGAGAGCTGAAGAAAGGTTTATTGATAGAGTTGGAAATGATAATATTATAAATAATGAATATATAGGAGTGAGAAATAGGCCAGATTTGTTAGGAACGCGAGATAGTTACGAGGGCGAAGAAGTAGTAAAGATTAAGGAGGATTTACAGACAACTGACAGTATAAATGATGATAAGAATGATATAACGAATATAATTGATAAACAGGAAATACCATATTCAAACGTCGTACCGCAATTAATTAACATTTTAAACGAAAACATCACTTTAATTAATAACGATATTGTTTTCGCAAAAGGATATGAACATCCAATTAATATTGACAATGACTGCCCATTAATAAGTAAGAATTACCCTATTCCGTACCACTATCAACAGAAAGTTAGTTTAGAATTAGAGAGATTAGAACAATCCGGAATTATAGAGAGATCGAACACATACTTTATTAATCCCATTGTAATAGTTCAAAAGAAGGACCTATCGTTAAGAATATGCTTAGACGCGAGAGCTCTGAACAAACGAATTAAGCCAGAATTCGAAATGCCGCAAAACATAGACATCTTATTAACGAAATGCGGAAGTAAACAAATTTATAGTAAATTAGACTTAAAGAATGCTTTTTGGTTAATAAACTTAGAACCAGAATCCAGAAAATACTGTGGTTTCTTAGTGAATGGAATAGTATATCAGTTTAGAGTATGTCCATTTGGTTTAAAGACATCACCAGCCGCTCTGATACGTTTTCTGCATCGTATACTAGACCGATATGATGAATTCGCTTTACATTACCTAGACGACATTATTATATTTTCCGAAACTGTGGTGCAACACCTACAACATATCAACATTATTCTGAACACCTTAAAAACTCATGGTATGAAACTTAACTTAGCGAAATGTCAATTCTTTAGACATGAGATTAACTATCTAGGATATGTGATTAATCAGAACAACATTTTATTAGACCCGACACGGTTAGATATCATTCAGGAGTATGCGAGACCGAAGAATTTAAAAACGTTAAGAAGTTTTTTAGGAGTGTTAAACTATTATAGGAAATTTGTCTCAAACTATAGCGAGAAAACATTACCCTTGTTGGAACTAATCAAGAAGGGGAAGAAATGGAACTGGACGGCTGAATGCGAATTATGCTTCACAACTTTAAAAGAGAACTTTGTAGAAAATCTCCGTTTACACCACCCAGACTTTACTCTACCGTTTGTTGTGCGAACAGATGCTTCACACAAGACAATTGCAGCAGAGCTAGTACAAATGAAAGACGATCAAGAAATCCCTATTTATTTTATATCACGCACGTTGAAAACATGCGAGACTCGATACACGATTTCCGAGAAGGAAATGCTTGCTATCGTATTTGCGTTAACGAAACTCAGATATTATTTGATAGGAAAGTCATTCGTATTAGAAACGGATCACAAAGCTTTAGTCAACATCATGAGCTGCAAACTTAATAACAGTCGCATTTATCGTTGGACTTTGTTAATACAACAGTACGAGTTTACAATAAAATATAAACCTGGAAAAGAAATGGTAACGGCCGATGCACTCACGAGACAGGAGGGGGACGTAAAGAGGCAGAATATTTGCATCAACTTAATAAATCTACAAAGGAGAGGCATTTTCTCGAAAACAAAAATCTTACAAATACAATCAAGCCCAGACTTCGATGAAATAAGACAACATTTAAGAACTGTAGGTGAATATAAAGGTATATCAATCAGGGACCGATTCATAGTAAAACAAATAGGAAGAACTACTGTATACGTCACAAACGAACAACACACCAGAGAAATAACCGAATATATATACCGAAGATACACACACATAGGTGCACGAAAATGCTGGTTACTCTACAGAGAAGCTTTCTACTGTATAAATGACGAACGAATAATAAACAGCGTGGTAAAACAATGTCGACTCTGCGAAATAACCAAAGATAAAACTTTCACTAACACCAACATAAGCCACAATATAACTGCATATGATAGACTAGAGTTAATATCAATTGATTTTCTATCAAACCTTATTCCTAGCACTAAAGGTTATCGCCACATTTTGGTAATATGTGATATATTTTCTAAGTTCATCAAACTCATACCTACGCAGAAATGCGATACCAACACCGTTTTACAAGCTTTAGTGGACTACTTCGCACAGTATGGAAAACCACAAACAATACTTTCGGACAACGCTACCTATTTTACTAACGATCGCTACAAGGAGTTCTTACATTCACACGACATCCACACCGTCTATACATCTATCCGCTACCCACAAGGAAATCCTACCGAGCGATATATACGCGAAACGATAAAATATTTACGTATATTACTGGACGAAAATCACAGAAAATGGGCCAGACTGTTACCACAGATAGAATTTACTATAAACAATACACCTAGCACAGTGCATAATCACTGCCCAATAACTTTATTCACAGGACAACCACCACAACGACCATGGACTGATTCTGAGCATATAAATTTACGTAACCGTTTACAAGAAGTCAGAGAAAGATTATCACTAAGAAAGCGAAAATGGGAGGAAAAGAGAAATACGGCAATTAAGAAGTATAAAACTTACAATGTAGGAGACCAAGTTATAGTTAAGAGATTAAGAGTAACAGATTTAAAAAACAAAATAATGGGAAAGCTACTGAAAGCTTACCAAGGTCCCTATACGATTAAGAGAATCATTGGTAACAACACCTACGAACTTTTTGAACCCGAAACAAATTACATTAACGGTAGATACCACATAACTATGTTACAAGACTACCACACTTAAAAAAAAATAATAAAGCATTTTTTTATATAAATATACATAACGAGCCGAAATAACTTTCAGAACAAACCAGCCAAGCATGTTATAGTCCGTAAAACAATAACAAGTACTACAGTACTATATTATATAATCTATATTAATCACAAGTTTACATTTAGACTAGGCTAATTAAATTAATCATATTATTATTAAATAAGAAATAAAATAAAAAAGGAAAGAAGAAAATAACTACTTAATATTAAAAAGGGGTTTTCAAACAAAAGAACCCGAACAAACAAAATAAAACAATTAACTTTAACCATTTAATGACAATTACTAAATAGGGAATTATTAACTAGAATAATATAATGAACTACTTATAGAATTTGAAATATTTTTAACGTGAACACACACATTCACTAAATTTTCATCAGATCACTATACTGCATTTATATATTTCTGTCTTACTCCTAGATACGGTTGATTAAAAGCTCTCAATAAGTTTCTATCTTTTAATCAAGGGGGAAATTGAGGCATTGCAAGAAGGATTCTTTCTCTGAAAGAAACAAAGAATATATGTAACCTTAATATTTATACCATAATGTTTATATCTACTTTGTACTTTAATATTAAGAAGGGGAAAGATCGATTCAAAGAATAAATACGTTATTTTGACGACAAATTTACCTAGAAATTATTAACTTATTTTTCTAATTTTTTTATTATAATGTTTATATTCATTTTTCTTTCAAATACATATTTAACGCGTGTTTATTCAAACAAATGTAACGTATTTATTTTCAAATGCATTTGAACGAGTAAGCCCCGCCCACAATTTCAATGGTGCAATAACCCGAGAATAAACTGATATTGACGGAGTGTTTGTAAACACATAAAACATATGTTATTCAACCAAAATCATTTTATAAATCAAATTGTAATTTTTTAAACTGTTTTATACTGTAAAATTGTCTAATTTAATAATATTAACAAATTTAATGCAAGTAAAGAATGGGGCGATTTAGCGGAAAGTTATGCAATTAAAAACAAATGAAAAAGCAAGCGTCGGTAATTAGTCGTCACAGTGAGAGGTCACGTTTTTTTGTGCTCCGTAATAATTAAAATAATTAAGCGAAATTATTAAGTGCAAGAGATTTTTAATATTACAAAACGTTACACCTACCTACTAACCACCTGTGGGCAAAATTTAACAGCCGCCGACCAAATAGTCCGAGATTTACGAATTTTTAAAGTTTTTACCGCCATAAAAATCTCACCGTAGCTTGACAAACATCGTTGAACGATCGAAATCGGTCATTCGCTCAAGACGCAGTAGGACTTGGAGATTTCAACAAATTTCAAGTGATCCCGAGGGACCGTAGCAGAAACATTCTCCCGTTTCCCGTTGTGAAGACGTCTCCAGAACACAGGCGCAGGAAGCAACGGAGGTTATATACGAAGATCCAGGTTTTTGCTAATTTTAACAAAATTTCCCGCGCCATTTTTTTTCTTGCACATGTACATTTCTAGAACTTTACTTTGTTTATTCCATAACTAACTATTTATATTACTTTCACCGATATTTTACCACTGTAATCTTTAGTCAACTTATTGAAATATTGGCATCTACTATTTGTATTTGTAAAACTTGATGCCATGTCACTGTTATAAACTATTTTACTAAGACAACACATTATTGCACCTGTCTTACACCATATTATTATACTGTACGAATACCAACCGTCGAGTGTGTCTCACTTAATATTACTTGTGTGTCACGAAATTATTAATATAAATTTCTCAAACTTTGCAAAATCGTTTATCCCTAATAAAGTTAATTGTCAATATTTTACTTTGTTTTTTTGTAATATACTTGAGATATTGTTCCGTTCCCAACTTAATAAATTACGTAAAGAAAGTAAAAGTGGAAAGAAGTGAACCTACCTTAGCCCTGAAGAGAGAAAGAAGCTAGCCGAAGATAATAAAACAGATAAGTATTGAATGAGCCCAAGTTGAATTTTACATGACTTTTGTTTATGACATTCATTCATTTTATTATACCGTACGTAGAAACAATTTTATTTATCAACATATTCGTAACATATCATTTAGAGCCCAACGTTTTGGGGCAGTTATAACAGTAATTAACATTTTTTCATTACATTAACGCTCGTAATATAACAATATATATATTGGCGATTAAAGGTCTGGCTTTACTTCAAAGTATCTATATTTAAAACAACCTTACATGTTTCGGCAATGATGCCTTTATCAAGGATATAAATATATATATATATATATATATATATATATATATATAAATATAAATGACAGAATACAAATGTCAAATAATTGAGTTGCTATGGTTTAAATTATTCACAGATACATTCCAATTGAATAATAATAAATCATGCCTTAGTATTCCAAAAACAGATAGCAAGGTGCGAACATATGTGTTGTTAGTTGCTAGCAGCTTGTGTCTCTTTCTGGGTATGAACTTGTGTGTTGGTTGCTGCTGGCAGCTTGCGTCTCTCTCTGGGTGTGTGGTTTTGTGTTTGTGTGAGCGCGTAAGTGTAGGGTTTTGTATGTTGGCACACTCGCGCGTATTTTAATTGACCGGTCGCGTAAATTTACAGAGATCGAATAACCAGCCGTTGCGCAGGGCCGCCAACCCTTTCCCGGCAACTTCTTTACTTTTCCGTGCAGTACTTCGACGGCCCGACCCCCGCCCCATTCAGGCAAGGCGCAGACCAGCGAAGCGCACCCTGCACGGGGTTGCTCTTCTCCAACCGAGGGAACACTCTTAGTGGCTACTTCCGTCGATGACGGTCACACTTTGTGCCATCATAACGTTTTCCGCCAAAGCGGGGGCACTGCACACACGTCGAACGTGTGTGTGCTGTTAACGGCAGCCTAGCCAGGTTGCCGCCCAGGACCAGTCCTAGTGGTGTGTGCATTGCGCGGCGCCGTTATTTGCGCCGCGTAGCTTGGTTACTCACTCCTGCTGGAAAGGCGGAATGGCACCTGTCCGCCCATCGGGCAGACTTCCCTAGCGTTTGGTAGCGCATATGCTAGGCTACAACCCAGTAGAGGACCACATCAGCACAAAACAAAAACAGGGAAAAGCACTAAACACACGCACGAGCGCGCAACATACAAAAGCCTACACTTACGCGCTCACACAAACACAAAACCACACACCCAGAGAGAAACGCAAGCTGCCAGCAGCAACCAACACACAAGTTCATACCCAGAAAGAGGCACAAGCTGCAAGCAGCGAACAACACATATGTTCACACCTTGCTATCTGTTTTTGGAATACTAATGCATGATTTATTATTATTCAATTTGAATGTATCTTTGAATAATTTAAACCATAGCAACTCAATTATTTGACATTTGTATTCTGTCATATATATTTTATATCCTTGATAAAGGCATCATTGCCGAAACATGTAGGGTTGTTTTAAATATATATACTTTGAAGTAAAGCCAGACCTTTAATCGCCAACTGATTGAATTTATCATATCATACCAAGATCACGAAAATATTATATATATATATATATATATATATATATATATATATATATATATATATTTATTTATACGTACATGGACACTTTTTCTTTGTCACCATCTCAACTGAGTAACTTTAGATAATCTATTTTACTGTATAATTTAATATTTTTACCTCCATTAACTAACTTTCGTGAGCAATCTGCTTAATAAATATCACTAATTTACAGAGACGTTAAGAAAATATCCAATCGTGGCAACGTTACAAAGAATTGTTACAAAGGATTATAAAGTACCCGATGAGGATCTTGTTCTAAAGAAGGGAACTAAAGTACTAATTTCGTTACAAGGAATACAACATGATCCAGAATATTATCCAAATCCAGACATATTCGATCCGGATAGATTTTCACAAGAAAATAAAGCCAATCGTCACATCTGTACATACATGCCATTTGGCGAAGGACCCAGGATCTGTATAGGAATCCGCTTCGGAATAATGCAAGCTAAAATTGGTATGGCAATAATGCTGAAGAACTATAAATACACATTAAGTTCAAAAACTCCTGAAATGAAGCTGTACAATAAGTCGCCTCTATTAGCACCCACTGGGGAAGTTTTATTAAATATAGAAAAAGTTAAATAACCGTAAGGAAAATGATAAAAATCATTTTCTGTTGTATTATTATGTGTACACATAATTTATATGTTTGTAAAAATAGCTATATCAACATACTGATGCGATTATAAAAATAAATTATTCCTAGTTAGCAATGTAATAAATTAGAAATAATTTTAATTATACAATTATGTTCTATAGAACACTATATTATAGCGTGTGTATTTTTGCTATAAAAGCATCGAACAAAATGCAAAATAATAAATAAATATTGTGATTTTTATAACTTGTCACTTTTGGTAGTTGTCTATATAGCTGAATAAGGAAATATCGATACTATCCTAGAAACTCGGAGCCTTCCACAATTTATTTTAATCACAAACATTCAAGTCATCATGTTGTAAGGACCTTGCATGCCTAGCAAAGAATGATTGCATAGTCATTATATTATTACATTCTCATATCACACCTGATAGTGTATCGTACTTAAAATAACAATAACTAATGTTGAGGTTAGTGCAGTAAAACATATTATTTTGTTTCAAAAATTTTAATTGGTTTTCTCAGTGTTCCCTATTACACTAAATACACTTTCTAATTCAAAGAAAAAATTTCAAAATATTTTTATTTATATTATATGTTTCTGAGGGTCATTTATCTCTTTTTGAACAGCATTGACAGCTTCATTAAATCAATTAAAGCTCTTTGGAAGTACATATTAGAAATATTAAGTAAACATAAGAATTGTAAGATGATAAATTGTAGTGATTTTAATATAAACTGTTTTGAATGCATCAAATTAATTAAATATTTTTAGAGATTCCAGGTTCTTATAATACTTGTACTGTCATAAACGAACCCACTATGAAAATCAATTGCCTGGATATATTGACAAGGTAGCTTCAAACATACCTAGTGAAGTATTAATAATAATAATAATAATAATAGTCTTTATTGTTCAACGGTGAACAGTTACAGGACAAATTGCTGAAATATATACAGGGTGCTCTATCTCCGTATATGGGTAACTCTCTTAGTATTGAAGATAGCGGATCGGTTAAATTTGCAAAGTTGCTCAGAATTTTTATGAGTATTTGATAGCATTTTCAGATTTGTCATATGTTGTCAACTTTTTAAGATGTTTAGGGAAAATTGAAATTTGACGAAATTTTCAATTATACACATCTTCGGAACCAATGAAGACAGAGAAAAACTAAAAATGGCATTTGATAGTATTTTCTACGTAGAATTTAATAAACTTTATTAAATATTCATGGCATACTTGAATATCAAGATATAAAATAAACTTATGTTTTTTTAAATAGCAATCATAGTTAGCCATGACTTCATTAAAATGCTTATTTTGTTCTGATTTCATAAATATAAGGTTTGGTGTCTTTATCTTTTTAAATTCTTATTATAGAGGAAGTAGTTCAAATACTATTATTAATTGAAGAACTAATAGCCTAGTGGGCTTTTTAGAACTACTTTAATGCAGTAAAAATAAAAGAGAAAAAAATTAAATTAATACAAATAATAACGAATCTAAAATTTAAGTCAACGTTTTTTAAAAGAAGTAAACAAACAAATGAGCAGACAGTGAATAATGTTATTTCATGAAATGCTGGAAATGACCACCATTGGATGCACATTTCATACCTTCTCACCATATCGGAATGAACCTCTCGCAGAGTCTGTGGGTGGATGCTTCTTATGGCTGTCGTAATATTAATTTTTAATTCTTCAACGTTGTTGGGTTTGTTTTTATAGACTTTATTCTTTACGGCACCCCATAAAAAATCCAATGGCATAAAATCTGGTGATCTTACCGGTCAAAGGATGGTACCAGCGTTACCAATCCAGTTAAAAAAAACGTTCTTAAAGATACTGAGAAACGTTTCGAGAATTATGAGTGGGTGCACCATCATGTTGAAAGTCTCTGAGATTTTGAATTAAACTTAATGGTAATTCATCTAGCATATCTTCCAGTTCGTTACGCAAAAAGTGTATATATCGTTCTCCATTCTAATTGGTCTCATAAAAATATGGTTCCAATATGTTCATTCCAAAATTTCCACGCACTTTCCACATTTACAGAAAATACACGCTGATGTCGTTTTTTCACAGTAAGATGAGGGTTATCTTGAACGCAACAAACATTATTATATAATCATTTATCGCAGTCCATTGATCTTTTGTATTTATTATATTTTTAATGACTGCTATTGATTTATTTATTGATATATTTGAATTACTTGACTTTGGTAAATGTGTATAATACTTAACACTAACATTACTTATATTTATTATAATATATTTTTATACATTTAATTTAATTATTAATAAATACTAATTAATACTAATTATGACTAAGAGCGGTCGACCAAAGAAAAACATATTTGATAATAATAATAAACGTCAAAGACTTTGTGATGAATAACGAATAAATTTTGGATTGAGATCATTGATTGAAAGAAAAATTGGTAGTGAATTATTATCACAAACAAAAAGAATAATAATTATAGGCCCGTCTGGATCTGGTAAATCAACAATTGCTCAAGAAATAATATTTGGCATGGAAAGGAAATCAATTACAGAAATAAATTATTTTTTATCTAATGGAAACGAATTAGAAAAAGATATTCAAGTAATTAAAGAATTATGTAAAGAACCTTTTATTTATTTTAATATATATAGTTACGAAAAAGATAGTATTCCAAATAAATTGAGAACACACAGTCTTAATATATTTGATGATGCGCATAAAAAAATTGGTATAACAGATTTAGCAGAAAAATTATTTACAGAAGGAAGACATGTAATATATATTCAACAAACTGGTACATTTATACCAGCTGGAATGAAATCAAGTTATAGTGAAATAATTATTCATAAAAGTATAAGTGACTAGGAAAATTATATTAAAATTGATTATAAAATAATTCATGAATGTTTAACGTCGAAGATTGAGCAAGGGATTGTGAATAATTATAGTAAAACTGGATTCTATACTATTAATAAAAATAATATTAGAAGTACAAATGTTATTTATAAAGCATATAAAAATGCAGGAGCAGATGGTGCTAAAAAAACAGATGTTATAAGTGATAATTATATTCAGCAATTATTCTAAGTATTATAAATGAAGAATTCTAACGTCAAAGATTCACATAATATTATTTTGAATTATTTATTTGATAAATGTGAAAGTGATAATAAGATAGTATTATCAAATATTGACTTGGAAAATATTTTAAATTAATTACAAACGAGGAAATAAACAAAAGTTCAGATAAATTATTAACATACGGAATAGATAATTTAAATAAGTATAATATTTTTAATTTAAATTGAAATACTGGAACACATTGGGTTGCTATGTATGTAGTGCTACCAACGCGGCGTAAAAAAAAAGTGACGAGTGATAAGGAGAGATCGCTCGCTGATCCTCTCTGGTCTGAACCTACCTGTTGTTCTATGTCCCCAGGAAGGACTCTGCCGGCTAACTCTAGAATCGGTATCACTAGCTGTGAGAGCATCTCCGGAGAATTCATAAACAACAATCCACCGGCATCTTGTGGCTATTAATTGTTTAATACAGCACACTGATATTACATTTTTAATTGTAAATTTCACTGGGCAGTACATCTTACATACTGTTTTCGAGTGGGTTGTTGAGTTGGTGGAAGTTGCAACGCATCCAATCATGAATTGAAATATACCTAAAAATACATAATTTTCAAAAATTGTTATTAAAATATTCAAATGATTTACCTTGTGGTAAGTTCGGGAACATGTCGAGTTTTAGTCTCTTCTGTTCCTCCATGCTTTAGAGAGTCGCGGGATAAACAACTAATGAACTGTAAAATCGATTTTTATAATTTAGGCAAATAGTTTAAATAAACAATTTTTCAAATTTAATGTTTAACATTATATGGAATAAAATTATAATTTGTATCAACAATGACTTTTATTCCAACGAATTTTTTTTTTATCATACGATCCCCAATAATATAATCAAACAAAATATTCATTTTATCTATATAGTTCTTATTTATTTTATATTTCTAATTTTTTACAAATACTATATAATCAAATGAATTTGTCAAAATATTCTCGAATTTTGATAGGTTTGTAATGAATAGAATTTTATTTATTGGTAGTTTCGGTAAAGAGTTATATGAATTTATATACTTCACTGGATCATTATTAAGTGATTTAATTTCCTTCAAATGTCTTTTGTCAGCGCTTCGCTGTGAAATCATAGATTGATCAGAGTCCATTCCAATTTATTGCCTTTTATTTTGTCATCAATTACATCAACAACTTTGTTTAAAATAATTGTTAATACTGATCCATCTGCTGCAGCTAATATAGGAATTAAAAAGTTTATAAAACCACCATGTATTTTACCACCATCAAGTATTTTTGATTTGTCTTGTAAAACTATTGACGAACCTTTTTTTATTGTAATAGTCATTTATATGCAAAAAATCAATATCAGTGAAAAAATATATATTTATTAATTGTGATAAATTGGTTAATATAAACAAAACTATGAATGCTTAACAAATGCAACAATGAACACCATATGTTACGGTTAGATTTTTTTGTTTATCTGAACTATACTCCATCACGAATAATCCTTGAGGTACCAAACCTGTAAATGCATCGGTATCACTAGCTGTGAGAGCATCTCCGGAGAATTCATAAACAACAATCCACCGGCATCTTGTGACTATTAATTGTTTAATACAGCACATTGATATTACATTTTTAATTGAAAAATTTCACTGGGCAGTACATCTTAAATACTGTTTTCGCGTGGGTTGTTGAGTTGGTGGAAGTTGCAACGCATCCAATCATGGATTGAAATATTCCTGAAAATACATAATTTTCAAAAATTGTCATTAAAATATTCAAATAGATTTACCTTGTGGTAAGTTCGGGTACATGTCGAGTTTTAGTCTCTTCTGTTCCTCCATGCTTTAGAGAGTCGCGGGATAAACACCTAATGAACTGTAAAATCGGTTTTTATAATTTAGGCACATAGTTTATATAAACGATTTTTCAAATTTAATGTTTATCATTATATGGAATAAAATTATAATTTTTATCAACAATGACTTTTATTGCAACGAATTTTCTTTTATCATTCGATACCCACTAATATAATCAAACAAAATATTCATTTTATCTATATAGTTCTTATTTATTTTATATTTCTAATTTTTTACAAATACTATATAATCAAATGAATTTGTCAAAATATTCTCGAATTTTGATAGGTTTGTAATGAATAGAATTTTATTTATTGGTAGTTTCGGTAAAGAGTTATATGAATTTATGTACTTCACTGGATCATTATTAAGTGAATTAATTTCCTTTAAATATCTTTTGTCAGCGCTTCGCTGTGAAATCATAGATTGATTAGAGTTCATTCCAATTTATTTATATTTAAAATAATTAAGTAACTATTTTAATTTCTATCGTTGAAATTTTTTTAGCAAAAAAAGTTATTAATACACACTCATATTTTTAACGTTAGACGTTATATTACTAGAACTATTACGTTTATGTTCATGTTTATGTTACGTTCAATGTTCACGGTTCAGTTACGTTCTATCTTTCATGTTTACGTTCACTTACTTACTAATACAGTACGTTCACTAATACAGTAAGTATATCATAAAAATAATAATTATTTGCAACTAACCATCTTATAAATAATTAGTATAATCTCCTTGAATATTGAATAAGAATATTCAAAAATCTATGGGAGGTAAAACGCCCCTCTTGAAAACACATTCAGATAAAATATAGGGTGGCTCTGGAGTCCACCCCTACAATAATTCAACATTAGTTTGCAGCATATATAATCAGATTATATAAAGTTTTTATATTAGTATCTACCATAGACTCCAGGTAAAGATGATGTTAAAAGTTATAATAATTTAGGGCCGCCCCAAAATAGGACTCCCTGAAATTAGATGATAAAATACTAAATTTAGTTTGTTTATCTAAATTACTGGGAGTTGCGTTTTTTGCAACGCCTTAATAATTGAACCATAATTGGTAAAATGCTATAGAGATTTTTGACGTTAGACATTATATCATTTTTACGTTTACGATACGTTCAATGTTCACTCTACGTTCAATGTTCACTTTACGTTTTACGTTACGTTCTACATTCACGTTTACGTTCACATTTAGAGTGCTTTATAGTAAAATACAGTAAGTATAAAAATTGATGTAGTAAAATTTAGAGGTGAGGATTAACATAATGACTGATAGTCAGGCGGCTATTAAAGCCATTATGAACCCATCTATCAGGTCTAAGCTGGTGAAATATTGTAAACAGGTCCTCTATAACCTGGCACAAGACAATACAGTGTCGCTGATATGGGTGCCAGGACATGAGGGAATTAAAGGCAATGAGCCGACAAACTGGCCAAAGAAGGTACTAATAGGAACTTCATAAGTCCAGAACCTGTATGTGGAATCACTAAGGATTCCGCTAAAAGGGAGATCTGGTTATGGCTAGAAAAAGAACATAAAAATAAATGGAGGTAAACGGAAGGTCAACCCCATACCAAAACACTACTAAGGGAGCTAGACGGAAAGTTTTCAGCCAACCTAATTCATAGTAGAAAAAAAGAAATTAAAATAATTACCGGGTTAATAACCGGACATTGTCCTTTAAGGAAGCATTTGTACAGCATGGGCTTGGTTAGCGAGCCCTGGTGTAAGAGATGTGAAAAACAGGAGGAAACTAGCCTTCATGTAATATGCACGTGTGAGGAACTGAAGGAACTCAGACAGAAATATTTCGGGAGAGATCTATTGGATCCTTCGAGTGTACTCAAACTTCCCCTGAGGAGGATAGTGGCTTTTATCGAGGACACAAGACTAACAGAGTGGAACTGAGAGATCTATTGGGGATAGTACAAAGAGCAGTGTACTCAAGTGCCTGGACGTGGTGGCGTCCAACCCAAAACAGAGAAGAAGAAGAAGAAGAAGAGGTGAGGATGTTTCTCCCTCTGCCTTAATTATATCATTATATCTCAATCTACAACTTGGAGAATCAATATTGTCACAAACTCTGTAAATATATCAACTTGTACACTCATTCTAAATTTTGTGGTTACTCAGAAAATTGAATTCTTATGTTGATTTTGTGTTTGTACGAGCAAAAATGATAAAGAAATACGGTTTTTGATATAAATGTGTTAAAATAATGATAATAATGACTAGAATTTAAGTAAAACGTGCTTCAAAATCGATATATATTTCTGAATTTGTGCGTTCAAACTTGTTCGGTTCAAGAAATTATATGATTTTATCTCGATTTACAACTGGGAGGATCAATATTGTCACAAAATCTATAAATATATCAACTTGTACACGTACACTCGTTAATAATTTCGTGGTGACTCAAAAAATTGAATTTTAATATTGATTTTTAATTTGTAAGGGCAAAATTGAGAAAAAAACATGGTTTTGATGTAAATGTGCTAAAATAATGGTAATTATGAGTAGAAATTTAAGAAATTTAAATGTGCTATAAAATCGATAAATATTTCTGAATTTGTGCGTTCAAAGTTATTCGGTCCAAGAAATTATAGGATTTTATCTCGATTTACAACTTGGAGGATCAATATTGTCACAAAATCTGTAAATATATCAACTTGTACACTCGTTAAAAATTTCGTAGTGACTCAAAAAATTGAATTTTTATGTTGATTTTTAATTTGTACGGCTAAAATTGAGAAAAAAACATGGTTTTGAGGTAAATGTGCTAATATAATGGTAATTATGAGTAGAAATTTAAGTAAAATGTGCTATAAAATCGATAAATATTCCTGAATTTGTTCGTACAAATTTATGCGGTCTAGGAAAAGCGTTATATATACTACTAAGATTAAGTAAACTACATATGCAGTGAGTTAGCAACATTTAGCACAAGAAAGATAATCAAACACAAACTTGCGCAAACTAAAATTGCTGAGTAAAGGAATTGGTTTATCGAGCAAATCCTTTTTTAGAGATTCACAAAAATTATAAAAATCTTGAAGAGAAATATTTGGTGGAATATAGACAGCCACAAGATATAACGAAGCTAAACTAAATTTAGAATTACAAATAACTACATCAATCAAATGAACAACAGATGAAAAGTAAGTATTATCAAGTACCTCATAAGAGATTTCATTTGACAAAGCAACAAACACAGAGCGATCCACAAGAGAAAATTTTCTGTCACACCTTACAATATTATATGAAGGAGGTATTAACTTTAGTATGAATTTTGCGAGCTTCCGCAGATGAAACGTCGACACAATGAATCTTGAAGTATTTGTCGCAAATACAACAATTAACAAACTTGTGCGGCTCATCAACAGTATTACAGCAATTTGAAGGCATTCTCAATAATTATACTACTGCAATATAAACAAATCTATAGGTATCAGACAGGGACACAAAGCAAGTATTACATAGTGATCGCTTCAATCGTGGGTTTGTGACTATTGAATTGAATAAACCTTATATTACCTTATATTAGGTGGTATTGACTAGTTATACTGTTGTGATTTCAAACATGATTTACATTTTTTCCTAACACATCTAGATAGAACGCAAATTACGAAATAAAAAGGCATTGCTTTTTTTTTGGTATATAATTATATTGTAATTAATAATGACAAATTGACACTTTTACATTTTAGTATATCAAAAAATACATAAATACTAAATAATATTAATCGAAATTCTGAGACCATTGACTTTTTGTTTGAAGAGACCGTTTAATCGGTTTTTTTATGCACAGAAGCAGGGATGTCTCTTTTGAAACACCAACAGTAGTTGGACATCATGTGTGTATTCCACCTTCCCTGGTATCTCTACTCCATTCTTTTTATGTCTTGATGAAACCTATTTCCTTGTTCTTCGCTCATTTGTCCAAGATTTTCGGGAAAAAATCAAGACGGGCCTGCAAAACAGTGAACTTTGATACTTATTTTACAACCAAAATCGCGAAGATTTAGCACCATGTTTTGAACAATTTTTTCATAATCCTGAAATTTATGATTTGCTAGAAATCCGAAATTGGTGGAGACTGTGGCTTGAAATCTGAAACAGAAATAAGAAAAAACACCCTAACCACACTATATATCAATAAATAGTATATACGTATTTCGGCAACTAAGTTGCCATCTTCAGTAGAATAACCTTAAAACTGGAAAAAATGTTAAACGTAGTTCTTCACCAAATCGCCAGTGGGATAACACTAAATTCCTAACATCGAAATAACACTTATATACTACTTAAACCTTGCGTGAAATTTAGGGAACCGTGAATACATGAAGCGTAAAAATAATGCTATTGTCACAATAAAGCATACAAACTGGACTGAGGGATTGGTTCATTGTCAGAATTCATTAATTTATTCTTATTTCTATATATATAAATACTTTCATAACTATCTAATTCTCTATAATTATTAACAGTTTTAATTAACCTAAGGTTATTTGCCGGCACAGAATGACCTGTGTCCCAAATATGTCGGGCAACGCTAGATTTTTCGGGTCTGTTGAATCTAAAGTGGGAAATATGTTCCTTGTAACGAGTTGAAATTGAACGTCTAGTTTGGCCGATATATTTTTGGCTGCAATCGTTACAATTTATTTCATATATACCAGATTTATGTTCTACCTCAATTTTGTCCTTGGTGTTACCTAAGTGATTTTAATGAGTTACATGATTTAAACGCTATTCGAAGAGAATGGTTTTTGAAGATAGCGTTCAGATTTCTAGAGGTTGAATGGTACGGTAACAATCAAATTTCTCACCTAGGTCTTTTTGAGGTAGTAAGCTCGTGGTATCATAAATTAGTTTCCTAAGCCTATGTTTCTTAATTAGGTTGGTTATTATTTTCGAATCGAAACCATTGTATGCAGCTATGCTTCTGATTAATCCAAGTTCTTTTTCATATCTATCTTTTGTAAGCGGGAAACTTAACAAACGATTGATAAGAAAATTAAAGGATGCCATCTTTTGTTGGAAACTGTGATTTGTATCCGCGGTTATAAACTTGTTCACATTGGCGTCTTTTCGGTAAATACCTATTTCTAAGTTATTATTATTCTTAATTACCAAAACACCTAAAAATGGTATTTGTTCATTGTTTTCTTTTTCTATAGTGAATTTAATTGTAGGGAATTTCGGATGTAATTCTATTAAAAACTCGTCCAAATTACACGACTTGGTTTTATAAACCGCGAAAATATCATCGACATACCTCATCCATACTTTATGGAAATATTTAGATGATCTCTTAAATTCTATCTCAAAATGACTCATAAACAAGTTCGCCATAAATGGAGACAAGCAGTTGCCCATTGCTGTGCCATGCCGCTGTTCATAAGAAGTTTCCTCAATTTGAAAGCAGTTCTGAGACATGCATAAAGTTGTCAACCTCAAGTAGTCATTTATTTTCTCGCGTTCAATCTTGTTCTTAAGCAATAAACTGCCTAAATATTTCAGTGTTTCAGGAATAGGTACAGAAGGGAACAATGAACTGACATCAAATGATACTAAAATTTCACCCTGTTCCAGCTTATAATCTTTGATTTTTTGAATAAATTCCAACGAATTTTGAATTGAAAAACTTTCTGGTTTCTCGGGTAAATTTTTAAACTCGTTTACCAACAATTTTGAAATCAAGTACGTCGGTGAGTTAATACCCGATACAATAGGTCTCATCGAATTACCTGGTTTGTGAATTTTTGGTAAACAATACATTCTAGGTACAGAAGGGTTGCTTACATTTGTTTAGTTTAAATTTGAGGACAGCAGTTATTAATTGTGTTTTAAGTTTTAAGGTTATTCTACTGAATATGACAACTTAGTTGCCGAAATACGTATATAGTATTTATTGATATATATATTGTGGTTAGGGTGTTTTTTTTAATTTTTATTTTATTTCTATTTGCTAGAAAGTTTTCCATTACACTTTCGAAAGCAATCCTTTTCAACGGCAGTCATAGTAGTTTTAAAATGACTGTCCAAAACCAGTTAAGTTTTGCATCATACAAACTTGGAAATTTACTGTTTATACACTTTCTGCCTGCCATACTAAAAGAAAACTAATACACAATAAGAGCCCACGACGGTGTTCGCACGAGTACTGTGACTGCACAAGGGATGTATCATTTTGTACACTCTGTGGTTGAGTGAACTCTACAAACAAGTCAGCGTTTGCCCGATCAAGTTTAAACATGCACAAGCTGCTATACTTGCGAGAAATATTTAATACGATTATGAAATACAGAGGTATAAAGCTTGTAAACCGTGGCTAAAAACTATAGTCATGTACAGATTTGCGCATATCTTGGTAATATTTTGTTACTAAATTGTGAACAATCGGTAAACATGTGTAAAACGCTGGAACATGATTCTATTTAAACCCCAGATACACTGTAAAACCGGCGTAATGAGAGAAATTTTTTTAATTTCAAATTACACTATTATTATATTAGACTATTGAGATATTAATGGCCACAATCTTCAACACTTTGTAAACTTATTATCATTGGAAACATGGGATCTAGTATATGAAAATTCTTCGGCTGAAGAAGTCTTCGAGACATTTCTTGACACTTTTCTTTACTATTTAAACTTGCCATATGCCAAACGTTATATTAAAAATAAAAACTGGATATCATCAGAAGTATTGCAACTACATGAGGAGTTATTATTTCTTAAGGAAATGTCAACCAAATATGAAATATGTATTTAAAATTGAGTTCGAGAACTTCGCAAAGTATTACAAGTATTATGTTGAACAATACAAAATAAATCATAACAAAAGCTATGTCCATAATTCCAAAAATAAGATGAAAGCTATGTGGCAACTCATATAAGAATACCTGTAACAATAAAACTGTTGTTCTACCCCATACTTTTGCAAAAGAAGTGTATTTATGTTCAACATTTAATAACTATTTCTCTGTAGTTTCTTCTAGTATTGTTACTACTAAGTTTTCTAGTAATTAAAACTTGTCAAATATTAGTAAATATTTAAATAATTTCTCATAAACTTTTTTTTTTGTAACTCCGTGCTACACTGTTGCGACCAAAACTAAATGTAACAAGAAGTAATCGTGGTTGCGAGAAGTTCCACAGGGCACCCCTCTCTAGTCCGGACCTTCCTGGTGAAGACTGTCCCGGGGTAAATATTCTGCCGGCCAGCTCTGTCAAGATTTGGAGAGTGTCGCGAGTTCCCAAGGTCACTTGATGGAGGTTAAGACGCCACCGTATTTTTACCCTGCAGAGTCCCCCAAAATACGGAAGCGGGTGGGACTCTGGTAGCTCTAAACACAAAAGAGTACGCCCCTATAACTCTTGTTACCCAAAAACAAACCTTTGCTCCACTCAATCACTTGTAGGAAAGGTATCAAGTAAAACACACGTCATCAACAGTAACAAATTTTATTAACCAATTAAAGTAGGATTAGATTATTTAAAATCTTATTAAACAGTAGTCAATATGCGCAATTATCAAAAGTTGTCAAGAGTTAGAAAAGAAAGAAATTTTCAAAAGTTAAAGTAATGACATCACAAATCTAAAGCGCCAAGGTAGTAAATAAGCTAGATATAATTCTAAAAATTTAGATAAAAGTCTCCCAGATTAATTCTTTTCCCAAACAAAAATATAATAGATACGCTCCAGGCGTAATACAATGAATTCTTAATATCAAAATTCACTCGTCAGGTCAACACCCTGTATAATCAGGTAGAAGTACTGTTATCAATGTGATTAAATTGTGTCACAAACCAAACATGAGATTAACAGAACACACATTAGGTATACGTAATTTCGGTTCTTTACACTATGGTTTTACAGTTTATTATTTAAGAAATATAATATAGTAACGTTCCCCCAAGTTATTGACAATTCAAAACGTGGCCACGTCTGATGGATCTGGCCACGCAAAACTAGTTCTACAAAAACTAAATCTGTCAGCCGGTGAAGCTTGACGACCAGCTTAAAAATATTATAATAAACAAATGCTTGAAAACAGATGTTCAAGAATTTAACTGCTAGAATTATATGTAAATGCCTTGCTTGCTATTTATGAATGTCGAACAAAATTTATATAGTGACTCGGAGTGAAATCAGAGGTTGTAAAGTTAAGTAAAGTAAAAGTTAAAGAATACAGACTAAAACAAGTTCTTGCAGAAATTCGATCCCACAAGAATCTAACCCGATTCCATCAAACAGGATCCTATGATTCTAATTTAAATGAAGTGTTACTTTACAACGTCTTTTCCCAAAAGAGTGAACAGCTTCTCAAAAGCCTTACTTATGAGTAATCAAAATGATAATTAGTTAAGTATATTAAATTAGTAAAAGTTTAATTAATGAACAAACACAAGACTTAGAATAATCACACCTACTTCAGAATTTTGTTCCCAATATCGTCCCAAGTTCAGTCTAAAATAGGAGAACCTTCCACGGGATTGCACGGGCTATCCTAATCCAAAATAAAATAATGTAAACTAAATGCTGCAATTCACGCCGCCATTATGCCTGAGTACGCCATCACACTTGAGTACGCCATTCCGCTTGGGTACGCCATTTTGGACGCCGTGAAAATTACGATTCAAAATCCAGACTTAAGGAAGCCTCGCCGTTAACAATTTCGCAGTAGAAAGTGGAAAATAGATATTTTCACAGTTTTCCACCAATATATCGATAGTTTAAGATGCACAGCTGGGAGGAAATATATGTACGCTAGACTAGCCTTCCACGCGGTGTAGACTTCGAAAAGGTACAGAAGTAAAATCGGATTAATTCCTAAATTAATTGGGCGGTAGCACTAAATTATATCCTAAAAAGGATAAAAGAAACACATAAGTAAAAATTCAAAAGATAATGATACCTCTTACCGCAACGACTAGGTTCATACACAAAAATAAAACAACCAAAAATGGCAAAGCTCTAGAACGAAGTGCCGACCGAACGAGAGGCACGATATATGATCGAGACCCGATATACGTCATACACGATCGTCGAAAGATTCAGGGTAAGGCGCCATCTATCGAGCAAAAGATGTCCGGCAAAAGAGGTTGCCGATCTACAGGGTTCAAAAACGTATTAAATGATTAGAAAAGTAAGAAGAAGCCTAAGTTGATCGATAATTAATAACAAAATTAAATGAAATTATAATAAACGAAAATGTTGAATTATGAAAGGCCTATGTTGACTTAACGTAAGCAAATAATGAAATAAATTCATTAAAAATTCCCAAAAGGCCTCACGATAATTTTTTGAGCGTAACATCCGGTGACAAGCTTAGATGTTATTGAGTGTGTGAAAGGCTTAAATTCATCAAATACACCTGACGAGAACAATATATTTTCATTTTTGTTGAAATGTTGTATAGAACATGTTGACGCACCATTGTGCCATATTATCAATTTACCTTTCCAGAAGAGAATATTTCCTTCAAAACTAAAAAAGTTGATTGTTCATCCTCTTTATAAGAAAGGTGATATAAACTCTGTTGATAACTACAGACGAATAAATATTCTACCTATATGTTTCAATGTGTATAAATATTTGATGAACAAAAAATTAATGTATTTTCTAGTTAGAAATAACGTACTAAATGAGACACAACGTGGCTTCATGCTTGGTAAAAACACCAATACTGCTCTAGAACTCCACAATGATGCTTCTGGCGAATATTTTGGTGTCATAAAACGCTGGAAAAGATGTGCCAGAGATTTTGCTGAGTAAATTGCTCAAGAGGCGTGAAAGACTGGGGAAATGTGTCGATTGTGCCGCGAGTAACGGACCACCAAGTCGCAGACGTGTCCCTATGCGACAATACAAAGTGGGAAACCCCTGGACTATTTTACCAACTGGATCGAAGCTTATGCCCTGCCCAATCAAGAAGCTGGAACCGTGGCGGATGTGATCGTAAAAGAGTTTCGGTGTATCTCTGATCCATTCAGATGAAGAGCGAAATTTCGAGTAAAAGATGTGGGGACATTTGGACATTTGAAAGACGAGAACAATTCCCTTACATCCACAAGCAAATGGGATGGTAGAGCGAATGAACAAGACCATGATCAGACTCTTATCAAAAGCGGTCTCCGAACATCAGAGAGATTGGGACGAAGACTTACAATTATTCCCAGACCAATTTCCGTGCGCGCCATGAGCGCCGGTATGGGAGTGTTATTCGTAATATATTAGAATATGCGATAGAATAGGGACGCAACATGAGCTTGTTACCGATATAAGTATAGAAGTATAGGCATTTATTGTATCAGAAGTAATTAAATATACATTTGGTTTTCTGCTATTAAAGTAATATGCATAAACACACTAAAAATAATCGGCGCACATGGCGCGCACGGAAATTGGTCTGCTCTAGTAATGACTATGCAATAATTTTCTGGCGAATCATTTACGATTAAAATAATGCTGACTCTATTGTTTTTGTTGGTAATAAATTGTGGTGAGATTATCGGAATTACTATTACTGTATTGGTATTTTTCTCTATCCTGCTACACCACCAAATATCAGAAGTGAGCATTTGAAAATTATATTTATTATTTTGTATATGTTTCCTTCGCAAAAATATTCACAAACAAGTTAGGTAAAGGATGATGTAATTTTCTTTAGAATATCATTGTAATATACTTAACAAGTTAATTGAAGTTATTTCCAATATATATATTATAGTAATTCTTATATGGTAAACAAGTAAAGGTAACACAGGTAAAATTATAGAAAGGCTTAATTAATTTATATTGGAATGTTTACGTACATTGATAATTTAAAAATACTTCATTTTTGAAATAATTCACAATAGGTATAACAAATGTAATTGAGAATAAAATTTCATCTAAAAGTTTAATTTGATTTAATTTATGGATTGGGTTCCATATATTCTAAATATTGAGTCAATTGTAAAGAATAGTTGTGTTAGAAATGTAAAAATAAGAGACCAATGTATTAGGAACAAATATGTAAGATTAGGATGTGCTTAATTATTATAGACATATTAGTATTTCAAGATGAAGAAATCGGAACGGTTGCATAACTTTGTTTTTCAGAAGTAATTTTTTTTTAAATTTATTTATTGATGTATAGTTAAAAATTACGAACTTACTCATGATATTCATATTTATTTTCTATTCCCGGTTTGACCGGAAATACTTTCTACTATATTTTTTTAATCGAACACCAAACTGCAGATTGCAAATTTCCAGAATAAAGCAGAGTTCTGAATTATTTGTGCTTCTGCGCGGGACTGATAATCAACGTAAGCTTTTGTGATCTCGAGCTTCGTCAAAGATCGTAGTCTATTAAGTCCTTTCGGTCACAGGACGACCTACTTTTCTTCCGTTTTTAAATTAATGCTCCTTCATGCGTAATAGGTATTTTATATCAGGATTGTACCATGGAGGAAAACGATGACGACCAGAAGTAATAGCTTGATAAGAGAATTGTCCACTATAGAAAAGATACCATCATATAGTGCAGAAACAGCAACGGTCACATCAGTGAAGGAGTTAATGAAAGACCAGTCAACACTAGCCAACTCACCATATAACTGAATAAAATTTGCATGATTGAAGTTGTACCGGATATTATTGTTAGAAGGCAACTAAGCTATCTCCTTCCTAGAAATGTTGAAAACAAAAGTGATGTCTAAAGCCGGGTGGTAAATATCCTCACCAACCACCACCAGCCAGGTGGTTGGTGAAGATAATGCAGTAACTCGACTTGACAGTCAACATTGATTGAGTTGACGAAAATCCAATGAAGACATGAATTGCGATAAACACAAATATTTACGGTCTGAAGTATTATTATCAGCGTTGAAAAGAAGGCAGTTAAAATCTTCAAGAATTATAAGATTCTTGTTTAATAATTCAAGAGACAAAACGTTTACGTACGGGATTTCGGTAATGTGAGCGTCTCGTCAAGTGTTGAGGCCTATAAATTACATAATTCGATTGAAGGCAATCGCTAGACCTAAACTACAATTGCAGCATTTAGAAAATGTTTATACACCTTATTTCAGAGTTTAATCAAGTGTTGAGGTCTATAAAATTTTACATTATAAATTATATGTTTTGATTAATTTGAAGGCAATCGCTAGGCTAAAATTACAATTTCCTCATTTCAAAAACGTTTACATACGGGATTTCCGTAATGTGATGTCTAAATTACTTAATTTCCACTTTATTGAGATAAAATACCCATAGGTATTTTATCTCCATAGCGTGGAAATAAAGTAATATTACTTTTTTAGTTTAATTTCAATAATTAAATACATGAAATATTTATGCTCGTGTTTTCCAATACGTCAGAAATAGGTTATGTTAAGTATGTAATAAAAATGACATTACAACAAACAACTACATTCTCAGGTGTGTACACAAATTTTGAGCTGTGTGGCCCGAGTTTTGGCGCAATATTTGAGCTACTTCTTATTCTGACACATAGTTATGAAATAAATAGAAAGATTTAGGTTGAGTGAAAATGTAATTTCCCAAAAATTAATTCAAAAGCTTTTTCATATATATATTCTCTTCAATGTTTTTCTAAACATTTACATACATATTTAAATTTTATATAGAAATTATAATTTATTTACTTAATAAATGACGTTACCTTTATTTTATGTTCATATTTTCAATGTTCAAATGCAACAATGACTAAGACAATATAACAAAATATATACGTTGTTCTCTCAGAAATCCAACAAAAATAAGTTTTTGAATTTTGTTTGAATTTTTTTTAAATTAATATCGACACCTTGCATAATTATGAGCAGAGACCGGACACATCGGGTTGAAATGACGTGGTCATTACTACAACATCTGTAAGTACATCACGCAGTGATTGAATGCACTATTGATCTGGCTAGCATCGAGAATTACGACGTTTTTTGTTGGATATTTACAGTTAAATTTCTATTTTCTCGAGCGTAGATAGCAGCGTGTGGAGTTTTAATAATTTATTCTATTTAGATTATATTTCGTAAGATAAATAAGGTGCTATGAGTTAGTTTCTTGTTTTCATAGTTTTAACTGTTAATTACATCGTCATTTTTGTGATAGATCCTGTTTAATATTGTTTGATTTAATCTACTTCTCCCAATTATTTCGACGTAAGTGTGCATTGAATATCTTCAGTTTCAATAACTTACGCATACATTATTAGTTTTCATTTATTTAGATCTAGAGCACTGTTTGAGTTTCATTTTCAGATATGATGGAAGAACGTCGAGAACGGCATCGTAAAATAATGGCGAGTTGGATTGACGGGCACACTGATTGTATGTCCATTGCCAGTGATTCCGAAATTTATTGCAAAATCTGTAAAATATCGTTAACAAATTCCATGAAATCGCACGTACAACGTCATTTAGCATCGCAAACACATGCACAGAAATTAGGCTTAAAAAGCCCACTTTAAAAATATTTCTCCAAAAATATACTGGTCGAAATTTTCCCGATGAATACACCTTACGCAAATATTATGTTTTTAAGTGCTACACGAAAGCAGTACAACGCATTTGAAGTCATCTTTCAAATCAGTACCTCTGGATAAGTGCCGACGAAACTGTCGATATATTAGGACGCTGTGAGGTAAGTATGGGTAAGGTAAGATGTAGTACACCAGCTACAAAGCTGGTGTACTACATCCAACTATTCCATATAACGCATATGTAATAGCAACAAAAGTTATAAATACAGTTGATGCGGAAACAGTTGCTAAAACCATTAACGAGAATATTGAAAAAATACTTCCTTCGGACAACAGGTCATATGCGTTAAAAACAGGCAGACTATTAAAAGAAACATATTCTAATATGCTGCATATTACTTGTGTAGCACATGCTTTCCACAGAATCTGTGAATATATTAGAGACACCTTTCCAGAAGTTGATAGACTTGTATCCGCTTTTAAAAAAGTTTTCAGAAAAGCACCAGTAAGAGTAGCTCTTTACAGGGAAAAACTGTTATCTTTGTCACTGCCTCCTCTCCAGTAATAACTAGATGGGGAACATGGTTGGAAGCTACTAGTTTTTATGCAGAGGATTTCGATAGTTTACAAAATCTCGTTGCATGTTTAAATGACGATGCTCGGAGTATTTCTGAGTGCAAGGAACTAACACAAATTCCACATTTAAGAAATCAGTTGTACTTTCTTCAGAAACACTTTGAAAATTTGCCAAAACTAATCACTTATTTTGAAAATCGAAATCTCCAATTGAATGATGGTTTAACGACATTAGATGTGGCTATTAATAATTTGAAAAGTATTCCAAGTGACTTCGGATGTGGCCTTCGGTAAAAGTTGGACGCACTGTTTAATAGAAATCCAGATTTAATAGCATTGCGGCAATTGTGTATGGTGACAATGCCACAACATCTAACTGCAAAATACGCGGAAATAAAAGAATATTTCCAGTATACACCTATAACCAGTTGCGATGTAGAAAGGACGTTTTCTATTTACAAGGATGCAATTCATTCAAAGAGAACAAATTTTACGCAAGAGAACCTTGAGAAAGTATTGCTAGTAAATATTAATACTCTTTTACTCAACTTGAACTACAAAATGAACAAATAAAAATGTATTTCGTATTATGTAACCATGTATACATCCGTTTTATTATAAGTACAATTATATAAAAAAAATTAAAAACTTTAAAAATACGAATGTTATGCTCGTGGGCGATGAATCATCAACGTCTCGTGTCCGGTCCTAATTATGAGTTAAGATAATTAAAATGTCAACCTTAGAATTAGATTCAAGTTTTTCATAGAAACTTGTCAAAATATACTAACCCTAAAGATTAAATCATCGCGTATTTTATTTATTTATGTTTGTTATCAAATATAAATATTACGATCAAATAAAAATAGCAAAGTCATTATTAAGATACTGGCGCGACAACCTTGAAGTGATAAATAAGAATATTGTTAACAAAGATAACCAAAGTTAAAAAAGGAGAGACAATTAATATTGCGTATCAATATTATTATTATTCTAATTATATTAATTAAACTTTTTTATAGGATCTATGTTTATCCAAATATAGCCATTTTAAGGTTTCTTTTAGTTAATTTAATTATTTTTATTTCATTATTAAAATATTTACACCCACACATAAATATACCAGGTGCGCCATTAGTGTGTCGATGGAATTTGGCGTGAAAACTACCAAAGATAGGAAAGTGAGATTTTCTGTACATATATTGTATATTACAACGGGCATTCTAAAATTATTTCCCAATATACAAAGTGATACAAATTTCCGCGCTCACCTTCAGATTTTTCAGTTTAAATGGATTGCTATACGAGGGACACTATTTATATTTTTACAATCGACCACTAGATGGTGCTTTTATGAATTGCGATTTTAAATATAGCTTATTAACAATTCACAATCAATCTGTCCAGCTTAGATATTCAGTCGGTTTATATTCCAGATGAGACAGCTTTTCCCTCAGGGTTCCAATTGGAAAACGTCGTTTTTCTATTTTACAAATTTATATAGCGCCAGTAAAAGAGTTATGACAAATGTTTTAATTAAATTGCTTTAAGTTACTTGTAAACTTCTTGAAGTAATGTTAAATAAAAAACCCAATAAACTTAAAATGAAACTTTAATACAACAATAAAAAAAATCAAAAAAAAATATGTCTTTATGAAATATAAAGACTAATATTGCGTTATTAAACAATATTATTAAGGTAAAATTATTATATAAAAATGACCGTAGCATAGTTAAACTTCCTTAATAACAACCGAGCAAAATAAAATCTAATAAATTGCAAAGAAGTATTTTAATTTCTCCCACAATAAACAAAGTAAACAGCCAGATATGACAGCCCGAAACAAACCTTAAACGCATGTGCAAGCCACATGAAAAAAATATGCCCTTGAGTCCAAGCGAACAAAATTTATCGTTACAGAATTTTTTTAACTAGAAACTTTAAAAACCTTCTTTGTCATTTATTTAAACTAACTAAGATTAAATATCATTACGAAAATAAATATACATAAGAAAATACAGTATTACACTCTTTTAAATTATAATAAATCTTTTAAATAATTTACTTACGTAAATGAAAAAAAACATATTTTTTTCTCGAGGCACCTGAGTTAGAAAGCCCACCAAATAAATTACGAGATCAACAAACTCGTATAAATATATCGGTAATCAAAACAAACACCAACACAATTAAATCAAATCACGAAGTTAATAACAAAAGATAGAGAATTTATCTTCTCAAAAACACGACCTTCTAGCTTCAGAGTACAATAGTGTCTGCGGAAATATCAAAGTAACCGGCGTACTACAACTACGCAAGTCAAAAATATTAAATATCAGTTCAAAATAAAAATACATTCATAGATAATAAATCTCAAAAATTATACACTGGCATCCAAAATGAATGTTCATACATAAAATAATATAACTTTTCAAAATGTTTGCGGGGAAAAGTCCATAGCAATATGTAATCACTATATTATTAAAGTTTGACATTTATCAATCAGAAATCCGAGATAGCTTAGAAATTGAGTCAGTAGTTTTTTGACAGTTTTAGTTTTAAGACAGTGAGTTTGTAAAATAATAGAGATTGCTCGTGAAGGTTTTCGTTGGATGATTTTTTACGATTATAAAAAAGGCCTAACTCCACAAGAATGCATTATATCGCTTCGGGGGCTTATATATAGGTCGTTGCATATTCGAGAAACTTCCGGACTATCGTTTTATTCCAGGCTTTTTTGACTCACACTATTCTTTCAATAAATGTTTTCTAAAAATCTACTTAAATATTTTCGCTATCGACGCGTCTTTCTGTTTCTATTTAAAGTTATTTCGACTCTAACTGTCCCAATTTGCTAGTTTTTCCTTATTTACTTCAATTTACATCATAATTTATAATTTACTTTACTAAATTAATATACCTTTGATAGTTTTTTATTAACATGTCTTTAATTTATAACTAATTTATTCTAACAAAAAAACATGATATTATATACAATTTATAATTTTAATTATTTATTTCGTTGTATTAATTCTCTCCCTTTTAGCATGTATTTACATTTAAATCACTATAATTTTGTTTTAATATTTCTTACTTTATATTTACTTTATTATATTATAATATATATCTATCTATCTAATTTACATATACATATATATTGATAAGAATATGCTGTGTTGTGTGATATGATCCTTTATATTATAAAAATACATATTTTGAATTGTAATATATGAAATGTACAGTTGTGAGATTTAGTATCGCTTTGAAAAGTAATAGAACAGAGCGAAACTAGCCCGTAGTGGCAAATTCAATGTTTTATCTCAATATCGAACTAGATGACTACATAAACCCCAATAAGAATTATTTCAGAGAAACTATATAAGCGTAATGAATATACGGGGTCAGGCAAATGTGTGGGAACACCAGATTTCTGGCAAAATTACGTGTTCTATTAAAAAATAACCTTAATAAAAGTTTGTGTAGTATTTTTATTTTACTCTATTACATACTTTGATTTTCTACAACTTTCACTTGTTTCGAGATATGGCATCATCGGTTTTTTTAAATGGATCATCCTATATATTTTAACATTATTGGATAGATAAATTTTTAAGAATTACAATGATATACCGTTTGGTTAGTGTGTGACTTGAAATATTAAAAAAAGAACGTTGGCTATAAACATCTTTATATCAGATACATCTGCTAAAAAATATTTATATTTCGTTACGCGTTCGTAGCTACGTCCTCGTTTTGGTTGCGAATTAGCGTCTTCTTTTATTTTATTCTGTTATGTTTATTTTGAACCGAACTGTAGTACTTTCGCTTGCGTGTGTATATCTTCACATACAATAATTACGTATTAGTTTTTCTTCGTGGTCTTCCTCCCCTCTCGATTTTCGAGTGGCGATAACTTCTAGACGGAAGAGACTGAGATCGCTATCGATAGAGAGAAGGTTGATGGTTGTCATTTCGTCATTGTTTTGTAAAGGCTTAATGTAGGGTTTGATTGCTTTAAGTAGTATTCTGTTTTTTTGGCAGCCCTCTCGTTTGAGCGAGGTTATAATTTACTCGCTACAATTTTTAATTGTAACTACAATTACTCGGCAGGGGATTTCTTGGTGACAATTAGAGCCGATTGACTCCTTCTCTACGATACACTATATTGCGTTGTTAACCATCAGACATTATCGTGGTGTTTTTTCCTCTACCGACGCAAACGTCGTTCACAGAAAGGAAACTGACGACGCTCACGAACATCCCGCTTGCTGGAAAGAGACGGACACAGCTAAGACTTTCAAATATTCCTTTATTAATTTAAACTGTAATGTTTTGCAATTAGTTTTCTTTGTTTAAATTTTTTTAGATTCAATTTTTTTTTTCTTTGTTTAGTTATTGTTTAGTTATTGCGTCGTTACAGACATTATTTTTCAATTTTTATTTAGTCAATTTAATTGCCTTTCTAATTAGTTTATCTCATTTAAAATTGCAATACGTATCTTTTTTTTGTTTGTTAAATTTATTTCGACAGAGTTTATTTAAATTACACATCTGTTCCTCACGGGGACAAGAACTTATTTTTGCTTCGAAAATATCGATAGAGTGTTTTTTTTTTGCTGCGTTTTCTTTAGCGTAGAAAACGTGGGTATTAATTTTGTGTATTAAACTAGATTTGTAAATCTGTACATTAAAGTTTTAGTATTGCATATTCCTTCATTTTGATTTTAAGCCTTCATTAATAATTTTTTTTTCTCTAATTATATCTAACCGTTAACCTTAATTAATTATTCTCAGACCACAACTTTGCGAATTTGCTCAAATTTATTACGTATCAATATTTGCATGTAACAAAATTTCTCCATATATACCGGGTCTGTTCAAAAGATCTGACTTGCCATTTTTGGTTTTAAATTATCTGTGAACCAACGAAATACGTATTTTGCTGGGGTGTGAACTTCTGTGCACAAACGGTCTGACAAACATACTTAATTTGTCTTTTTTTTGTAACTAACAAATTTAATTCTCTTTTTTAATTATTCTAAGTTGGTGTCATAAATAAAGTCTAATTACATCTGGCTGAAATCCGCTTTTTTCTTTCTTTCTTTCTTTTCTTTACGTTTCAGACGGCCTGGTTGCGTCCCCTACCCCCTGCGCGTCTTGCCTACTTTTGTTATCACCATTTCCGAATTTTGCGACGTCTAGCGGATCTAAATTCGGTGGCGCCCTCAACCACCTTAATTCGTGTCCTGAAGTACCTTTGGGTCCCCACCCTTGGGCTGAGGCGGTCTCTAAAGCCGGGTGAGCCGCTAGACGTTGGCAGGGGCGGGTAGGTGAGGTAATCCTCGTCGCCCGAATTGCGTTCTTCTCTTTTCTATGGTCTCGACATACTGAGCGTAGCAATTTTTATGTTGCCATGCAAACCTTTTAAGCAAACATAAAAGTATTGGAATTATTTAGTATTACTTACAGTCATACTCAATAGTGATAGATAGTTTCCATTCAACAAAAATAAACTATCAAAACTGTCCTTATATCACAATATTAGCGAGAGATCCGCAAGGAGGATATTAGCGAAAAATAAGTTTCATCCGTATAAAGTACATTTAATATAAGAATTAAATGAAGATAATCCCGATAGAAGGATGCAGTTTTGTGAAGAGATAATGAATATGATTGATCGTAATGGTAACTTTATCAATAACATTTTATTCTCCGACGAAGCGACATTTTTCCTACATGGACATGTAAATCGACATAACTGTCTCTACTGGAGTGTGATCGGAATCCTCCTTGGATGGAAGAAAATTGCACATAATATCCTCAAAAATTAAATATTTGGGCAGGTTTAATCGGAGGGTACGTAATCGGACCTTTCATTCTTAGGGAAAATTTGAACGCTATTCGTAATTTACAATTATCGTGCGAGGAAATTGTTACAGCGTTAATTTATTTATTTCCAAACCCCATAAATCCTGCACTATTCTCACATGCCATCTGGTATCAGCAAGATGGGGTCCCGCCGCATTATGGAATTGACATGCGTGTATACCTAAATGAAGTATTTTCACTGCGTTGGATAGGTCGAGGAGGATATATTGAATGGCCTCCGCGATCGCCCGATTTAAGTCCTTTAGACTTTTTCCTTTGGGGGCATTTGAAACCTAATGTCTATGAGACTAAACCTCTGTCGCTCGAAGAGTTGGAAGATCGAATTAGGATGGCCTTTCAATAGATAGCACAAGACGTGATTCAAAAGTCATTAAGGTCCTTCGTTAATAGACTAGGATACTGTCAGACTGCAGAAGGTCATCAGTTTGAGCATTTATTATGAATTGTCTTGTTCCCAATATTTTCTTGTTGCTAACCTTTTCGAATATGTTATAAGATATAAACCGTATAACATTGTAATTCTTGAAAATGTATCTATCCAAAAATGTTAAAATATACAGGTGATCCATTTAAAAAAACATGAAAGTTGTAGAAAATCAAAGTATGTGATAGACTAGAATAAAAATACTACAAAAACTTTTACTAAGGTTATTTTTTAATAGAACACATAATTTTGCCAGAAATCTGGTGTTCCCACACATTTGCCTGACCCTGTATATCGATATGTACTCGCCGCTTTATAGAAATATCTTAGTATGCATGTTATTTATATTTAGAAAAATGATGTTTTCATCAATTCTGTTCAATATAATTCAATTTCGTTTTTACAACATTTTGCTATCAGTTAATAGTAATTAGTAAATATATATCTAACTATTTTAGATTCCTACATATTTTAAATAATTATTAAAAATAAAACTTTAAAATATTTTCTTAAAATAAATTCTTGTAATAGTCGTTCTAGGAAATTGTACTAATGATTCACAGTTGTCGTTCAACATACAAAAAGAAATTAGATAATAATGTAATATGAGTAAAGCAAAGTATATAATTTAGGCCTGGTTACAATAACAGTTCTAATAGTACTAACAATTGTGTTGTGTCTGTCATACGAATCGGTAAAATGGATATATGACGCCCATGTTATTGTTCTGAGAGTGAGAAAAGCACATTATTAGCGCTTTGAAGGAATTTTTTTTACCGCTGGAGAAATTAGTCAACAAATAAATAGATCTGTAAGTATTAAACATTAACTACCTTTATAATAATATTTTATGTAGATGTTATATATTTTGATATAATTAATTGAAAGCAGTGTCGCCGCCTGGTGAAACATTTTGAACAAAAATTAAATAAAAATGCTTTTGTATTGTTCGACAAAACGACCAAAATAAATTTATTTTTATTTAACCTTTATTTAATTTATAATAAACTGTGCGTACATTTTACCTGTAAACATATGGGAAATTTTTATAATGAAACATTTCTAGGCATCTAACTAATATATGTATTATTTCAGAAAGTTACTGTAATACGCTGGATAAATCGACAGAGAATGGAAGGCCACACCAGAGTAAGACAGAAACCGGAACAACCGCGAACAACAGTCGAAGTTCATCTATTAATTGATACCGCTTCACAACACACTTTTTTGAATAAGATGAAGTTATTGACTCTTTATTATTTAATTTATTTTTTAAGTTATTGCTCATTAATGTGCAAAGTAGTAGATTTACTGTTGCAAAGAGGCTGAAAGAAGCAGGGTCAGCTACCAGAAAACCTGCAAGAGTAATACATTTTGAAGAACACCATGCCCGCGATCGGATGGAATTCGCCGTTAGAAACCTTTACAGAGACTGAACAAATGTTTTTTTTGATGAAAAGCTGTTCCCTTCTAACGAAAATTCAATAAAGTTTGTGCATCGGCCACCAAATACAAACAAGATTTGACACCAAATATGTGATTAAGGACAAATCTCATCGTAGGATATCATCTGCGTATTAGCGCTGAATGTCTATATACAGTCCAGACAATCTTATTCGAATCCATCCTAGATTACCGGTAATCTATATACAGGGTTATGATAAAGTAACGCACAAAATTCATAAAACGTACAATGTCCATTTTTGAAAAAAATGCAAAAACACGTCAAACAGTTTATTTTATTCCGCGTCTTTTAACATAAGTCAAAAAAATAAAACGTCAAATTTGTCAAAGTTATGACGTCATCAATATTTTTTTTTAAATATGAAGCTTGGTTTTTTTTTACTTTATTTGATAAAGCTTGTTTTTCTGCATTATAAAGAAATAATTGAAGTAGGGGTCACATAAGAAAAAACTGAGAGAATTAATAAAAAAACAAAATAAACTTTATTATAGTATGTAATAACATTTAAATTAACTAAACAGTCCATTAAACCAAAACGATTTCTTACAGGAATTGTTCAAACTGTGTCCCGTTCACTATCTGACATAGGCCAAGACGATGGTAGACCTGATTTACAGAGTCTTCGATCATTTGCGGAGTTATACGAGTCATTTCATGTCTAATTCGTTCCATTAAGTCTTCCAAATTGTCTGGTCGGTTAACGTAGACCCGACTTTTTAAATGTCGCCACAGAAAGAAATCAAGGGGGGTGAGATCAGGTGACCTAGGTGGCCACTCCATTGGTCCACGTCTTCCAATCCACCTTCCTTCAAACTGGTTATCCAGAAACCTTCGAACATTAAGACCATAATGTGGTGGTGCACCATCTTGTTGGAACCAAATACTGGGATCCAAGTTTTCCCTATTATTTGGATCCGGAAATGCCACAAATAGATCCGGAAGCACTGCCATACGAAGATGTTCCAAATATCGCTCAGCTGTTAAATTCCCACGAAAGAAATAAGGACCAATAAATTTTCCCCTACGATTTCTATCCATACATTAATTTTTTGGGGGCGCTGGGTGTGTTTTGTCTGAATCCAGTTGGGATTTTCCCGAGCCCAGTAGCGACAATTGTATCGATTTACTGTACCACTTAAATAAAACGTTGCCTCGTCTGAAAATACTACACTATTAAGCAAATTTGGATTTTCGTCACAATGCCTCATGAAGATTTCACAAAATTCCAAACGTCTGTCCGGATCATCTTCTGTGAGTTCGTGAACAAGTTGAACTTTGTATGGGTGCAGTTTTTCTTTTTTTAAAAACTGTACTACAAACGACTGACTAACATCTTGTTGTAAGGCAATTTCTGCTGTAGTTGCGTGAGGGTTGTCTTCTAATGACAGCAAAATATTTAACTTTGCGTCGTCGCTTATTCTCGGTCTTCCAGATTTTGGAGCATCACTTACTCTTCCTGTTTCATTAAATTTTGTAACAATTCTGCTTACTGTGCTTCTAGCAATTGGAGGTCTTTCAAAATGTGTTTCGTTAAATAAAGCACATGCTTCTTCATGACTTCGAAGTCTATCGCCGTAACCTACCATCATTAGAATTTCTATCCTTTCTCTTTCCGTTAAAGGAGCCATCATAATAAAATTGGTATGACACTAATTGTAAGACTGACACTGACAAACAGTTGTTTTATTACTAGGTAACTTTAAGTTTTAATTCTTTTAATATTTAGTTTCTTTTCATAAATTCAAAAACTAGTTTATTTTGTTTTTTATTAGTTCTCTCAGTTTTTTCTTATGTGACCCCTACTTCAATTATTTCTTTATAATGCAGAAAAACAAGCTTTATCAAATAAAGTAAAAAAAAACCAAGCTTCATATTTAAAAAAAATATTGAGGACGTCATAACTTTGACAAATTTGGCGTTTTATTTTTTTGACTTATGTTAAAAGACGCGGAATAAAATAAACTGTTTGACGTGTTTTTGCATTTTTTTCAAAAATGAACATTGTCCGTTTTATGAATTTTGTGCGTTACTTTATCATAACCCTGTATAAATATATTAGTAGAAGAAAAATTTTACCGTTGCTGTTTGCCGATGACGGACATACCTCTAGGGCAATTCGTGAATGGTTTAACGAATGTCCAGAGATATAATTATTGGTTTTGCCTGCGAAATTTCCGAATCTAAATATGATAGAGAATCTGTGGACTGAAATAGCTCGTCTTTGGGACAATTTTTTTCTGTTTTACAACTTGTAAATAATTTTTTTTTGTTATTTCTTATATTATTTATAGTTTCTATAAGTATAAGTTTTCGTTTGCTTTCCTACACGTAGTTTATTTAACTTTTCTAATAAATCGTGTTTCTAACTGTTTCTAGTTTTACTATTATTATTTCTAACTAGAACTGAATGCGTAACAAATACATCACAATATGTTAACACCATAAAAATTTAATTTTTGAAAAAGGTACTATATATAGTATCGAAACGTCAAATTAAATGCAAATTAATTGCGGTTTTCGCGAAGTAATGTCAATGAATTAGATATTGTGCAAATTCGGAAAATACGATACTAAAATAAGGCACGCCACGTAGCGGGTAAATGGCGCAACCAAGTCGTCCGAAACGATAAGACAAAGAAAAGAAAAACTCAGACTTGAGCTAGGTAACACTACTCTTTATTTTTAACTTGCGATTAGAGGACAAAAAAAATAAAAATGGTATTTAGTAAGATTTATTATTCACAAAAAGAAGAATAAGGACACTAAATTACTAATATAAAACGTATTAATATAGTAAATGTATCTACACAAAAAAAAAGAAAGCGAGAATTTTCTTGTAAAAAATTCTCGTATAAACTCGACCCAGAAAACGAAAATCCCGTCAAAATACTTATTTATCTGGTTCATATTTATAAATACAAAATTATAAGCCAGATCTATTGAACGGACCTGGTATATGTCTGGAGGTTTTTGTTATATTTTAAAACTACATTAAGTTAAAATTGACAAAGATGAAGATTGAAATAAATTAAACAAAAGTTTGCGGTTTTAGAATATTTAGAAAAAAAAAGGAATGAATGATTATAATTAACCCAGATATGCTCAACGTCCTACATATAGGACTCTTTCTAAAGCTTACTGCTAACAGAGCAGTTTTAGGAATTTCGAGCGACATCTAGTAGGTATCGAGAGAAGTAAGTTTTATAAACTCTGTATTACAGTTAGTTTATGAACCTGCTTCACTTTACCGATTGATAGTGCATGTTAAAGTTGTGTAAAATGGAAGCTAACTACAGCGATTACGGATTACGCTTTGAAAGGTAAGTTTTATTTAGCCTCTTGGTTTAGCTTTCAGCTGAACTTGCAGCTAGAAAGTGTAAGATGTCTATACATATAATATTTAACTTTTATATAAAAGAATGTTGTATATAACTTGATATGAAATGTAGCGTCCTACATATAGGACGTTGGGAATATATGGTACTTATATTGAAATTTCTAGAGGTTTAACACTTAACGAAATTGTTGGGTTACTCGAAAGCGACGATGCTACAAACAATTTCAGTGAAGCAAATATCACCATACTGCCGCCAGATAATGTCAACGGAAATATAACTGACGAAGATTCCGGGGATGAAAATATTGTTGATATTGCTAATCTACCGGGCAACCAACTTCGAGCACAAGCAGAAGTAGCTGTAAACTACGCAAATAACGAAGGTAAGTAAATGATACTTCGTGCTTGAAATTTATTTCGAAATATTTTAAATTTTTCAGATTTTCAGGATGATGATTATAGCGACGAGGATAATCTTCCATTAGCAAGTTTCATAAATAAATACAAAAAACGAAAAATATATAACTGGATAAATGGAAGTATTTGGTCGGCACCTGTAAATTGGGATCCTGAGCCGACAGAAGACTTAGAGATGTCTCCCTCTGAACTGTTTCAACTTTTTTTTGATGACGAGCTACTCAATCTTATTATATTAAAGACCAACTGGTTTGCTAACTCAAAAAATCTACCGGGCAATATCTGTAAAAGAGAATTATATGCTTTAATAGGTATCATAGCACTCAGTGGATAGGTACGTTGTTTTACCCAGGCGAAGGTTGTATTGGGAAAAATTTCCCGATACTCATAATTCATTAGTTTCAAAAGCTTTATCTCGAAACAGATTTGAGTATATAATGTCTAACATTCATTTGGTAGATAATAATCACTTAGATAGAGCAGATAAGTTCGCGAAGATAAGACCACTTTTTGTGCATCTAAACAATAAATTTATAGAACTTGGGCCTTTACAAGAAAACCACAGTATAGATGAATCCATGGTCCCATATTTTGGGCACCATGGATGTAAACAGTTTATCCATGGAAAGCCCATACGTTATGGGTATAAGGTCTGGATGGGCTGTACTAATATGGGATATGTAAATTGGTTTGAACCATATCAAGGTGCCAGTACACATGTTTCTGATAAATACAAAGAATACGGCGTTGGTGCTGGGGTAGTACTAACTTATGCGGATGTTTTGAAACAGAAATGGCCTAATCACAATTTCCACCTATTCTTTGATAATTTTGTTTCATCAATTCCAGTTTTTGAAATTCTAAAACAAAAAAAATAAGCACAGTACGTAAAAACAGATTGCAAGGAAAACCATTTGATAATGAAACTGAAATAAAAAAATCAGCACAAGGAACCTATCATTCCAAAAAATCGAGTGATGACAACATAATAGCAGTTCAGTGGAATCATAATAATATAGTTACGCTATGTTCAAACTACGTCGGCGTTGAACCTGTTCATGCTGTCAAAAGATATTCCCGAAGGTAGAAAAAAATTATTCATGTTGACCAACCAGACATAGTAAAGGCGTATAATCAGAACATGGGAGGAGTAGATAGGTGTGACGAAAATATTTCTTTGTACAGAACATCAATTCGTGGTAAAAAGTGGTATTTTCCACTTATTGCTCATGCTATCGATTTAGCTGTGCATAACGCATGGTAAATTCATAAAACTAAGGGAGGAAAATTAGACCACTTGAATTTTAGGAGACAGATTGCAATATCTTTGTTGCAAGCAAGTACAAAAGAAAAGGCAATAACTTCAACAGGACGGCCAAATATAAATGAGAATTTAGGGATAAGGTATGACAATATCGGACATTTTGTAATCCCGCAAGAAACCCAAACTAGATGCCGGTATTGTCATACTAAAACAACAACCAAGTGCAACAAATGTAACGTGGGTGTACATGTGAAATGTTTTGTCAAATATTACATACTGGAGTGACCCTGATGATAGTGTATATTCCCAACGTCCTAAATATAGGACGTCCTGTATTTCCGTTCTACAAGTAAATTTTAGATTTATTTTGATAAATACATACCACTTAAACTTAAATAAACTAGTTTTATAAAAATTTGCTTTATTTCATTGTTTTAAGGTTCCTTGGGCATATCTGGGTTAATTAAAGTGATAAATAATAGGGAAAATGTAAATCTTAATTTAAAATCACAAATTTAAGAAAACTAGAAAACTAAATTTTACTTTAACGTGTAGTTATAAGAAAAACACATCCTTGTGCACGTTTTCGCCTTTGCGCAAAACAACAAAGAAGAACTACGAAAAGATCTTTCTATATTTAATGTAAAAGTTGTTTTTTGTTAAAGAGTAACATGTGTGTAGTTACGCTGTACTCTTGAAATAAATTTAATCCTTTAAATATAATAAATCAAATAAAAAGAAGTAATCAATGATTAAATTAAATTAAGCTAAAAAATGATATGATGCATAGAATTACGTAGTAACAAAACTAAGGAAAAATTGAATATGTATAGAGAAAAACTAAATCTGAATATTTCAACAGCGTATAAATATATTGAACGTTAGTTACTATGTAAATTATTATTTTGATCTTGTGAATTACGTACGTAGCACGTAAAAAAAAATTACATTATCTAAAAGTGATATAGATAAATAAGAGAATGATATATGATATATCAATAAAAAAAAAATAGAAAACTCTTAGCTTGATGGTCCGTCTACGTAGTAGGTACTAGCCTTGATTGCTCTGTCTAATTGTCCTCTGTTTCAAGTCAATGTGGGATCTCCTACGGCGGGCCGTGAAAAAAAAAGACGTAGATATTTCAACGAACGGATTGACTTCAGTCGCCCCTACAAAACACCATCTAAAGAGGCAAATAAACGAATAAAAAAAATTAAATGAAATAAATTAATTCATAATTACGTACCAGAATTGTTGTAATGGTTTTTTATAACACAACTAATATATCTCGTTAGTGAGAAACGATACCCTCTCGTCCAAAAAAGCCCAGTACGGGTAATTAATACTTCCAATTAAAACTACATGTTTCTTAATAAATCCCTGGAGGCAGGAGGCTACAAAACGATACTCTACATTAAGAGATAATGAATTAGTACAAGGTCACGTATGAATACCAACAAGAGGAGTTGCACATCATCGGATATAGGTACGCAGAATACAAACACTACGTGCGTTAAAAATACTATGGATAAAAACAGGAATCAAAAACAAAACAATGACGATACAGCGAATAAAAACAAATCGATTAAAAATAAATCAAAACCAATAATAGGTACAAATAGCAATTCCACATTGAAAGCAATAGAAAAGAAGAATTAGCTTTTTGTTTCAAGATTTCATATAGAAACAACAGAAGAATGTATCATAAAGATACTAAGACAAAATTCTATAGAAATTAATGAGTGTTCTAACTAAATATAAGATCTAAAAATATTGCATCTTTTAAATTTGGAGTAACAAGTAGGAACACAGAGAAAGTTTTCTCTTCAAACTTGTGGCCGGAACATACGATACTAAATTACTATAGAAGCTAGAGAAGTAAGAATAAAGCAAATGAGAACAAGGATTTTTTATAGAAAATAGTAATACAAACAACGACAAAATTGTTGAAAACAATTGCTACATTTCGCGTGCATATGGCAGGAACATGACTAAAATGAAAAATGTATTTCCATTGGTACATCAAAATATACGGAGTGTAAGAAATAAAATTGACGATTTGCTAATATTTATTGAGAGCTTAAATACAAATATAAAAGTTATTACTCTGACTCAGCACTGGTTAGAACCCAATGAAAATATCAACATTACTGGTTATGAACTCTGCGTCTTGTTACCGCAGACACTTGATGGAACGCGGTGGATCATGTATACTGATCGAGAGCGGCAACGAATATGTTGAACTGATATCTCTAAAAGAGAAAAGCTTAGAACATGTATTCCAGTGTAGCGCTGACAAACTAACTAATATGAATACAATTATTATAAATATATACAGGCCCCAGACAGGAAACGTCCATGATTTCTTTGTTCTACTGCAAACTGTATTGAAGGAGGTTAATCCGAAGTATCAAATCTTGCTTTGTGGAGATTTTAATTTCGGCCTCCTCGAGAAAGATAAGAAATCTGATAGACTAATGGATATATTAAGAACTCACAATCTTAAACAATCTATTTACAAACCTACTAGAATCACAAACACTAGTCGGACTCTTATTGAATATATATAGGTATATATGATTATATTTTCTTTTTAAATGTTACGATAATATTACTTCAAAATTTTCTTATGCAAACATCATCCAAAATTACCTCGTCGTATGTAAAAAAATCTGCCCTTTCTAATTATGTAATAATCAAAAGGTGTTTACATAAAAAAAAAACATATTACGTCATATAAGTTTTTGGAGATACCCTGTATATTTCAGTTTCATGTAAGAAAACTCTAAACTAAAAATAAAAATCGACGGGTCCGTGAGTTTTTTTTAAACTTCCGTTTTAAGTTTTATTGAATTTATCCTCTACTTTACGAAGTAGCGAATAAATTATATATATATATGTATATATATTGTTATAATGCCTTAATAGAAAGATATTTGCCCCACAAGTTGGGCTAGCCAATTAATGTTATAATGCGGAGTGAGAAAAATAATGAATGGAAAATTAAAAAAACAAAGAAAGAAAAACTAGCTCAGAAATGATAATTTAAAACTAAATAAAATAATATGCAGAAAATTCTTAATCTCAGGGTTACTAGCGGGATCCGAATATATAGACAGCAACACAGATATACATAAAATAAAACGAATAGGTAAAATTAAATAACAAATAAATTTATTAAACAATATAGTTTCGACAGTCTATAAGATACAATAACGATAAATATGTTGGGTTTCAAATGTATACGTATGCACCCTACAATATTGCTATACACATTAGGTTGCCTACATCAATATTATGAATATTATTATATAGAGAAATGGATCGTGTCAAAATTTTGAGTGAAAACAAGATAAGTACAACAATATATTGGAAAATATGTTCAGTAGAATATTATTATTGAAATAACGTGAGTATTATGATTTAGAAATATGAGATCGCAAGAAATGTTATATCTTTAATTAATAATACAGGAATAAATTTTCTCAAGAATACCTGATACTTATGACCGTTATGGTAGTATCTAAATTTACGTGTTCTCTGGAAGAAGAATACTCTGTAAAATTCCAACAGGCTCAGCAAGTCCGAATGTAATGAATCAGTCTGTTTCCTCTGATAGATATTCTAGCTGCAAATCTGCATACGTTCCTTGATACTTGTAGAACTCTGCTAGGTTATGTCCAAATTTGATGTCCGGAAGAAAGCGTAATTTCTCCAAATATAACCAAGACAAGGTTCCAGTGGCTTCTTAAATATAGCTGCTTAAACGTAAAATTGCTATTAGCTTAATTGGAAATACAAAATGTAGATGATAAGGTTTCCTAGTATCTCCACACTCGAAGTATGTTTCTCGCAAGGTATTTATAACATGTAAAATAATGAATTCACTTTCTTGTTATTAAAAATATAGCCGTAGATAATTTTATTTAAATAATTTCGAAGAAGCAATTGAATATTATTCTCTTCTTTACCACCGCATGCAAAAATCTCTTAATCAATAATAATCTTCTTTTTTTTTCATCGTCTTGACTACATATCATATTTTGTAGAAACATTAATCAAATTTTCTTAGAAAACTTATACAATGAATTTCAAAATTATAAAAGATAATTTAGTCAGAATAGAAAGAAATAATTTTAAATATGTATTTCTTAAATATGACAGAGATGAAAATATCTCTGACAATCTATAAATGTGATAATATATCCAACTCACGTAATTCCAAATGCACATTATAAAGTGATGTTATAAAAAATGATAATAAAAATCAGAGTTTATCGTAATTTGAACATACATGAAATAATCATAGTCAGTTTTAGAAATCTAAAATTCTCGCGAACATAAGAAAGATGAATTTAATTCAAGGACGAAACATAAAGATTAATTAAATATAACATAACATAGTAATCGGTAACATGATTTTTAAAACCAATTATGATTTTACATCTTTAAAATACAAAATTCTATCTATAAAGTAATGTTTCACAAATCTGATTATTCCAGATATAACATTCTTGGAATTGATATTTAATTAGAAGAAGAATACATTAATGAAGAATACTGACCCACATCAATATATATATATATACATATATATATATATATATATATATATATATATATATATATATATATAAGTATATATTTGCATATTAAGCAATATATGTAAGTGATTAAAGAAAATTGTAAAGTGATTGATTATGTCTTGTCACTTTAAGATACCAATAATTTCAAACTTCTCATTCTATTCATGTGGGGGAAATCATGATGACATGAATGTTTAGACATTAATAAATTGGACGTGGGCGATTCGGGATACTCAGTGATACTGACGAGTAACAAAAAGCAGTGAGTACTTTTAATCTTTCTTTATTTTTTTCCTCTACATATGGCACAACAGAACGTGCACATTTAATACAAATAAATAAGCGAAAGAAGTCGATATTAGGATGTAAAAAAATAGATTAATTAATATTTTTTATTGAGTTTATATTTTATTGAGTTTACGTGTTTCAGGGCCGGTTCTACATGACTTAAGATAAAAGCTTTATCTGTTATCGAAGTATTTAACTTAATCCTTACTTTATTCCATGATTTATACTTATTACCATTCTATGCGTATTTATTAACTCCCGTTTAACTATACTGCAAAATACACAAAAATATTTTATGTTTGTAGTATAATTGACAGAATAATGTCAATTTGTGCATTACAAATAATTGAAAAATAATAAACATTCATCGTAATATAAATGTTGATGTGTTTAATTCAGATAATGACGAAGAAATTCATTATTGTATACGTAAGTTTCGGCATAAAAAAGTATTTAAAGAAAGGTTTGTGTAGTTAATTTAACCAAGAATGTGTGTTTAATATTACATATTTACTTGCAGAATCGATTATTTTGACATTTTATCAGATGAAGATTTTAAAAATCGCTTTCGTTTGAATAAAGATACCTTTTAGAATTTACAAGACTTGACATAGTATCCAAAGATAATATTAACCGAAGAATAAGTGCCGAGACTAAAATCTTGCTAACACTAAGATTTTTTGCAACAGGTACAATGTTAATAGCTGTAGCTGATTTTGGTGGTGTTAGTAAGACAGCATTTCGGAAATTTATAATTGTGTTATGTTTTTGTCTGTCTTCTATGTAAAGCATTATATTTTGTATCTTAGGAATATATACGAAAGAGGTTAATCTATAGTATTTTTCATGCTTTCTATTATACACAAAATAAAGTCATGCCCTCTGGTGAAGACATTAAATAAAGTAACTATTTTTTGTATATACATATTATGCGTTTGTTATGATAAATCTATAACTTATTGCAAGTACAACTTCTTTTTCGCTCTATTTCAATTTTTAAAAGTTCAATTTCTAAATTGTTTCTCTTGCTTCATTTCAAGGAGCAAAAAGAGCAGAATAGAGCAACATAAACTTATTTCACAACAAATAAGTTTTTTGGAAAAATTTACAAATCGATTTTTCTAGAAAACGGTGTATCCTACCGACTTAAAGTAAGAGTACCTTTTAGTACTGGAATACCTGAAAATTTAATAATCTAGTGTCACAAATGCTTAAAAGTTAAAGACAAAAAGTTATGCCTTAAAATAACCGTTGACCTACCCAAAACGGACGCCTATGACCGGTACTAGAAATTCGCAATTGATGGAATCGATTCATCTCTGGAGGATAAATAAGCATACCAGTTTTTGTTTTTCTAAATAGAAGCGTTCTGGAGGAATTTAAAAAAAATAAATACAAGGCGCCATCTTCAAAGAACTCTAGCTCCGTATCATAGTCACTTATGTATCATATCATAGTCACTTATGGAAAGTCACTTATGGAAAGTTATGGATAGTCACTTATGGAAGTCACTTATGGAAGTCACTTATGGATAGTCACTTATGGAAAGTTCATCTATTTCTAATTCATGTGATCTGAAATTTCATCTTCTTCTTCCATGAAATCCGCTGCATATTTTTCCAATTCTTTTTGAGAAAGTAGTCGATGTCTTTCAAATCTTGCTCTTGCTGGTGCTCGACTGATCCATTTTTCAAATAATAAAAAGCTCAGTAATACAATTATACATAAAAAAAACAAAATCTTAAATAAAACACAAACTTTGCTAGAACTGTCCAAATAAACTATATATAACTAAATTAAAAATATAATGGGAGGACGCCCGCTTGGATGTATTTTACCCAGGTGATGTTAACGTAAGAGTGGCTTAAAAACTACTCACAGGAATTAAATAATAACGGTTTTCTATTCGGAGCAGTCTATTAGAGATATAGCAAAGGGCGGCTGTATCTAAGTAGCATAGAGAAAAAATAAATTAGATGTAACGTATGGGTAAATTTTAGCCATAGAGACCGTTCTGAAGGGTTGTGCATGGCCCTTTTAATTGGAAAGATTACAGTACTTGGATAATATAAACACTAGTTTCTGGCATACCTATGACAGGAAAAGGTAGAAAACATTGAATGGTTTGTCTATATTAAAGGCACACTTTGTGAATTAAATAATTTTCACCCATCGGCATAATGTGCAACAGAACATTCGAATGCGAAAATCTGGGGAACTGCTTGAAAATTAATTATCACCTATAACACCCTGTATCTTTTTAACCTGAAACATTTGACTTAGGAAAACTATGTTCAGAATAACTATTGTTATGTCTATTATCTCCGAATGGTGTATGGTCCGTAAGTTATGGGACAGCCTGTATAGGAATGGGATCAATGTAGCAAAAGTTATTATTTTTTGGAGTCATTGTATGTGTTTTTTCCATTAAAAATTATTATAAATACTATAATACCAAATGCTTCCATTGCACACTTTATTTCATATTTTAAAATATTGAAATCCCCACTCTATGCAATTCTTGTTTTCAATTGCAAATGTTCACAATCCGGTTTCTAAGGTTACTCGTCAAGTTTAACATGATTGTTTAAACCCTGAAATAAATTGTTCACGTAATTGTATTCTGGTGAAATATACATATTCATAGAAGCTCTATAAAGTTAACGATATTGTATTTTACTGGAAACTGCGTGAGTGAATGTATCTGATAAACAGGTTAATTTTTAGAATTAAAAAAAATACTTAAATTTGTGCGGGCTTAGAATAGGGCAATCAAAAAAGTTAACATTACTGATATCTGTATATCTAATTTATAAAATTAACTAATACTAATATCCTCAGACCGTGACCTTCAAGACGGTCACATCGCATTATCGAAAGGGGCAATATTATTAAGAGCCGTTTAAAGACAACGTAAAGGTGAGTGCTTACAAGACTAATTTTTTCTGCTATTTTTAAAATAGCGAAAACGCCTTAAATGTCACAATGGTTTTACGTTTGTAATATAACATATTAGTGTGCTATATTTCAAAGTATTTGGTTCTTGCTGCTCTATAACATAGGAGAATATTGTTTTATATTCTAATGTAGATATCAAAATTTTAATACTTTTGAAATATTTCAAAAATCGTGATCGCAGAATATGCGTTGCGTTCAAAAATACATACATTAGTAGAATAGTAGAATATTTATATTATTGTGCAGTCGTGCACAATAATATAAATATTCTACTATTTCTTGAGAGGATAGTAAAATGCTGAAATCCAATTTAACTCTGAAAAAATTCTTCATTTATTGACTAACTAAGAATACCAAACGACAAATTTGGAGAGAGTTATCGATGAATTTTGTTTTTTCTTTATAATAAATATCATAGAGTATATAAAGTAATTAAAACGAGAGCCTATAGTTAATCGCTCTAATTTCCTTAAAATTCCTGCATTTATTTACTATATTTATTGTCTTTGAATAACTTATATGAGAAGAACATAATTTTTAAATCATGTGGCTGTAGAAATGAAATTGTACACATTTTTTCAACAAAAATTATTTAAAATTCTTACGAGAAATAATTATAACAGCTTTCAAAACCAGCAACTCTTTAGGTTCAATTAATTAAAACAATAAACAAAAAATAGATAAACAAATAATAAATCGGGGTTTATAAACTTGCATGTAGTTCATGCCCTAAATTTTATATAGGTCTGCCGGTAGATCTTTTTCTAAAAGAATTAAAAAACATTAACGAAGTTATACTGATAATAAGAATGACACATTATGCAATACATATGAGAAGAAGCCCATAATTTTAACTTATTAGAAGCAATGGAAATTTTGAAATATAAAAATACGACCATTTTACTTAATAACAAAACAGAATTCGGAAAATCTCCTTTATTAGGTTTCACATCTAAATCTTTGTTTTATTCTGGTCGTCACGTTTTTATGTTTGTACTGGGATAAATTTTGTCCCTTCCTGTAATAAGGTTTACATCTTGAACATACTATTGAACTATCTTTCTAAGTAGTTCTAAATACATAATTTGTTCAAGTTTAAATTTGTTAACACCCTTTGGGTTCAGTTTATAATACAATTCCATCTGAGGAAGACACTGTGTATCGAAACAATTATTGTATTTTACCGAGATAGTGGAAATTAAGTGATATTTTTTTTCATTTTTATTGCATCATATATAAAATATCTTTAGTAGAGGTGGATTTAACAGTTTTATTTAGTGAACTAATTTGTAGGAACTAGTTCACAATAACGACTACTTCTCAAAACGATTTTATAATAAGATATAATTATATTTGTGAAGTTATTAAGATATCTAGATCTACTTTCCTAAAATAAAGGCTCAATTTTAACCAAATAATGATATACAAGGTGTCTGTAAAAGGTCTTTACCAAAACTTACCACATATTCTTTACACAAAAATGAACCGATTTAAAATAACTTACCTTAGTACAAAGTTTGCTTAGTTTGGGCGCTATGCGGCGCTGAAGTTACACTTCTGAAATCGTTTTTTTTTTACTATAAATATAAAATGAAACCCGATTTTGCTGAAATTTGGTAAGTTTACATAGTTTTATGGGACAAAAGAACCCATATCAATATTTTGAGTAACATCAATGCTTAGGCGTAGAACTTGGGCTTTTTAATAATGGCACATTTCAAATTCCTACGCCAATGGAAGGAGAGCGGTTTAAATATAAAATTTAGATTATGTAACTTATTTTCTACAGAAAAGATACTCTTCGTAAGATTCGATTACTTTCATGGCTTTTGTGAAATTTGGATTTTAATAATTCAAAGTAACAGCAAACAGAAAGACTATGTTACTAATACAAGCAAAAAATTAATAAAGATTTACCCGACAAAAAAAATTAAAATGTACCGTTCTTTATTTATTATATGGAGACTCTTCCCATTTGCCGGTCCCAGCCGCCTTAATTCTTGGATTCTGCCAAATCTCTCTTTAAATTCTTTTGACATTCGCAGATCTCGGGCTACGCAGTCAGCAAGCGCGTAGTCTGACGGCACCGTAAACAAATCTTGCTGTTTCTCGATGGTCACCCTAAATCGAGCTTTTCTTGAACCAAAATACTCCTCCATAAAGTCTTCGAAGGTTAGTTCCTTGTCGTGGCTATCCAACCGATGCAAGTCAGCGACTTCGTCGTTATTATTTCCAGAGTATGGGGTAACCCATTAAAATGCACGACGACTCTTGATTTCGTATGTCGTGTTCGCCTTGTGTGGTATATTACGTCGTTAATCCGCTTTAATACTTCGTATGGACACTCCAAATGCTTTTGAAGTTTTGAATATGGGTCCTGTCGACATTGTGGATTGTACAGGCTAACGCGCTGACATAATCTTTGTCATGCAGGCTTGCTCCCAAAGTTCAAATTACCGGGCAGTCGAAGTTCCATTCCGAATAGCACGTTTGCTGGTGATTGCCTAGTGGTTTTTTTGAACAGATGCCTGGTACACCATTAGGAATAATATTAAATGCTTGTCCCAATCCCTTTGACGCTCGGAGACCACTTTGGATGTGTCTGATCATGGTCTTGTTCATTCACTCTACCATCCCATCTGATTGTCTATGCAAGGGAGTTGTTCTTGTCTTTCCTATGCCCAAAAGCCCGAACATCTTCACAAAAAGACTAAATTCGAAGTTTCGCCCCTGATCGGATTGGAGTTCCAGAGGTACGCCGAAACGGCTGACGAACTCTTTTACGATCTTGATTAGACAAGGCATAAGCTTCGACCCACTTGGCAAAATAGTTCATCTCCGCTATAACGTATTTATTTCCTTTTTCACTTTCTGGGAATGGCCCCTTATTCATTGGCTCTACCATACCATCTGATTGTGTATGCAAGGGAGTTGTTCCTGTCTTTTGTATGCCCAAAAGCCCACACATCTTCTCGAAAAGACTGCATTCGAAGTTTCGCCCCTGATCGGATTGAAGTTCCAGAGGTACACCGAAACGGCTGACGAACTCTTTTACTATCACATCCACCACCACGGATCCAGTTTCTTGATTAAGCTAGGCATAAGCTTGGACCCACTGGATAAAATAGTTCATCACCACTATAATGTATTTATTTCCTTTTTCACTTTCTGTAAACGGGCCGGCGGCGTCAATGGTGATTCTCTCGAAGGGACTTCCCACATTGTACTGTCGCATAGGGGCACGCCTGCGTCATTCTTTTAGAAAAGTATATCTTATTGTACAAATTTCAAGAAAGAAGAAATGATAACATGGTTACATGAACATGGCATTAGATATAAACCAGAATCTACAAAACAGCGTTACCGCGGTTGAGTCACTGGAGTTGCAAAAATTTTCATTTAAAAATTGCCAAATGTTGCCAAAATTGTAAAACTATTAATATATGCACTTAATTCCAAAATTTAAACTATTTTGTGTAGTAATATCGTTTAGCAATCAATAATGAAAATGATTAAACATTAATTGACTCTTTCTCCAGTACCCATACCTAAATAATTACATTATTGGTTATATTGAATTGATTTTTAAGTGTTCTAGAACCATTAGAAATAAACAACAAGATAGTCTAATGTACACATTAGTAATTTATTAAAAAACAACTTACAAGAACATTTGTTCTTCTTGTTCTTCTACCTCCATTGTAAACTGGAGGTAGAAGAACAAGGGAAGCTACCTTTTCTAGATGTGTTAGTGATCAAAAAAGAAAATGGAACATTGGGACACACCGTTTACCGGAAACCTACACACACAAATAGGTACTTAAAAGCACAATCGCATCATCATCCGGCACAATTGAACTCAGTAGTGAAAACCCTAGTTCTACGATCCGAACGACTAACAGACGATGAACATAAAAACGAAGAAAGAAGAAATATTAGAAACGCTCTTCTTGATAACGGGTATTCACAAAGAACAGTAGACAAAGCCAGACACAATAGAGCAGAAAAATGGGAAAAAGAGGAATTTACATCAAAGGCCTTTCTACCATATATAAAGGGTACCACCGATAAAATCGGTAGAATACTAAGAAAACACAACATAGACACCATCTTTACAGCACATGGAAAAATAGCCGATAAAATAGTCAACGCGAAAGATAAAATTCCACTTGAAGACCAAGGCGTTTACGAAGTGCCGTGCTCGGAATGCGAACAATCCTATGTAGGCCAGACGAACAGGCGAATAAGCGTGAGAAAAGAGGAACACATAAACGCAGTCTTCAAGAAACAAACAACATCATCTCTAGCACAACACCGCCTCCTAACGGGGCACACTATTGACTTCGAGAATACGAAGATCCTAGCGAAGAGCGAAAGTCTATCTACTAGAATTACTAGAGAAGCGATTGAAATAGAAAAGAGACCCAAAAGTCTAAACAAACGCGACGACGGCCAACGTTACCGTACACCTGGAAGCCATTCCTAGCCGGCATGCAAATCAAGACTAATACGAAACACAACACATCGAGACAGGTACACGCCCCCACACAGGAATCAGAGACACCCGGACCAATCACGCGAAGCCGTGTACGCACGACGGCAGCAGCGCAACCCCTACCTCCCATAGTGCAACATAATAGCAGACACCCGAGGACACGATCGGCAGTTACTCTTCAGCGTCAAGAAAATGACGAGTGCGATCCCGTCGAAACGTCGAGACAACAATCCTTCTCAGGACACATCTCACACGCGGCCAAGAACCCGAGAAACCATCATTTCATCAAACAACCGCGAGAACATCAAAATTATCATATATATATATATATATATATATATATATATATATATATATATATATATATATATATTTATATTCAAAAGAACTCTACTTAACTGTTTCAAGAATGATAACAAAACAATTTAAATCTAACAGTCTATTTTGAATTTAGTTATATTTTGTAGCGGTGTTAATATTTTTTTGATAACAATACTATTAATAATAAACAAAATAAGGTACCTTAGCTGTTTATGCCTTAATTTGGTATATTCGACATTTCAATCCTTATAATCCAATGAATAATAAATTAAATATCCTGTCAGGGTGAAATTTATATTATCAAGACGCTTCGGACGAGGCAGCGTTGAAGTCTATGCCGCTATAGTTTATTTAATCGAGCACTGAAGTAAAACAGTTGAAATTGGGGAGAGAAAACATATAACATCGTTGCTGTAAACAAAGCGACGATCGAAATCAATCGTGGACGGGCTACTGGGAAAACAACTGACTCGGTTATTTTCGTGAAGAAAAGCTTACCCAATCCTACGCCCTGGCAGTTTGGCTCTCGTGATATTGAAGTACGAAGGCGCTAAACCGCTAAACGTCACACGTCCGTCGCATCCGAATAACGAACGTGTGCTCGGAAATACGGCTTTAGCACTACGTTCGACGGATTTTACAACGGTTTCAAGGAACCGCGAGAAAGAAAAATTCTCCCGCAACGAATTCGACGAGTAGGGAAGAGTTCGTCAGCAACGACTTCGACGAGTAGGGAAGAGTTCACCAGCAACGAGGCCGACGAGTAGAGAAAGGAACAGACTCTGTCTCGAAACGCTTTCATGAGTCTTTTGATTTTGTTTTGTGGTCTAAATAAACTCCATTTCCACTCCATTGTTTCCTATTTCCCAGGGTCGTGCCGTGTTTGTGTCTGATTAATAAATAATAGTGTAGCGTTGTGTATTTTTGCACGTTATGTTTGTCGCGCTTTTGCGTTTAAGTCATGTATTATTTTGTAGGTGTTTACTGTTTGTTGTTGTAAAGTGTGATTATTTTCTCTGTTTGTGTTACGAAGTCGTGTATCTGTTGTGTTGTTGCGTTTGTAGAGTGAAGTGTGATTAGCATTTCGCCTAGGGCAAGTGCGAGTTCGTCATTTGTGTTTGGTGTTGTGTTGTTTCGTTATTGTATCCAGGGATTAGTTGTTGGGAGTGGTGCTGGGATGTATTTAGGTGTGGTTTTGTTGTCAGGGTTGTTTGGGTTATTAGGGCAGTTGTGGAATGTTGATAGGTGGTGCCCACCGCAGTTTGCACACTTTGGTGGCGTTGTTTTAGGTTTTGTGCATAAGTGTGTTGAGTGTGAGTCGCCGAATTTCACGCATTTGTAATGTACGTTGCAATGTATTTGTTGCTGTCCAAAAGTCTGGCATTTGTGGCATTGTATTATGTCGGTCCGTGTGTTAAGTGGTTCGATTTTGACTGAAAGTCAGCAGCACTCGTATATGTTATAAATTGATTTGTATTATCTCGTCAGTTTGATTAGTACAAGTGGTGTAGGTTTGCCGTGTTTTCCATTCATACGTTTGATTTTTAGTGTCGGGTAGCTTTGGTCAGTTAGGTCGTCTGTTATGTCGTTATGCGTCAGTAATAAAGGTAGGAATTCCTCGCATAACTACCTTTAGTGTCTTTTCGCTTAGCAATTGAAACGTGTAAAATTATATGTCTTCTGTGTTAAGTACATGTTTAAGTATGCGGTAGTCGTCGTCAGTCTTAGGTTCGATGTGTATTCCAGGTTTCACAAGTTTATTATGTACGGTCTTAAGGTTGCGTGTCTTAAGTAGTTGTCGTATTAGTGTCCATATGTCTTTCTCTGTGATTATGATCAGTGCGATTTTAGGTGTTATGTGTGCTACGGTGTTTGTGTTTTGTGTAGTGTTTGGTTTGTCCTTTACCCTGGGAGTGCTGTCTGAAGTTGATGGTTGTGGGGTGAATTAGTTGAGTCTTGTTCCATTTCTTCCTCTGTTTTGTTTTCGAGGGCATTGTATGAATTGTTGACTTGAATCCAGATAGCTGCTTATTACGCCCAAATGTACAAATAATACTTAAGTGAAAAATAAAATATCTTACTTCTGCTAAATTTTATTTTACTTATTTATATTTACAAAATAAACATTATTTGTTTGTTGTTATTATTGACTATACACTTTTTTTTAACTAGGGACCACATATTCATGTAAACATAAATTTCTCGGGCCATTAAAAAATTATGATTCCCCTGGATCCTGACGGTCCTCTCATATCGTCAAATACATTGAAACTATGGTTCAACGGTCCACACGATAATTTAAAATGAGTTTTGTTATGATGGTCACCACGACCTTGCAGGGCCCAATTTCAAGTCATTGACGGTCCATAGTACTTATAGTGTTAACAACACTACCTCGTGAATTGTAGAGAGTCATATTTTTATTTCGTCTTTATTTACCTCCTTTAGAGTAGATGTTATTAAGTAAAATTTTTGCTGGATGTCACAAGATACGATAGTACCTATATATACACATAATATATTCATATCACGCAATTATGTAGTTATGTAGTTAATCACTGATATATATATATATATATATATATATATATATATATATATATATATATATATATATATATTGCGCTAAAGTTGTAAACAGACTGCTTATCGCGTGCTCACTTAAAGATATCAATATTTTTATCAATTATTTCAATCTAATTTTATAAAGTTAAATTCATGATGACAGTAATGTTCAAAAATTAGTAAATTGGATGTAGACGACCTCCGATTCAGTTTTACCAGTGATAGTGACAAATAATAAGAAATAGTAAGTATCTGAAACCTGTCTTCAGTTTTTCCCTCCACATATGGCGTCACAGAACGTACATACTGAATACAAACAAATAAGCGAATATACATCCAAGCAAAAGCAATATTATGATGTGAAAAAAATACATTAAATAATATTTCTTACTATGTTCGGCTTAAGAAGTATGTGTTTTAATCAATTTAGTCAATTTAAAATATACTTCATTTCAAAAATTGTATGTACATTTTATGTAATTGACTGAGCCTAGGTAAATTAGATAAACTTGTGCATTACAGATATTTGTTGATTTGTTTATGCACATATTTTGACAAAAATATGCACAAAATATTAATATGTTCTAATATAGAAAAATATGCATCAACATGATAAATTTTTTTATAACATTCTATCAAAAACCAAAATCGATTCTATAAAACAAAACTTTATTCTACATTTAAGGTCTGTTGCATTACGTTGCATTACGGGTTCTTTTAAATAAAACTAATGGTAATTAAAAAACACTGTGTTAATAATAAAAGTACACTAAAAACACTTAATAAATAATAACAACAATCATAGTATTGTCGTTGAATTGTGACGCATTTACTTCAATTTTTCACTTAAATTGCTTTCTTCATGGGCGTAGATAGAATCGGGAGGAGTTTTCACAATTTATTATATTTATTACTTTATATTTCGTAAGATAAATAAAGTACGGTGAGTTAGTTTTTTTTTTCATTGTTTTAGCTGTTAATTGGAAAACAAACGGGTGGTGATCTTATAAAATACGAAATAAATTTTTTATTGTTCATTTTGTAGTTCAAGTTGAGTAAAGGAGTATTAATATTAAGTAGTAATACTTCCTCAGGGGTTTCTTCTGTAAAATTTGAATAAAATACATCCTTTGTAGATAAAAAACGCCCTTTCTACATCGCAACTGATTATAGGTGCAAACTGGAAATATTGTTTTATTCCAGCGTATTTATCAGTTAGATTTTAAGGCATTATCCCCATACACAATTGCCGCAATGTTATTAAACCTGGATTTATATTAAAAACTGCGTCTAATTTTTGCCGAAGGCCATATCCGAAGCCAATATTTTTCAAATTATTAGTAGCCACATCTAATGTGGTTAATCCATCATTTAATTTGAGATTTTGATTTTCAAAATAACTGCTTAGTTTTGTAAAATTTCCAACGTGTTCCTGCATTGGGACTTCTTGCACAGTAGTATTCTATATAATGAATTCTGCAGTAGCACTCTACTGTCGCTTTCTATTCCTACCAAAATTCGTACTCCGTGTTGATATCGCATTCTCTTCGGGTTTGGTCGTAACTTCAATATCCATTCTAAAAATATTAGTTTATCTTAGCAGTTATTTTTGTAAAGTCCCTAAATTTTTATGGGCTCCCTTATTTTGACAGGTTTTAAAAGATACATTTGTAAATATCTTGCCTTAAGTTCTTAATCCCCTTTATTTTGTCTGCTTCGTTTACTATTTACATTTCTTAGTTTTCCTTTTATATTTCGGTTTCCTGTTCTGCCCAATTATATTATTCATTATTAGTACAGATATAATAATAAACATATTCTTGCATCACAGTAAAAAAAAGTAATTAAAAATATACCACAACAACATACAATTATCTTGGTTTTATTTGAAGATGTTACCTAGATTTATTTACAATGCAATTGCTATTGAAGAGGAACAAGACAGAAGAGAGGAATTCCGGCTATACAATAATGAAAGACGATTTATGAGAGAAGCTAGAAATGCATTTAGTTTAACAGATTTGCATTTTAAGCTACTGTTTAGACCAGCGATGCACAAACCGCGGCCCGCGGTCCGCATGCGGCCCACCGTCGATATTTATGCGGCTCGCCAACGAATTTTAAAAATTGTTCGAAAAGCTACAAAAGTAGGTAGAAATCCATTCAAATCAATTTTTCTTAACTTTTTATTTTATTCTAACTTTTGTAATTGTTAGTAAGATATGTATCTTTAAGTACCTACTACTTTCTTGTTCAGGTTTACTACGTAAGACAGGTATGCTCCTCGTCGTCCCAAGCATATTGTTACGAGACTAGAAATCTGTCAAACCAACTAGATTACTCGAAGATTCGCGAAACACGTCGGTATTATCCCCGAACAATGTGGTAGGTTCTCGATGTTAGATAACTCGTAAAAATACAACGCATCGCCCGATATCGGGGCAGTTAAGTTTTAACTACGGACAAGCGAACGTTATATTGTTTGAATTGTAATCTGTGAAGAATAAATATTTCGTCATTCGAACTTGTCATCTACCTACGTAACAATATAATATCAATTTTGATATGGATAAACCAGGCCCCAGTAAAAAACGTAGTCGTAAGGTTGAATATGAAAATCGGCAGTTTCAAGATATTTGGACCGAAAAATACTTTTTTATTTCATCGCATAACAAAAGTGTCTGTTTAATATGCAAGAGTAGTGTTTCTATTCCGAAGGAATATAATGTGAAAAGGCATTATAAAACCCAGTATCATACTTTTACCAAATTAACCGGCGAAAATCGAAAGCAAAAGATTTCCACTTTACAAAGGGAACTAATAGGTCAGCAAGCTATGTTTACAAAACCAATTCAAGATGCTGAAACAGCTAGTGAAGTTAGCTTTGAAATATCTCCAATAATAGCGAAAACTTGTGGGCCTTTTAAAGATGGTGAGTTTGTTAAGCAGTGTTTAGATATCGCCGCAAAAAAAATGTGTCCGAAAGATGCAAAGAGGTTTGAGAAAATTCAACTAAATCGCATGACTGTTCAAAGAAGACTTACCACATTAGCAGCTAATATAGAAGCGCAATTAGCTACGAAATCGAAAAGTTTTGAGTATTTCTCTATAGCACTTGACGAATCTACAGATACAAGTTCCACTGCTCAACTCTTACGAGGTGTAACGCAAAATTTTGAAGTGAGTGAAGAACTGATTGATATGAGTTCTTTGACAAGTCAAACCAAGGGGAGTGACATGCTCAAAGCTCTTCTGGAAAAATGTTCTATAATGGATTTGGATTTAACGAAATTATCTGGAATTACGACTGACGGAGCACCTTCAATGGTTGGAAGTAAATCTGGGATAATAACTATGTTAAAAGAGTATTTACAAACTAAAAACATAGATACCAAGGAATTAATGCAGTTTCATTGCATTATACATCAAGAGGCCCTCTGTTCAAAATTATTGGGATTTGAAAATGTGATGAATGTTGTAGCACCTACTGTAAACTTTATAAAATCACGAGGTCTCAATCACCGACAATTCACACAATTTCTCGAGGATATTGAAAGCGAATATGGTGATTTCTTGGCTAAGTCCTGGGTTGTCACTAGAGCGACTTCTTAGCTTGATTGAAGAAATCAAAATATTTCTGGCGAAAAAGAAAAAGGACGTCTCCGAACTCGGCAACCCTGATTGGCTGTGTGACTTGTAGACATCAAAAATCACTTTAATGTCTTAAATACGCGACTCCATGGCAAAGATCAATTGATTTCGCAGTTATACTCTCATGTTTCGTCCTTTCAATGCAAATTGAGTCTTTTCAGGACACGATTACATAATTACAACAAACATTTTTGAATGTTCTTTTATTTTTACCATTTGTAGTAATTTATACCATTTAAAAATAAAAATATTTGTGTTAATAAGTATTCTTTGTAGTGGCCCGTCCTTGGCTTATAATTTTCCCGAGTGGCTCCTGTTTCCTATAAGTCAGTGCATCCCTGGTTTGACTGACAAAGGACATGGCTCATTTTCTAATTTTTGACTTCCAGTCAGTAATTATCTATAAATAATACCGCGATATCATAAAGTTTCTGGGTCCAAGATGGCATTGAAATAGAAAATATATGTCTGAACTTTATCCATATTATCATACTGGTAACTTAACCTTAATTTTTGAAAATTATTTTGATAGTGTCATCGTGACATCAAGAAATATGTCATTTGATTTAATAAAGATACAATAAAACAACAAGCTCAGCTTGTATTCAAAATTTTATTAATAAAAAAAGGCAAAATTAAAGCAAATGTTGAAATTGTTGTCCGTTATTTTCAATTCCCACGCCTCAATTCCCACGCCTTCAATTGACACGCCTTTTCATGCTGTTAAAGGCATTTTGCAGCATTGCGGGCGTTATTAATGCACATTCGTCAATAATTCTTTGTTGCATATCTTGCAAATTAGCAACAGAAGTTTTAAATATTCTATTCTTTAGGTGAGGAAACACGAAAAAGTCCATAATTGTCAAACAAGGTGATCGTGGTGGTCAACTTCCGTATGTAAACTTATGATCCGATCGTCGAAAAACTCACGAAGAAAAGCAATATTTTCTCGTGTTGTGTGTGCCGTTACACCATCTTGTTGAAAGTATCCATATTGCAATTCATCATCATGCAACTGTTCTATAAATTCATCCAGAATGTTTCTATACCTCTCAGCATTAATTGTGAAATTAAAAAAAATAGGGCCAACAACTCTGCGGCGAGAAACTGCTAGCCAAACACCAATTTTCGCATTATGGAGAAACGATTCAATAAAAATATGAGGATTTTCACTACTCCAGATTCGAGTATTTTGGGAATTGACATACCCCGAAAGATGAAACCATGCTTCATCAGAGAAAAATGACAAATTTAGCAGGTCATCATCTTCTATTAAGTTATTTGCAAACCACTGGCAGTACGCACGACGTCTAGGGTAGTCTACCGGCAAAATAGCCTGATGTGATTGCATCTTATACGAATGCATGTGTAAGTTTTTCTTTACAATTTTCTGACATGTTCCATAAGAAAGTCCAATCTCTTGAGAAAGGCGTTTCAAAGGTTTTGTGGGTTCATTTACCATACGTTGACGAACATCATTTATAACTTGTTCCGAACGAACAGTTGGTCTACCAGTACGTGATTTATGACCCACAGAACCAGTCTCACGAAACACACCAACACAATTGGAAAGGCAATTATAAAAATCTTTGGGAATTACAGCTAACTCTGGAAAGTGCTCTCTAAAATCATCCAAACATGCACGTTGACTGTACACCCAAATTCCATCAATTCGCACTCCATTCCGAAAATAGGCTTCAATCATGTACGCTTTTTGCACTATATTGTAAACCATATTTGAATTTACTCGAAAGTGCTATGTTTCAAACTCGACGTTCAAACTTGCTTTCAGCAATTCTAACACATTAATGGATGACAGATAATGTCAATGTCAAAATAATTTACAAAATAGAGTTGTAGTTCCTAACTTAAGTTCAGACATACAATTTATATTACAAAACCATCTTCGTCCTAGAAACTTTATGATATCACGGTAGTTAAGATATGGGTAATGATAAAAAAAGAAAAACAAATATTTTATTTTATGTAGAAGTATGTACTCACTTCTCTCCATTCTTCGATCGTTTTTGCTCAATATCCCAAATAATTTAATAGTTCTGCAACACTTATCCAAAGCGCATTTACTTCCTCTCTTCCTTGTAAGCCGCTAAGTTTAGTCGTAATTAATTGTGGTGATTCTTCCCAAAAATTTAAAAAAGCTGCCCAATGATCATTTGTAACATGCATTTTTTGGAAAAGGTCTTACGTAGTTGTTACTATTTGTAAAATAAACAAAAAAATCTTCTTTCTAAAGAGAATTTGGCAACCATATAAATACTAATCAAAATTTACAATTTTGTAAATGTGTAAAACATGTGCGGGACCCGGTGGATATCAGTCAACCGCTCTTTTTCGTCTTCATTTAACGTATACAAATGTTTGTTTTCTACATTATCTCTTTCTAATGCGATAGGTGTTAAGGTGTAGAAACGAAGCGATAGTTCCGAGGGTGTGTGGGGAAGGAATACTACTGTAGAAAACGATAAGGAGTACCGAAACGATAGAAACGAAGCGATATAACGTGTGTTCATTTGAAAAGTCAATCTAGGTTACTTCGAAATTTTGATAGAATAGGACGCATATATATTAGTATGTGTTTGTTGTTCCGTAAACGTAATTCCAAATTACATTTGATAATGTCAATCACATTTGTTATTTATTTGTATGTATGAAACTGTCAAAATATACGACTTCGTAGGTTAAGTAGTAAATTTTAATTTACGACATATGTACTTTAAAATGTTCTCAGTAAATCACATGCTACTAGATTGACTTTTCAAATGAACACCCGTTATAGAATTCTATAGTACACGGAGTTCCACTGCTGGAGAGAGTACAACTGATTTTTTAAATTTAGAATTTGTATTAGTTCCTTTCACTCAGAAATACTACGAGCATTGTCATTTAAACATGTAACGAAATTTTGTGAACTATCGAAATTCTCATAAAAACTAGTAGCTTCCAACCATGTTCTCCATCTAGTTATTACTGGAGTGGGAGGCAGTGACAAAGATGGAAGTTTTTCCCTGTAAAGAGCTACTCTCAATGGTACTTTTCTGAAAACTTTTTTACAGATTCACAGATTCTGTGGAGAGCATGTGCTATACAAGTAATATGCAGCATATTAGGATAAGTTTCCACGGAGATACCTTTCCAGAAAGAGTTTAATTAAAATTTTAATATTAAATACTGTTAATATAAAAAGTTGTTATTGATTTATTCCCTAACTACAGTCGATTTTTTTCTTTCAGTAAGAAAATGGATGTTACTTGGTTGGAAATTTTTGTACTACTTTTAAGTTCATTCGTTTCCATAATTGTCTTTATAAAATGGAACTTCAAATACTGGGAAAGGAAAAACGTACCATATCTAAAGCCTTATTTTCCTATGGGAAATTTCGAAGCTCCATGGGCGATAAAGAAAGGTATTCATTCTACAATGGCCGACATATATGGCAAATTTAAAATGATGGGTTGCAAATACGGGGGTATTTTTGCTTCTTTAAGACCGGTATTCGTTCCAGTTGATTTAGAGGTGTTGAAATGTATAATGATCAAAGACTTTCAATATTTTGTCGATAGAGGTGTATACTATAATGAAAAAACAGACCCCTTAAGCGCACACTTATTCAGTATAGAAGGCGATAAATGGCGGTCACTAAGAACTAGAATCAGTCCCACTTTCACGTCAGGCAAAATGAAATATATGTTCCAAACTGTATTGGACTGTGGAACTGCACTAGAAACCGAAATAGATAAATTATGTGTCAAAGGACAACCTGTTGATATAAAAGAAATGGGAGCTCTGTTCACTACTAACGTAATTGGTTCCTGTGCTTTCGGTTTAGATTGTGATGCCTTCAGAAATCCTAATAACGAGTTTAGATCCCACACTAGAAGATTTTTCAAAGGAGGTCTCACAAGAACTTTGAGGTTCTACGCAATTCTTAGTTTTCCAAAATTATGTAAAGCTTTCGGTATGAGAATTCTTCCAACAGATATAACGAAATTTTATATTGATGTTATAAGAAATGTAATAGAAACCAGAGAATCTGGCAGTGTCAAAAGAAAGGATTTCGTTCAATTACTAGTAGACATTAAAAACGGATCAAAAAATAACAGTGAATCTTTCACATTCGAGGAAATTGCTGCCCAGGCTTTCGTGTTTTTCATAGCTGGATTTGAAACATCATCTTCTACAATGACTTTTGCTTTTTACGAAATGGCTAAAAACCAAGAAATTCAAGATAAAGTTCGGGAGGAAATTCGTAACGTTTCAGAAAAGTATAATGGTAAAATAACGTATGAGGCCATAATGGAGATGACTTATTTAAGTCAAATTTTTGATGGTGAGTATTAAAAGATAATTAGATTATTAGATAATTATTTCGTGACCTTTGTATGTTATGGTAAATTCAATTTGTTGGCGACTTAAGGTATAGCTTTACTTCAAAATGTATATATTTAAAACAATCCTACATGTTTCGGCAAATGACGCCTTTTTCAAGGAATATAAAATATAAATGACAGAGTATATATATATATATATATATGGTAAACCTAATCAGTAGGCGATTAAAGGTCTGTATATTACTTCAAAATATATGTATTTAAAAAACTCTACATGTTTCGGCTGTACGCCTTTATTAAGAGAATACAAAATATAAATGACAGGATATAAATGTCAAGTAATTAAGTTGCTATGGTTTAAATTATTCAAAGATACATTCTAGTAATAATAATAAATCATGCCTTAGTATTCCAAAAAATAGATAGCAAGGTGTGAACATATGTGTTGTTCGCTGCTAGCAATTTGTGTCTCTTTCTGGGTATGAACTTGCGTGTTGGTTGCTACTGGCAGCTTGCGTCTCTCTATGGGTGTGTGGTTTTGTGTGAGAGCGTAAGTGTAGGGTTTTGTATGTAGGTGCGTTCGTGCGTGTGTTTAGTGACCGGTCGCGTGAATTTAGACAGGTCGGATAACCAGCCGTTGCGTAGGGCCGCCAACCCTTTCCCGGCAACTTCTTTACAATTCCGTGCAGTACTTCGACGGCCTGACCCCCGCCCCAACGAGGCAAGGCGCAGACCAGCGAAGCGCACCCTGTACGGGGTTGCTCATCGCTAACCAAGGGACCACTCTTAGTGGCTACCTCGGTCGACGATGGTCACACTTGTGCCATCTTAACGTTTTCCGCCGAAGCGGGGGCATAGCACACACGTCGAACGTGTGTGTGCTGTTAACGGCAGCCTAGCCAGGTTGCCGCCCAGGACCGGTCCTAGTGGTGTGTGCATTGCGCGGCGCCGTGTTAGCGCCGCGTAGCATGGTTCCTCACTCTTGCTGGAAAGGCGGAATGGCACCTGACTGCCCAACGGGCAGACCCCCCTAGAGTTTTGTAGCGCATATGCTAGGCTACAACCCAGTAGAGGACCACATCAGCAAAACTTCTTTACATTGTAAAGAAGTTGCCGGGAAAGGGTTGGCGGCCCTACGCAACGGCTGGTTATCCGACCTCTCTAAATTCACGCGACCGGTCACTAAACACACGCACGCTGCTAGCAATTTTTTTTAAACACACGCACGAGCGCACCGACATACAAAACCCTACACTTACGCTCTCACACAAAACCACACACCCATAGAGAGACGCAAGCTGCCAGTAGCAACCAACACACAAGTTCATACCCAGAAAGAGACACAAATTGCTAGCAGCGAACAACACATATGTTCACACCTTGCTATCTATTTTTTGGAATACTAAGGCATGATTTATTATTATTACTAGAATGTATCTTTGAATAATTTAAACCATAGCAACTTAATTACTTGATATTTATATCCTGTCATTTATATTTTGTATTCTCTTGATAAAGGCGTACAGCCGAAACATGTAGAGTTTTTTAAATACATATATTTTGAAGTAATATACAGACCTTTAATCGCCTACTGATTAGGTTTACCATATCATACCAAGGTCACGAAGTTATTATATATATATATATATATATATATATATATATATATACAGGATGAGTTTTTTTGAATGTTTAGCATTGGGATCTAAGAAACTACTGGAGATAGAAAAACGCTTAAATGGGGAAAGATGCGCAGTTTCACGAGTTTGATTTAAAACTGCTTTTGTTTCTCCGATAACTTTCATGGCTTATTAAATATTCAAAGAAAACTAAATTTTACGATTTTCTTTAAACATGCTTAGCATCGTTATTAGTAATTTTAGAGAAAATGTGTTCAGACAAAAGTTTTAGATAATTTTACGCCAAATAAAACTATTTAGCTAATATTTTTTTTTCGTTTACCATTATCGAGTTATGACTCAAACTTTTGTTTTCTTAAATGGAAACCATAGTTGGTTTTGACATCATTAAAAAGCTTATTTTTTGCTGATTACAATGATATAAGGTTTGATATGGTTATTTAAAAAAATAAATAGGATATAGACATTTCTATGATTGTTCACTTTATAAGATAAAAACTTAAAAAACAAATGTTTGGTGTTTTGTAATGCAAAAAACGAAAAATCTGACTTACAATAGTGCTCGTTGGAGCAGTCAAGATAAATATACTAACATTGCTTTCACGTTGAGTCACTGAAGTGAGAGCTGTTAATTTTGACAATTAACTATTAATTAATTTAATTGTAACTTAACTATAAGCGGTGCAAACGGCCGTTAATCATAAGTTTGCATTGGCTATGGAATTCTCTAACGTAGAAAAGCGTGATATGGTTGAATGTTACATTCAGTGCCAGAAAAATTCTACTAGAGCTGCTGAAGTTTATTTTGAAAATTATTTTGATCGACGTAAGCCGTCGCTACCTACTTTTAGGAGATTATGGGATAATTTAGCAGATTATGGTTCGTTCGTTAAACCAAAATCAAAAAAAGGGATGGATCAAGATAGAGAAATAAACATATTAGCAAGTATCGCTCAGAATCCAACAGAATCCGACAAATTTCAACAGAAATGGGCTCCTCTCAATGCACTATTGTCAGAGTGTTGAAGAAGCATAAATTTCGTCCCTACAAATTATCAGTATCACAAACTTTACATGAAGGTGATAACATCAGACGAATAGCTTTTTGTAGATGGTTTAAAGATCAGTGTCAAAACGATCCACACTTTTCAATGAAACTATTATGGACTGATGAATCTCGTTTCACAAATTGTTGAATGTTTATTAGGCACAATGAGCACATATGGTCTCAAACAAATCCACTTCACGTTGAACATAGGAGACCACAAATTAAATTTGGGTTTAATGTTTGGTGTGGTGTTATAGGATCAACTGTTCTTCCTCCTTGTATTTTTGATGGATCACTAACTGGCAATCGTTATCTTAATTTTTTACAATGGGAATACAAAATATAAATGACAGTATATTAATATACTGTCATTTATATTTTGTATTCCTTGAGAAAGGCATCATTAGCCGAAACATGTACATATAGGATTGTTTTAAATATATGGTTTTTGAAGTAAAACCAGACCTTAAATCGCCTACAAATTGAATTTACCCATAACATACTAAGGTCACGAAATAATTATCTATATATATATATAGAATAAAATAAATTAAAAGCGGCAAGCGGTCTGTCAATTAAAAGCTCATTTATTTATTATCCCTATATTTCGCAACAACTTTGTTGCTTCTTACGGAGATAAAAATGTAAAAAAGAATACAATAAAAGTGACGTACAAGGACAATAAAATTGTTGACAATTTTATTGTCCTATTAAAAATATTAAAAATGACTATTCTCTGTTTAATACATTTGAGTAAATTACACTTAAACTATTAGTGTCCGATTTGAAATTTAACGTGATTTTTTCTTTATTAATATGAATAATTTTAAGTACTAGTATGTTTTATAGTGATTTTCCTTTTCCAAAATTTGAACATTGTTATAAATAAAATTGCGATTATGATTATTAAAATGTAATGACAAAGCATAATATTTTTTCCAATTCTGCAATCACTCATATGTTGACTAATCCGTTGTTCGAATAGTTGCGAAGTTTGCCCTATATAACAAACCCCACACATTTGACATTGTATCTTATAAACGACTTTATTTTGATTTAAAATGAGTATTTTATCTTTGGTTCGTGTAGATAAAGCTTCTGAAGCTGTCATCTTATATTTGGCTAATTGTAAATTAGTGTTGCTCACTTTTTTGAATTGTTGAACTATTTGATCAGTCAAGTTTTTAATATACGAAATTCTTCCGTAAATTACGTAACTTTTGTCTTCATTGTCATCAGTTGGACCATCAAATGTATTGGAATTATATATTAGTTTGTTTCATATGTGTTTAGGATAGCCATTGTTATTGAAAATGTTGAGTAGTTTCACTAGGTTCTCCTTTAAAAGATTTTGTATCTTTATTTACCAACATTCCTATAGAACTTACACTAGAAGTTTTAAAGAATAATTGGACGCATATAGAACACAACTGTAATATCAGCAAAGCAGTTATATTAATTTTCTTGATATTTATTTAATCTATGATAGACAGGGTACTATTTATACAAATTGGTACAACAAACCCACAGCTCATTTTCGATATATGAATTACCACTCAAATGCACCTACAGTATTCAAAAAAATTATTATAAATAATTTGACTTATAGAGCAGTAAAACTATCTCATACTCAATGCAGAAAAGATAATATTAAGAAAATTAAAACGATCTATTCACCACAACTTATAGCACAAACAATTAAAAAAAAAATTCACCAAATATACAACACTGCAGACACTAATAACAATTTAAACAATGAAACAACATATATAACAATTCCATATGTTCCACAATTATCAGAAAAAATAAAATATGTTTTAAGAAAATATGATATAGCTACAACATATAAACTTAGCAATACTAATAAATATCTATTTTAAATACTAAAACCTAAAATAGAAAAAATCGAGAAACATATGTCATCTATAAAATACCAAATAGGTCAAACTAAACAATATTTAAAAAATTCTTTCAATGGAGACTGTGGTTAAATAATAATTTAATATAATACAACAAGCCAGATGTCTAGTTTTTCACATATAACGTCCCTTCTTAATTTGTCTTTCTCAGTATTTACAATGAGAGTTCGGCCTTTACTATATATATACGACTCTTTAACCATTTGTTAATGGAAAATTTTTTTATACTCCTACCCAAAATAGATTTTGTCACTACCTGCGTACTCGAATGAACACGTTTAAATAATAACCATTAATTTATACATTGCACAAGAAATGCTCATACAGTTATATATACTAGTGGTTTGTGGAAATATAAGGTGTTTCATTTAGTTTATTAGTAGGTCACCGTAGCTTTAAAATCGTTTTTAATAGGCGCCTTCTTTAGAGAAGAATTTTTGCCGTCCCTTTGTTCGATATTTCAACACATGTTTTTAAAAACCTTTTCCAAGAGACAAGTGCGTTGTCTCGTAGTTTGAGATGTGCATGGTAAATTTAGTCTTTACAGGGTTGCAGTGTATAGTAGTTGTGCGGAAGCGTTTATCTTACTTTACTTTATTGTGCCCCGTGTGACTTTAATTAGTAGTTTTTACCTACTGATGATGACAACTTAGTTGTCGAAATACGTATTTAGGATACGACTAATAATTGTGGTAAGGGGTTATATACCTTTTTTAAATTAAACAATATTTATACAAAATAATACAAGCCCACGAATACTCCAAAACAGACAAAACTGCTTTATTTACACACAAACTGCAACGCGATCACCATGATTTTGAAAACACACAGATAATCGCTAAAGAATAATGCACAATGAAAAGCGAAATTAAAGAAATGATTAATATTAAACAAGAAAAAAATTCAATTAACAACAGAAGTAACATAAAAAATCTAAGCAGTATATACTAGAACATGGTAATATAAAGTAACGATCTACAATTTACCATCATCAACAATTGTGGTATAAATATCTGTCATATGTTATTTAAATATCTGCATATTGGCTTATCATGCTGGCAGTTCCGAGTTTAATCCGGGATTTAGAACAAAAAAATATTTTTTGATGTAAAGTTAATGTTTGTCTACATTGTTTGTTTGTTCGTTTAGTTATATAACATAATTTCTTATAAACCATGTAAGCTGCTATTTTAATAATGTTTCTGTCACTCCGCTTTTGATATTTTGTTGAAATTACTTCAAAAACGTCACCTTTCATATATATCAGTCTTATTTAACTTCTTTTAATAAAATTTGTATCCTATATGCTTTCTTTTCTTCAATCCTGTCTTGAATAAATACAACAGTGTATTCTCTTAAATATTTTATTTTCCTGTTTTGTGATCCTTTAGTTTTGGATTTTATATCACTTTATTTTTAATTTCTTTCTATAAAAACATCTCTATTCCTGTTTTCTATTATTTTTCATTCTCTTTACACTTGTTATTAAATTCCTTTTACCAATACTATTCTTATTCCAGTTATAATTTTTATATTAACAACTTAGTATAAATATTTATGTTATGTTATATATATGTTTTTCGCATTTTAACAAGTAATGTGCTACTTTACTACAATCAAAATCGTTTATTAAAGTGGCACTTTACTACATAGATACGTCACTGTACTACATTTACTACATTTACTACATCCAGTCAACACTTTTGACATCTTTGGTTTGTACCCGTCATTTTGACATTTCAAGAATGCAGTTAGTTTTTTATATTGTGATATATCTATATTATCGTTAATTTGTATAGTACTTTCCAACATTGAATATGTAGACCACAAACTGGATGCCTTAAGGACTTTTGCCTAAAATAATGAAAGACATTGTATGAATAACACTAAAATATATAGAAACAAATTGCTTACCTTCTCAAAAAAATACGCTAGCATTACACTTCCATCAATTATTAGTGCTTTTTTTGTTATCTTCCAATTACAAAATATTTCATATGTCTTCTCGTATTTTTCTTTTGATTTCAAAGGAAGTAAACCCGAAGACGCTTCTCGAGCAGCATTTAAAATATCTTTAGAATAAAGTTTGAAAGTATGTTTAGTAGCAAGACTCATTTTTAACTAAAGCTCAAATCGACTTACAAAAAATGAAGTTTGTTTACTGTTACTGTGTCGTTACTATGTAAATAAACATAGCCGAATCAGATTACGGAAATCCTGTACAAATACCTACTATAACATTTAGCTTATTCCTGCAAAATGCGAAAAAATAGTGTAAACAAACTCGTAAGAAAAGCAGTTTTATTAAACTCATACAGCTTTAAGTTACTCGCTCGCTCCGCTCGCTCGTACTCAAACGCTATATTCGTTTAGTAAAACATTGCTCTTCTATACTTGTTAGTATACTATTAACATTAATACCAGCCAACTTATTAATTATATTTACTTTCTTTTTCTCATTTAATACTATTAAATGATCAAAATAGTACCTCTTATATGCCCTTTCCACAATTATTACTTTTCTTGCCAACATTTTTTCGTTTCTATCTAAAAATAAAATAATTTCACCATTTTTTCTTTAAAAAAACCAAGTATAGCAAACGCCAATTAAGTTGGCGCGAGGAGGGGTAAGTTCGCGCAGGATTAAAAGTAGTGGGGAGATTTGTATTTGGTTTTACATCAAATCTCAGATAATTCTAACCTCTAAGCGTGTGTCACTTTATGATCCCCTAGCAAAGACATTATGTTCCTTCAAACGTCATTGACAAATGTATTCTGACAATTACTTGAGTAGTGGGAGTGGACGTTTTTAAAAACGGCTTCTGCGCACCCCCTCCTCGCGCCAACTTAATTGGCGCTTGCTATAGTTGTTTAATTATTTTTCAAATATATATATATATATATATATATATATATATATATATATATATAACTAGCTCTGCGAACCTAGTAGGTCCATGGCTTGATTAATCGTTCTTTTCCATAGCTTTCTATCTCTAGCTTTTACCTCCCATCTGACAAATTTCAATATTTCTATGTCCTTCTCTACTTCCTCCTTCCACCTTGCTCTCGGTCGACCTCTCCTTCTCTTTCCTCCAATACTTCTTGTCAATAATGCCTTAGGTATTCTTGCTTCAGACATCCTCTCCATGTGTCCCAATCATCGCAATCTTTGTGCTCTTATGACTCCTATTATATTTATTTCCTTGTAAAGTTCTCTCACTTCATCATTTGTTCTCCTTATCCATATGTCTCCTATTTTCTTTCCGCCAAATATCCTCCTAAGCACCTTCCTTTCCCACACCTCTAACCTTTTTTCTTCCACCTTATTCAATACCCATGTCTCACACGCATACGTAACTATTGGTCTTATTACAGTCATATACATTTTAATCTTTGCCTTTCTCGATACATTTTGGCTTTTCAATATTCCATTAAGGCCTCCTACACATCTACTTCCTGCCAATATTCTCGCTTGTATTTCTGCGTTCACGCTATCCGGTTTCCTCGTAAATACACTTCCCAGGTAAGTAAATCGATCCACTTCTTCGAATTGATATTCTTTGCCTCCTGTAGCTGTTACCTTTAGGTGATTTCTCTTTTGAAACTCTTTCCGCGTCCACTCCATATATTTGGTCTTTTCCTCATTTATATATAATCCCATTGCTCTTGCTTTTTCCTCCATTCTCCTCAATGTACACTTTAATTCTTCCTTACTTCTTGTCAGGATCACCAAGTCATCGGCAAATGCCAATCACTGATGCCTCCTCTGGTATAATAGCCCATTCCTACTAATATTGGCTTGTCTCATAGCTTTTTCCAATACTATATTAAAAAGAGTCGACGACAGTGGGTCTCCTTGCCTAACACCTTCTCTGATTTTGAACTTTTCAGATGTTTTTCCTAATATTCTGACCATACTTTCTGTTCCTTGCAAGGTTATCTCTATCATTTTTACTAGTTTACTGTTAACTCCTAGCTCTTTCAATGCGATATAAAGTTCTTTTCTCTTCACCTTATCGTATGCTTGCTTGAAATCAATAAAGAGCACCATCGTTGGTATCTCGTACTCATGACTTTCAGCTTGTATTTCCTTTAGCGTAAAAATTTGATCGATGGTGCTCCTCCCCCTTCTAAAACCACATTGGTACTCACCAATCATACACTCCGTTTGCTCCACCAATCTATTCTTTATATGTGTTGCCATTATCTTATACGCCACATTTAGTAGGGACACACCCCTATAGTTGTGGCATTCACTTCTATCCCCTTTTTTATGTAACGGACAAATTATTGCCTGCGTCCATTCTCTCGGTATTTTCTCCTGCCTCCATATTTCTTCTATTAATTTTTGTATACGTTCCATTAAGCTTTGCCCTCCATATTTAAACATCTCTGCCGTTATTCCATCACTACCCGGGCTTTTGTTATTTTTAAGCTTTCCTATTATTTCTTCAATCTGTTCTTTATTTGGAGGAGGCTCCCCTTCCTGACTTTGAATTTCTCGCAATATACCTTCATCTTCGCCTCTTTCAGTCTCACTTTCCCCATTTAATAACTGCTCAAAATATTCCTTCCACCTGTTTAAAATTTCCTCATCTCCGGCAAGAATTGCTCCATTTTCATCTTTGTAAAATACCGTCTTGCATTGAAATCCTGTCCATTCATTTCTTATTCCCTGATATAAATTTCTAATCTGGTTATTTCTATAGTTCTGCTCTATATCCTGGATTACATCTTCATAGTGCTCTCTTTTCTTTTCTCTCAAAATTCTTTTTGTTTTCTTCCTTTGTTGTTCATATTTCATTCTTACATCTTCTGTTTTTTCCTTTAACATCCTCAATCGCAGTTTCTTCCTATATTCTAGTTCCTTTCTACACTCCTCATCGAACCACTTCTTTCTTTCTTGCTTTATTTCCTTGTTACAGCCTCTGGCTGTTTTTCCCATTTGTTCCCTCAATTTTATCCATTCCTCCTCAATATTATCCTTCCCTACTGTGCCGTCTAACTCGTTTCTTATATCCTTCTCATATTTTATTTGCTCTTCTTTACTTTTTAGCCTCATTGCCATTTTATTTTTCCTATCCCTTCTCCTCTGATTTCTAATATCCGGTATCACCTGCATCATCCTTGCGCCTACCATAAAATGGTCCGTGTCGGCATCCGGACCCCTGTATGATCTTATATTCCTAATGGCCCTTTCCTCAGGCTTTTCAATCAGAAAATGGTCAATTTGGTTTACAGTTTTTCCATCGGGTGATCGCCACGTTCCCTTATAAATCTCCTTCCTCTGGAAATACGTACTAATAATAACCAAATCTTTTTCTTTCGCAAAATCTATTAACATTTTCGTTTGATCTTTCATGTTTACTGTATGCCCCTATAGTTGGTCTATATTCACTTTCCCTACCTATTTTAGCATTTGCATCACCTAACATAATTTTCATGTCATATTTAGGTACTTCATCGTATGCCCTTTCCAATTCGTTATAAAATTCTTCTTTAACTTCTACATCCTTTCCTTCTGTGGGCGCATGAAAATTAATAAATGTAATTTTTTGAAATTTTCCCCTTATTCTTAGAATACATAATCTATCCGACTTGGCCATGAATTTTACTATGCTTGGTTTTATCCTTTTACTTACAATGAACCCCGTGCCTAGTATTCTATTATTTCCCCCACTATTGAGAAACACATAATCCTCTATTTCTATTGTATCTTGGCCTATTTGCTTTGTTTCTTGTAACGCTACTATATCAAAATTATATTCTCTCATCTCCTTTACTATATGTTTTAATTTTCCATGTTTATATGTGCCCCTTACATTCCAAGTTCCTATCTTTAACTGTTCCTTTCTATTTCTTCCCCCCTTAATTTTACTTCCCATTCTCTTAACCTGTTTCTTTGCTGAATTCGCCATCATATCACTCCTTTCCTTTTTATTTAGTTTTTTGCACCGCTCTGCATACTATTGACAACCTCCTCCAATACTCCTGCACTATTGTTCCACTTAAACCACCTGTCGTCTATACTTATCTTCTCATAACCTATTTTTACTTTCTTTCCATTTTTTCTTTCTTCTTTAGCTATCTCTCTTAAGGCCTTAGCTGCAATTCTCTCTTCCGGTGTCAAATCATTATTAATATATACTCTTCCGTCCCTTTTTCCTTTTAGATTTTTCTTATTTTGCATAACCTCTTTTTTATTTCGATCATTTCCCAGCTCCACCAGGCAGGTTTTCGGACCTAATTTGTAGGCTGACTTAACATCAACTTTCACCTTTACTTCATCTTCTAAAAAATTTCTCATGGTTTCACTTAATGTGTTTTCCTCGCTTACATCTACTTTTAACCCAGTTACTACAATATTATTACTCTTTTTTTCCTTCTCTAATCTCCTTACACTTAGACTGACCTTTTCCATATCATTTCTAATTTCTTCATTTTCCTTTTTTAATTTTACATTATCCTTTTTTATGTTATCATTCTCTTTTTGCAACTTCCTTATTTCCTGCATTGCTTCACTCTGTTCCCTTCTCACTTCCTGCAATTCTGCCTTTACCTCCCTTATTTCCATGGTTACATTTTGGATCATCTGTATCACTTTATCTAGCTTATCCTCTTCTTTTAATGAATTTATATTAATGATAATTATTTTTCAAATAATTATCATTAATATTTTCGCCTTTCAAATTTGACAATTGTCTGTCACATTTTTTTGTAAATAACGTCTTCCTGACATTTACATCTAACCTATACACATTTTAAGTTTTCATGAACGACAATTCATTCAAGACTAAATCAAAGTTATTTTCCTTTTTATCATTTATCATTTTTATCATTTCATAGCAATATGTAAGCGTAAATATAGTACAGGATTAGCAAAAGTCAACTTGTAATAAAAATTGACTACCCAATCAAGTAGTTGAGAAATTTTGCGTTACTTATGTCGAACCACACCGAAGATTTCACCGCTGTGGGCAGACTTTTACATATCTATCTATCTATCTATCTATCTATCTATCTATCTATCTATCTATGTATGTATGTGTATATGTATGTATGTGTGTATGTATGTAATAAGTGTTAATTTGAAAAGTCAATCTAGTAGCATGTGATTTACTGAGAACATTTTGAAGTATGTCGTAAATTAAAATTTACTACTAAACCTACGAAGTCGTATATTTTGAGAGTTTCATACATACGAATAAATAACAAATAATAGGTATTTATTGAAAACTATAACAAATGTTGAAAATGTTGTCCTTCAAGATCAATGCACTTTAAAATCCTCCGTTCAAAGTTTCTGATGATATTCTGCAACATTACTGGATTGTTATTAATTTCCATGCATTTCTGTTCGATTCTCTGTAGCATATCATTCAAATTCAATATAGGTGTTCGAAATATGTTATTTTTTAGATAAAGCCACAAAAAGAAGTCGCAAGGTGTTAAATCGCATGAACGTGCAGGCCAGGCAATTTCAGTATTTCGACTAATTATACGCTCATCAAAAAATTCTCTTAAATAATCCAAAGATTCTGCAGTACAGTGACAAGGTGCTCCGTCTTGTTGGAAATATGCATTTTGAAGTTCATCATCATGCAACTGATTGACAAATGGTTGTAAAATTTCCGTACAATACCTTTGAGCATTTAACGTTCCCTGAAAAAATATTGGTCCAATGATTCGCCTTTGGTTTATCGCTGCCCAAACAACAATATTCTTTGGATGTAGCGATTCTTCATTAATTACATGTGGATTTTCACTACTCCAAATTCTCGTATTTTGTGAATTTAGGTATTCCGTTTTATAGAACCATGCTTCATCAATAAAGATGACTCTTTGCGAAAGTTCTCCATTATTGTTCATATTTACAAATCAGTTACAAAACTGTAGTCTACGTGGGTAATCAATTTCTAACAATTCTTGTACTGCTGTGACACGGTATGGATAATGTTGCATATCTTTTTTTAATAACTTGTGAGTTGTACCAACAGAAAGGTTTATTTGTTGACTCAAATGTCGAACAGATGTTTGTGGTTCATTTTCCATTATTTCTTCAACACGATTGACAACTTGAGGTGTACGTTTCTTAACTGCTCCGCTGCCTGATTTTCTTAAGAGACTGCCAGTTTCAGAAAAAAGTTTTAAAGTTCTATCCAAAGTATTCTTAAATTGTATATAATCGATTACAAAATGTGGAAACTCAACTTGAAAGTCTACCATGCAATCTTGAACTGAATAAACCCATAAACCATCAATTTTATTACCACTTCGAAAATAAGCCTGGACTAAAAAAATTTTCTAAAGTGAAAGCCATTTTAAAACTGAGAAGCAATTTATTTAAACCAGAATCGACGCACGATTATTTTATGCACTAACTGATATTTGTGATTGACATTATCAAATGTCATTTGGATTTACGTTTACGGAACAACAAACACATACTAATATATTTGCGTCTTATTATATCCAAATTTCAAAGTAACCTGGATTGACTTTTCAAATGAACACACGTTATGCATATATGTATGTATGTATATGTATGCATATATGTATGCATGTATGAATGTATTCGCTTCCTATAGAAATTCATGTAATTTTACATATTGTTAATTCTTTAATATTTGCCGATAAAATTTGAAAAAAAATATGAATACAACCTTCCACACAACATAAGGAACACACACTAAATTTTATCAAAATCTATTATGTAGTTTGTGAGTCTATAAATAATAAATTATAAATGTTTTTCGTTTTTAATATGTTTTCGTATCAAAGACCGACTTTAATTAAATCAAATTGTAAATAATGTGCAAATGGTAATGTATTTTTTTGTTTGGGCTGCAATAAAAAGTATTATTAATTATGCAGTCATTCTCTGATATTATGTGCTTCTTACACTCACGATAACCTATAATTTCAGACGTTAATTATTTAGAATATTGCAAACTTTATAAAAATTGAAGAATAATGTTATTTTTTAGAATTTTTAAATTTTGAAAAAATTTTGAAAAAAATACATTTTTCTTCCAAACAAAATATTTGGTGTCAGTTATTATGACTGCCACTAGCCAGCTTTTCCTTTTGAAGTTACTATCAAAATGTAGAACAAGAAAAATTAAAAAAATTCATGTAATTTTACATATTGTTAATTCTTTAATATTTGCCGATAAAATTTGAAAAAAAATATGATTACAACCTTCCACACAACATAAGGAACACACACACTAAATTTTATCAAAATCTATTATGTAGTTTGTGAGTCTATAAATAATAAATTAAATGTTTTTCGTTTTTAATGTTTTCGTATCAAAGACCGACTTTAATTAAATCAAATTGGGAATAATGTACAAATGGTAATGTATTTTTTTGTTTGGGCTGCAATAAAAAATATTATTAATTATGTCATTCTATCTCAAGTCATTCTCTGATATTATGTGCTTCTTACACTTACGATAACCTATAATTTCAGACGTAATTATTTAGAATATTGCAAACTTTATAAAAATTGAAAAATAATGTTATTTTTTAGAAGTTTTAGATTTTGAAAAATTTTTGAAAAAAATACAATTTTTTTCCAAATAAAATATTTGGTATCAGTTACTATGACTGCTACTAGCCAGCTTTATCTTTTGAAGTTACTATCAAAATGTAGAACAAGAAAAATAAAAAATATTAAATAATTTTCGGAAAAAAATATATTTTTCCAATTAGAGTTATAGCTGAAACTTATCGACAAATCCACATTGTTTTAGCGCGAGGTACAGATGTCTGCAAAAAAGGTAGCACAATTTTTATGGGCATAAATCACAGGTTTTAATTTATGTGCACCGATCTGCCGTGACGTACAGTATATTCAAATTGTCACTAATAGGTTTCATAGGTTACACATGAATATGTCAAATAACGGCATTGCTATAAAAGCAAGTCAAAATTGACAAGACTACTAGTCTACTGGTGTGTAGGGTTTTTTTAAATTAAAATTGCTATAAAATTGCTATAAAAGCAAGTCAAAATTGACAAGACTACTAGTCTACTGGTGTGTAGGGTTTTTTTTTATTAAAGAAAATTAACATTTTCCTTTATTAATATAAATAAATTCCTAACTTGATAACATAAATAATAATTAAAGCTCGGATATTTTGCTTTTGCGCATTGTGTATATAACTATTGTCGAAATACGGTGCTTTCACCGTGCCTCGCACAAGATTAACGCAAAAATACCAATATCTAATATAATAAGTATAATACACTTAAGTATAATTACTTAATTCAATCTTTTAGGAATTGAATTGATTAAATTTATTGCTAAATTTTGATCAACAGTTAATTCTTCCCACGTTTACTCAATATTTTGCCATAGCTCTGCAACAGTTTCAGGGCGAAAATTTCTTGAATACATTTTCTTCGTTATGAGGCCCCATACATTTTCTATTGGATTCAGATCAAGAGTATTACTTGGCCAGTTTAATACTTCGATATTACAATTTCCAATCTATTCACTTACGATATTAGCTGTGTGGACCGGACAGTCATCATGTTGAAAAATAAAATTATTTTCCGATAATAATTCAGAAACTGATGGGAGCATTATATTTTGAAGTTCATCAAGATAAGCTGCAGAGTCGAATCTTCTATCTATATGACAGCAAACACCAAGGCTATTGATGCTCATCCAGGCCCACACATTTACAGAAACGCGTTCAGTCCGTTTTGTTGTGACGATGTTCGATTGAGCTCATCATATCGGGAACGTGGAGGTCTGTATACACGAAAATGACCATTGTAAGTGGATCGGTAAGTTTTTTCGTCACTAAATATTACCCTGCTCCAATAGTTTACATAATTGTTAATATTATTTAATGCGAATAGTAATCTCGATTACTTTTGTTGCATATTAAGCAAGAATTTGGTTATTGCCCTATAATTTTTTAATTCTGAATAGCCTATTCTTCGTCTCGCAGTCGAGCGGGATGCAGGAAAATTCGATTGAGCGATGGCACATCTTAGCGAATCGAAAGAATGATTTCTGATATAATTCAAAAGTAAATTGTCTTCCATTACACCGCTAGCTGGTGGTCGAACTGTACCAATTTTTCGTGTCATTATGCCGCTATCCTCCCAACGTTTTTTAACTTTATATACGGTATTTTTGTTTAAATTTAAATTTCGAGTAATTGCTCGAATTGACCAAGCATTTTCCAAATTGGTAATAAGTCTAGTCTTCATTACCGTATCCAATTGACCTGGCATTTTGGCGAGATTATTAATAGATTTCTGACGTTTCTGACGCATTCAATCTTTGACAAGCGCTTTGATATTAATGTAATTAATAAAATATCTAATAATGAATTTAAGCGTCACACAGTAATAGTTTAGTTGTCCCATTTTTTTTGCACACATCTGTACCTGCACACAGATTGTTTTGAAGAAGCCGGTACATATATATATATATATATATATATATATATATATGGCAAATTCAATCAGTTGGCGATTAAAGGTCTGGCTTTACTTCAAAGTATCTATATTTAAAACAACCTTACATGTTTCGGCAATGATGCCTTTATCAAGGATATAAATATATATATATATATATATATATATATATATATATAAATATAAATATAAATGACAGAATACAAATGTCAAATAATTGAGTTGCTATGGTTTAAATTATTCACAGATACATTCCAATTGAATAATAATAAATCATGCCTTAGTATTCCAAAAACAGATAGCAAGGTGCGAATATATGTGTTGTTAGTTGCTAGCAGCTTGTGTCTCTTTCTGGGAATGAACTTGTGTGTTGGTTGCTGCTGGCAGTTTGCGTCTCTCTCTGGGTGTATGGTTTTGTGTTTGTGTGAGCGCGTAAGTGTAGGGTTTTGTATGTTGGCACACTCGCGCGTGTTTTAATTGACCGGTCGCGTAAATTTACAGAGATCGGATAACCAGCCGTTGCGCAGGGCCGCCAACCCTTTCCCGGCAACTTCTTTACTTTTCCGTGCAGTACTTCGACGGCCCGACCCCCGCCACATTGAGGCAAGGCGCAGACCAGCGAAGCGCACCCTGCACGGGGTTGCTCTTCTCCAACCGAGGGAACACTCTTAGTGGCTACTTCGGTCGATGACGGTCACACTTTGTGCCATCATAACGTTTTCCGCCAAAGCGGGGGCACTGCACACACGTCGAACGTGTGTGTGCTGTTAACGGCCGTCTAGCCAGGTTGCCGCCCAGGACCAGTCCTAGTGGTGTGTGCATTGCGCGGCGCCGTGATTTGCGCCGCGTAGCTTGGTTACTCACTCCTGCTGGAAAGGCGGAATGGCACCTGTCCGCCCATCGGGCAGACTCCCCTAGCGTTTGGTAGCGCATATGCTAGGCTACAACCCAGTAGAGGACCACATCAGCACAAAACAAAAACAGGGAAAAGCACTAAACACACGCACGAGCGCGCCAACATACAAAAGCCTACACTTACGCGCTCACACAAACACAAAACCACACACCCAGAGAGAAACGCAAGCTGCCAGCAGCAACCAACACACAAGTTCATACCCAGAAAGAGGCACAAGCTGCAAGCAGCGAACAACACATATGTTCACACCTTGCTATCTGTTTTTGGAATACTAATGCATGATTTATTATTATTCAATTGGAATGTATCTTTGAATAATTTAAACCATAGCAACTCAATTATTTGACATTTGTATTCTGTCATATATATTTTATATCCTTGATAAAGGCATCATTGCCGAAACATGTAGGGTTGTTTTAAATATATATACTTTGAAGTAAAGCCAGACCTTTAATCGCCAACTGATTGAATTTATCATATCATACCAAGGTCACGAAAATATTATATATATATATATATATATATATATATATATTTATTTATACGTACATGGACACTTTTTCTTTGTCACCATCTCAACTGAGTAACTTTAGATAATCTATTTTACTGTATAATTTAATATTTTTACCTCCATTAACTAACTTTCGTGAGCAATCTGCTTAATAAATATCACTAATTTACAGAGACGTTAAGAAAATATCCAATCGTGGCAACGTTACAAAGAATTGTTACAAAGGATTATAAAGTACCCGATGAGGATCTTGTTCTAAAGAAGGGAACTAAAGTACTAATTTCGTTACAAGGAATACAACATGATCCAGAATATTATCCAAATCCAGACATATTCGATCCGGATAGATTTTCACAAGAAAATAAAACCAATCGTCACATCTGTACATACATGCCATTTGGCGAAGGACCCAGGATCTGTATAGGAATGCGCTTCGGAATAATGCAAGCTAAAATTGGTATGGCAATAATGCTGAAGAACTATAAATACACATTAAGTTCAAAAAGTCCTGAAATGAAGCTGTCCAATAAGTCGCCTCTATTAGCACCCATTGGGGAAGTTTTATTAAATATAGAAGAAGTTAAATAACCGTAAGGAAAATGATAAAAATCATTTTCTCTTGTATTATTATGTGTACACATAATTTATATGTTTGTAAAAATAGTCATATCAACATACTGATGTGATTATAAAAATAAATTATTCTTAGTTAGCAATGTAATAAATTAGAAATAATTTTAATTATACAATTATGTTCTAAAGAACACTATATTATAGCGTGTGTATTTTTGCTATAAAAGCATCGTACAAAATGCAAAATAATAAACAAATATTGTGATTTTTATAACTTGTCACTTTTGGTAGTTGTCTATATAGCTGAATAAGGAAATATCGATACTATCATAGAAACTCGAAGCCTTCCACAATTTATTTTAATCACAAACATTCAAGTCATCATGTTGCAAGGACCTTGCATGCCTAGCAAAGAATGATTGCATAGTCATTATATTATTACATTCTCATATCACACCCGATAGTGTATCGTACTTAAAATAACAATAACTAATGTTGAGGTTATTGCAGTAAAACATATTATTTTGTTTCAAAAATTTTAATTTGTTTTCTCAGTGTTCCCTATTACGCTATATACACTTTCTAATTCAAAGAAAAAATTTCAAAATATTCTTATTTATATTATATGTTTCTGAGGGTCATTTATCTATTTTTTAACAGCATTGACAGCTTCATTGAATCAATTAAAGCTCTTTGGAAGTACATACTAGAAATATTAAGCAAACATAAGAAATTGTAAGATGATAAATTGTAGTGATTTTAATATAAACTGTTTTGAATGCATCAAATTAATTAAATATTTTTGGAGATTCCAGGTTCTTATAATACTTGTACTGTCATAAACGAACCCACTATGAAAATCAATTGCCTGGATATATTGACAAGGTAGCTTCAAACATACCTAGTGAAGTATTAATAATAATAATAATAATAGTCTTTATTGTTTAACGGTGAACAGTTACAGGACAAATTGCTGAAATATATACAGGGTGCTCTATCTCCGTATATGGGTAACTCTCTTAGTATTGAAGATAGCGGATCGGTTAAATTTGCAAAGTTGCTCAGAATTTTTATGAGTATTTGATAGCATTTTCAGATTTGTCATATGTTGTCAACTTTTTAAGATATTTAGGGAAAATTGAAATTTGACGAAATTTTCAATTATACACATCTTCGGAACCAATGAAGACAGAGAAAAACTAAAAATGGCATTTAATAGTATTTTCTACGTAGAATTTAATAAACTTTATTAAATATTCATGGCATACTTGAATATCAAGATATAAAATAAACTTATGTTTTTTTAAATAGCAATCATAGTTAGCCATGACTTCATTAAAATGCTTATTTTGTTCTGATTTCATAAATATAAGGTTTGGTGTCCTTATTTTCTAAATTCTTATTATAGTGGAAGTAGTTCAAATACTATTATTAATTGAAGAACTAATAGCCTAGTGGGTTTTTTAAGAACTACTTTAATGCAGTAAAATAAAAGAGAAAAAAAAATAAATACAAATAATAACGAATCTAAAATTTAAGTCAACGTTTTTTAAAAGAAGTAAACAAACAAATGAGCAGACAGTGAATAATGTTATTTCATGAAATGCTGAAAATGACCACCATTGGATGCACATTTCATACCTTCTCACCATATCGGAATGAACCTCTCGCAGAGTCTGTGGGTGGATGCTTCTTATGGCTGTCGTAATATTAATTTTTAATTCTTCAACGTTGTTGGGTTTGTTTTTATAGACTTTACAAGTTCCCAAAACTTGCTAACAATATTACCCGTTTCTTCGTTAAAGTACCGTACTACAATACAGCTGCATTTTTCGGAAGGTATATTCGTTGACTCGTCGGTTAGTATTCTGAATTTACATGCCTTTAATGTTTTAGCTAATTCGTTTTTATGTTCCTGACCTATCACATTTTTTACAAATTGAGTGAGTTTTGTTCTCCCCAAACGCAAATCTTTCGCAATTTGAGAATCGAGAAAAATATCCTTCATTAATTTAGTTAAATGATCACTTAATGAAAATGGTACATTATGTTCCGCAAAAAAGCCAGCAAGTTTTAGTTGTGCTCGTACAACTTTTCCCTCTGGTAACTCAGATTTCGGTCTAATAAAACCTATCAGTGATGCTTGCGATTTCTGCGATTTTACAATTTGTTTATGTTTTGCACTATTCTCATGGAGTTTCAATACCTGAACCACCGATTTTAATGAACAGGAACAAACTTTACAGTACGCTCTTATTTTAGAGTTTTTATCACCACAAACCCAGTTAAAAGTGGATTCCCATTCTTGCCGATATTTTTGTGTTCTTTTAACACATATTCTCTTTTTTGGAGGAGTTGAGGGACCCTCTTCATTATCGCTCTTATCCATTCTTGTAATATATAGGTAATTTATAAGTAATGCGAATTCTACAAGTAAAATAATACTTGTAATTATATACATAATAGGTTAAGTATAAATAATTTACGTATATACATTGATTTACCAATTGATTTATACGCAAGTGACAACTTAATATTTTATAAACAACTCCATCTTTACGTTGAATTTGGAAGCATACTGGTATACATTTTTATAATTTTAAAAAAATTACTCTATCAACTAATTTATTATTTACCATTTACATTTAACGTAATTTGCACTTGCATTTATATTTACACCTTGTCAGCTTTTTAACAATATATATATTTAGTATGTAAATATCGGAAGGTATTATTTATATTTTCATTTTAGGAGAATCGATAAAATTAGCATTAATTTTTGTTTAGCTTTTGAAAAAAAATGTTAGTCATCAATTACGTATATTTCACAAATTTATGATTAGTAGCTGTATATTGGCTATTATTAAATATATAAGTTTAATAAATCTAAAAAATTTAAGTCTATTGACTGACATTGCAAAGTATTAATTCTGATTAGTAAGAAATAAATTGCTGTTGAACAAACAATACTAAATTAATAAATCCGCAGTATAACAAAATACGCACTGGATCAATACAATCATTACTATCATTAGTCTATGAAATAAACGCTTTCATGTTTCGAATTAAAAATTTACTACACAGTAGTTGGCACATATTAAAATGGTTCATCCTACCTTCAACAGAAAATGTTTCATTAGTTTCACTATGAAACGCAGCTTTGTGTTCAGCTAAATATTCCTTTGAACCAAACCCCAAGCAACAAAAAGTGCATTCAAAAATATTTTCAACGTCCTGTTTTGCGATTGGAACAAAATCCATTTCTGCATTTTCAAGATTATCTTCATATTTCTCACCAAAATACAATAGCTCTTCACCTTCCTCAATTCTGCGAGTGCTACAATAATATAGTTTGCCATTATATTGAAACGGTAGTAAATTTTGTTCGTAAATATTTCTGGCAGGATTGATGTATTGCATCCAATTCAGATGCTCTGATTTATCATAACTAACCACCAACCGTCCTCCTTTTATTCTCAAAGGCAGTTCTGTTGAATTAAGTCCATTAAAAGGGCGAAATCTTACATCTTCAGGTATAACTTTCAAAGAGGAAATTCCCAAATCTCCATATGACTCTCTAGTTTCCAACGTATATTTCGGTAATTCTCTTGCTCTGGCATATGTATTATGAGAAGAAGGGTTTTTGTTCAAAATATGTACGACCACTCTGCATTTGGTGCAATAATCCTGATAGACTTTGTGGCAACGGTTACAAACTGTTAAACAAATTCCTTCATACGATCTCGCAAAATTAAAAAAGGCATTTTAAATTTAGAGAAAAATTATAGAAAAAAGATTGAAGTTTTTTTAAAATAGATCTTTAAATAAGTTTATGACCAATCTATTTGTATAAGAAGTGAGGTGTTGGATAAAAAATGCTTTAAAACAAATTATTTTGTGCTACATATTTGTGAATAGTTTTATTATCAGATATTTATATCACGATAATACATTACAATATACATAATAAATATATATTTCAGTGTACATTATGAAATAAGCTTTATAGTTGCCGTCGGAATATAATTACTGTTATCATAAGAATACAAATGTACTTACACAGCAGTTCATTACAGAATTTAATTTGTTTATCATCATAATTAACTCCATCTCCTATTTTAACATTGTTGTTTTCCGTATCATTTACTTCAGATGAAGGTAAGTCTGTTTTGATATGAGTCATATGATCTACAGAAAGCGTGTCATATTCCGTTAGTTTGCCATTGCTAACATACCCATTTAATTCACCATTGCTTTTATAAGTAATTAAATAATTAAAAATGTGTAGATAGTCGAGTATAATACGATTTTGTATTACCTTGTAATTATGACAGTTGTCTAAGTCTAATTTTTTGACTTCTGTCATTTCCCTAAACTTGACAATTTATGTTAGTGTTGGGCACTCGTTAAAAGTGAAATAGTACCATTGTGCGTAAAAAAAATTTTATACAATGAAATTATATTTATTTATTTTTTTTATTTAAGGGCACACAAAGTGTTATTATATTGGTGTTTTCGACATATTTCATCATTAATTAGCTACACTGTGTACGTATCGTGCGGACAAAGTTTTCATGCCTGGTTGCCATGGCAACTTAGCGTTTATTATATATAATTCTTTTTGTACTCGCTTATCAAAACCTGTCATTTCACGATTCGATTTGGGTGCGTAAAAAGTCACTTTACGCACGAGTGCGTAAAAGTAAATTGGTACTTCCTGGAACTTGATTAATTTAGTGACATTTTAAAATCATAAATCCCTAACCTTAATAATATGCTACCCAGTTCGTTGTTTTTCTATGAAAATAAAAGGAAATGAAATAGAAATTGTTATATTTGGAAGGTATGTAATTCAATGTCAGAACAGCAACAAATATTATTTTTTAAATTTATAGAAAACTAAAAAAAAAATTGTCACAAGTGGGATTCGAACCCACGCCCTCAGAGATGACCAGAACGCTCGAGAAGCCGTATAACGGGCAAGCTAAACCTTGAGTCTGGCGCCTTAGACCGCTCGGCCATACTGACACATACTAGTAATAATGTTAAAAATACATATAAATATAAAAATTTTGAAATTATATTTATATTTTAGATAAATATTATTATTGTTTATAGTTCTCGTACAAAAAATATTGTACAAACTTCGTGCGTGAAATATTCCGCGAATTCGTGTCCATAAAGCGCTCGCCTGCGGCTCGCGCTTTAAACTGGTCACTCATTCGCGAAATATGATTTCACGCACTTAATTCGTAAATAACTATTACGGCACCCCATAAAAAGTCTAGTGGCATAAAATCTGGTGATTTTACCGGTCATAGGATGGTACCAGCGTTACCAATCCAGTTAAAAAAAACGTTCTAAAAGATACTGAGAAACGTTTCGAGAATTATGTCTGGGTGCACCATCATGTTGAAAGTCTCTGAGATTTTGAATTAAACTTAATGGTAATTGATCTAGCATATCTTCCAGCTCGTTACGCAAAAAGTGTAAATATCGTTCTCCATTCTAATTGGTCTCATAAAAATATGGTTCCAATATTTTCATTCCAAAATTTCCACACAATTTCCACGTTTACAGAAAATACACACTTATGTCATTTTTTCACAGTAAGATGAGGATTATCTTGAAAGCAACAAACATTATTATATAATCATTTATCGCAGTCCATTGATCTTTTGTATTTATTATATTTTTAATGACTTTGCTATTGATTTATTTATTGATATATTTGAATTACTTGACTTTGGTAAATGTGTATAATACTTAACACTAACATTACTTATATTTATTATAATATATTTTTATACATTTAATTTAATTATTAATAAATACTAATTAATACTAATTATGACTAAGAGCGGTCGACCAAAGAAAAACATATTTGATAATAACGATAAACGTCAAAGATACAAAAAAGAGATATTTATCAATACGTTTTGCACGTATTACGCCGTTGTTATATAATGAAACGGATATGCAAAATACATATCCGTAACTGTAAACATGGACAAACACCTCGTATTTTTAGCATTTACTTCTGTTCAATACATATGTTTCAGCCATCTAGGCCTCATCGGTTGAACTAGTGAAGCAATGTATATACAAATTAATACAGATCTGTTAAACAACGGATCTGTATCTGTATCTATATTTACGCTAAAATCGTCTCCAAGCCATAATCAGTTTCGTTCTATCAGGCGACACCAATTTAATCAGTGACATCTGACGGAAGAAAGTGACTAGGCCAGAAAAGGCGACCTTCCGCTCGAATAGCAAGGCTATTACGAAAAAGCGGAAAAATACGTATATTGGTGCTGTCCATTAACACGCGCCAGATGGCGGTAAATATACAAAAAAGGGATATTTATCAATACGTTTTGCACGTATTACGCCGTTGTTATATAATGAAACGGATATGCAAAATACATATCCGTAACTGTAAACATGGACAAACACCTCGTATTTTTAGCATTTACTTCTGTTCAATACATATGTTTCAGCCATCTAGGCCTCATCGGTTGAACTAGTGAAGCAATGTATATACAAATTAATACAGATCTGTTAAACACGATTTTAGCGTAAATGTAGATACAGATACAGATCCGTTGTTTAACAGATCTGTATTAATTTGTATATACATTGCTTCACTAGTTCAACCGATGAGGCCTAGATGGCTGAAACATATGTATTGAACAGAAGTAAATGCTAAAAATACGAGGTGTTTGTCCATGTTTACAGTTACGGATATGTATTTTGCATATCCGTTTCATTATATAACAACGGCGTAATACGTGCTAAACGTATTGATAAATATCCCGTTTTTGTATATTTACCGCCATCTGGCGCGTGTTAATGGACAGCACCAATAAACGTATTTTTCCGCTTTTTCGTAATAGCCTTGCTATTCGAGCGGAAGGTCCTTTTCTGGCCTAGTCGCTTTCTTCCGTCAGATGTCACTGATTAAATTGGTGTCGCCTGATAGAACGAAACTGGTTATGGCTTGGAGACGATTTTAGCGTAAATGTAGATACGGATACAGATCCGTTGTTTAACAGATCTGTATTAATTTGTATATACATTGCTTCACTAGTTCAACCGATGAGGCCTAGATGGCTGAAACATATGTACTGAACAGAAGTAAATGCTAAAAATACGAGGTGTTTGTCCATGTTTACAGTTACGGATATGTATTTTGCATATCCGCTTCATTATATAACAACGTCAAAGACTTGGTGATGAATAACGAATAAATTTTGGATTGAGATCATTGTTTGAAAGAAAAATTGGTAGTGAATTATTATCACAAACAAAAAGAATAATAATTATAGGCCCGTCTGGATCTGGTAAATCAACAATTGCTCAAGAAATAATATTTGGCATGGAAAGGAAATCAATTACAGAAATAAATTATTTTTTACCTAATGGAAACGAATTAGAAAAAGATATTCAAGTAATTAAAGAATTATGTAAGGAATCTTTTATTTATTTTAATATATATAGTTACGAAAAAGATAGTATTCCAAATGAATTGAGAACACACAGTCTTAATATATTTGATGATGCGCATAAAAAAATTGGTATAACAGATTTAGCAGAAAAATTATTTACAGAAGGAAAACATGTAATACATATTCAACAAACTGATACATTTATACCAGCTGGAATGAAATCAAGTTATAGTGAAATAATTATTCATAAAAGTATAATAAGTGACTAGGAAAATTATATTAACATTGATTATAAAATAATTCATGAATGTTTAACGTCGAAGATTGAGCAAGGAATTGTGAATAATTATAGTAAAACTGGATTCTATACTATTAATAAAAATAATATTAGAAGTACAAATGTTATTTATAAAGCATATAAAAATGCAGGAGCAGATGGTGCTAAAAAAACAGATGTTATAAGTGATAATTATATTCAGCAATTATTCAAAGTATTATAAATGAAGAATACAAACGTCAAAGATTCACATAATATTATTTTGAATTATTTAATTGATAAATGTGAAAGTGATAATAAGATAGTATTATCAAATATTGACTTGGAAAATATTTTAAATTAATTACAAACGAGGAAATAAACATAAGTTCAGATAAATTGTTAACATACGGAATAGATAATTTAAATAAGTATAATATTTTTTATTTAGATTGGAATACTGAAACACATTGGGTTGCTATGTATGTAGATAATACTAATAAATTAGTGAATTTCTTTGATTCATTTGGTAATTCATTACCAGAAAAATGTCTAATTGCAAAAAGTTATATAGTAACTCATAATAATTATAAATTTCAAAATTCTAATGATGTAAATTGTGGTTGATGGTGTTTATTATTTTTATACGTATGTTATTTAACGTCAGACGATAAGTCTGCGAAATAGATAAATAAATAGATCGATTAGAGACAAAACATTTATGATTTTGTTTCAAATAATAAAGGATGTTGCCTTTTATTTTGTCATCAATTACATCAACAACTTTGTTTAAAATAATTGTTAATACTGATCCAGCTGCTGCAGCTAATATAGGAATTAAAAAGTTTATAAAACCACCATGTATTTCACCATCAACTGTTTTTGATTTGTCTTGTAAAATTATTGACGAACCTTTTTTTATTGTAATAGTCATTAATATGCAAGAAATCAATATCAATGAAAAAATATATATTTATTAATTGTGATAAATTGGTTAATATAAACAAAACTATGAATGCTTAACATATGCAACAATGAACACCATATGTTACGGTTAGATTTTTTTGTTTATCTGAACTATACTCCATCACAAATAATCCTTGAGGTACCAAACCTGTAAATGCATCGGTATCACTACCTGTGAGAGCATCTCCGGAGAATTCATAAACAACAATCCACCGGCATCTTGTGGCTATTAATTGTTTAATACAGGACGCTGATATTACATTTTTAATTGTAAATTTCACTGAGCAGTACATCTTAAATACTGTTTTCGCGTGGGTTGTTGAGTTGCTGGAAGTTGCAACGCATCCAATCATGAATTGAAATATACCTGAAAATACATAATTTTCAAAAATTGTCATTAAAATATTCAAATGATTTACCATGTGGTAAGTTCGGGTACATGTCGAGTTTTAGTCTCTTCTGTTCCTCCATTCTTTAGAGAGTCGCGGGATAAACAACTAATGAACTGTAAAATCGATTTTTATAATTTAGGCACATAGTTTACATAAACAATTTTTCAAATTTAATGTTTAACATTATATGGAATAAAATTATAATTTTTATCAACAATGACTTTTATTGCAACGAATTTTTTTTTTATCATTCGATACCCAATAATATAATCAAACAAAATATTCATTTTATCTATATAGTTCTTATTTATTTTATATTTCTATTTTTTTACAAATACTATATAATCAAATGAATTTGTCAAAATATTCTCGAATTTTTTTTGTTTTTTTTTAATCAATAAATCTTGTTATTGTTATGAATTCTGTTTTTTTTTTAAATTTTTTTTTGCCAACTTACTTTGTAGTACTAATTTATCCACTTACTACGGTAGAGTCTGTGTTCTCTGTTGGCTAAAGGAAAACATGGTGGCACCCTTTTTTATGTAAGAACCTCCCCTCAACTCGCCTCTATAACTGAGTTAGCCCTTTAGTCACAAGATCTCCGGGGCAACCATCAAGTTGAAGGTAAGTTGGGTAGATTTAGGATAGTATTCCTCGGCGCAAGTCTAGTGCTCGTGGGGGCATATAGCAAGTTATAGTATATACTGCTTAAATTTTTTATATCACTTCTGTTGTTAATTGATTTTTTTTCCTGTTTAATACTAATCATTTCTTTAATTTACCTTTTCATTGTGTGTTGTTCTTTATCAATTATAATTATCTGTGTGTTTTCAAAATCGAAATGGTGATCGCGTTGTAGCATTGTTTTAAATATATACATTTTGAAATAAATCCACACCTTAAATCGCCAACAAATTGAATTTACTATATATATATATATATATATATATATATATATATATATATATATTTATATATTGTAGTAGGTCATACTCATATACAGAGGGGGCCCTAGAATTAAAAATACAGAACAATTTGTAGATTTGCAATGTTAATTTAGAACATAAGATATGGTTGGAACTGCATTTTTCACATGTCATATCAATAAAGTTAATTCCGCGTTTTTAATTGCTCAAATTTGAATCACGTGCTTATTTATTTTCTTGTAGTCATTTGCTTAAGTCATTTTCATCAACATTATTATTTTACCGAAGATTTTTAACTTAATTGATTGAATATATTTTTGACACATACTATTGATATAGCTGTACCTTGTTTGAATTGTATACGGCGGGAAATATCCCAATTGTAAACAGGTATCAAGCGAAATATTGAACATTTCAAAAACAGTTTTGTCTATCATAAAATTAAAACTATAATTTCTGTAAAATATCCAAACGATTAGTTATAGTAAATTATTTCATTTATAAACATTAACAACGAGATTAAATAAATACAAACAAGAATTACGAATAAGATGCCTGGATAAAAAAAACAACCGAGAGTTAGCGTGGGTAATTAAAAATTTTGCACGCGTCGACATATTTTAAAAAGTATGTTTCTGAAATTTAATGAAAAGTAATAAATAAAGTATTATAATCTCACCACAAAATATATCCTACGTATCTCATACCTACAAAGCAACGATCGACGAAATTTCCACAACCTAGAACCTTCCTGGTCGTTTTAAAACGAAATTCCATTCACCGGGGGACGCTACCTGCATATTTACCCATACCAAGAGACGATACCTGAATAATTCCACAACCAGAGCCTTTATCCTGAGTATAGGAATCCAAAACACCCTCCGAACATCCTGTATCCTCCGTCAAACCAACTTGAGTATTTATTTATTTACATTTCCTAAAATATTGAAATTTTTATTTTAATTTGAACATAATCGTTGATATTATTATATGTATACCAACTATGTTAATACTTAATTAGTATACCTCTAAAACTGAAAAATACAGTTCCCTTGCGTCATAATTTTAGTAACTTTAATTAAATTTAAATGCATTATCTCATTAAAATTAGTTAACCTAACTATTATGAACATATTTGATCACGTGACTATTCATAGGTTAATGCATCTTACTATCATGTTAAACACTTACATTATTGAATATAATTTTTCTATTAAACCATTTATTTATGCTTTTCACTCTCTTGTTTTATTTATTAAATTATACATCCAGAACCACCATATATTTAATAACTTGTTTTAACACATACATCTAAATTCTATTGGGCACCGAACTCGCACATCTACTATTATTATTAAAGTATAATCTCACTAGTATCAACACAGCTAGCCGGCATTTAGATTAAGATACACATAAGGTATTAAACAATAAGTTTTACAGTTGGAAGAGGCCTTTTAAAGTTAAATATAAATGGTTTATATACATTTATTTATGTTCTGAATTTTATGCAAGTGACAACTGTAATATTTAAACTTAACTCCATCTTTAGGTCATATTTGTAACTACACTTGTGAATTTTTAAATTATTTTTATATCACTAAATCAATTAATTCATAACCTTTCATTTATATTTAACGTAAATTCGCATGCTCATTAATCACACCTATAAGGCCGTTTAACATTTTGACGAACTAACGTGAGGCCTATTTAACATACCAGCTTCACTGTAGTTTAACATTTGTCAGACCAACGATGGGGCGATTGATAGTTTAACAATATATATATATATATATATATATATATATATATATATATATATATACAGTGAGGTCCTAAAGTAACGGATAAATTCATTTTCTACGTAATTATTAATACAAAAGGAAAATCCTGAAACAGGTCAATTTTTATATATGAAACTACACTTTTTGAATAAAATTATATATGTGCCCCTTCAACCCCCTCGAAGTAATAACTACCCCTTTAAAAAATTTAAATGAAAAGGGGTAGCGTGTGTTACTGCGTTTAAAAGGGATTTTAATTCTCTATTCAGCAGTATATGCCTTTTTGATTTTTGGACGTCGATAATAGGAAAAATCATTGTTAAATTGTTTAAATTGTATAATTAATTATGTCGCAGAACGAAATAAATTTTAAAATATTTAACATTATTTACAATAACTAAAAATAGTTTAAATCATATGCTCAAACTAGAGTCCGTTCATTTCTTGACAAACAAATAGACGATGTTGGAATTCTTCCAAAACGTTTTGCAACATTTCAGCGCTGATTTGATTAATTTCATGCATTATTCGGTTTTTTAAATCATTAATGTTGATTGGTTTATTGGAGTAAATTTTTGATTTTAAATAACCCCACAAAAAATAATCCAGTGGAGTCATATCGGGAGAACGGGCTGGCCATTCAATTTCACCACGTCTACCGATCCACCGATGCGGAAAAACTTGATTAAGGTAAGCTCGTACTACTGCTGCATAATGTGGTGTAGCTCCATCTTGTTGAAACCATATGTTTCTATTAATTTCTGTGGGGTTAACAGTATCAGGAAAAAGTCTTCTTAATTCAGGTATAAAAAATGTTTGTAAAAACTCCAAGTAAATCGCCCCAGTTAATGTCCCCTCAAAAAAATATGGTCCAATAATTCTGTTATTTATTATGCCAGCCCAAACGTTAACTTTAATAGGATACTGAGTATGACCTTTCCTCATCCAGTGCGGATTTTGTTTACTCCAATACCGACAATTTTGCTTGTTGACTGTTCCATGTAGGGTAAACGTTGCCTCATCAGAAAAAAGAATGTTTTTGGGAAACATCGGATCCTGTTGACATCTATTTGTAACAATTTCACAAAATTGTAATCGACGATCAGGATAATCGTCATTTAATTCCTGCACCATTTGAATTTTATACGGATGGTATTTTTCTTTTTTCAAAACACGCAAGACAGACGATTTACTTACATCGCAATCACCGGCTACTTCTCTTGTAGGTTTATGTGGGTTTTTCTCAACATGTAATAATACATCCAATTTTTTTCGTCATTCAGTTTTGATCTACCAGATTTTGGAAGATCTTTGACAGTTTCTAATGACGGAATTTTTGTTCGACTCTACTCACCGTAGACTGGGAAATGTGACGGTCAGGATACTTATCATCAAATATTCTACATACTTCAGAATGCGTTCGTGTTTTATCACCCACTCCAATTAATATTAATACGTCAATTCTTTGGGTCTCGGAAAGGCTCATTGTTGAACAATTTAAATTAACGCTTAGAAATCTCTAAAAAAACGTTTAATACCTAACAATTATTAACGACGTCTAACGAACTAAAACAAATTTGAGAAGTAAATGTCATAAAAAGAAACAAATTTACTTTTTTGACATAAAGGTAACTAATAGACTAGTCACTCGTGACAGATATTTGGTTCTACGCCTACTTGTTTGTATGTCATAAAATTACTCTTTTCTTGATTATCGACGTCCAAAAATCAAAAAGGCATATACTGCTGAATAGAGAATTAAAATCCCTTTTAAACGCAGTAACACACGCTACCCCTTTCCATTTAAATTTTCTAAAGGGGTAGTTATTACTTCGAGGGGGTTGAAGGGGCACATAGATAATTTTATTCAAAAAGTGTAGTTTCATTTATAAAGTGTTTAGATAATTTCTTAGCCGTTCATTAAATATAACATTTGATAAATAATTGGAGTTTTTCGGCTTTTTTATATGAAATATTTTACAAATATCAAATTAGAATGTATGTAATTGCAGAGTAAGTGGGGATGTAAACATTGCTGTCTACAAATTACAAAGCAAATCATACGAAATTTTTCAATATTTTAATATTAAAAAATTTCTTACTCTGCAATTACATACATTCAAATTTGATATTTGTAAAATATTTTATATAAAAAAGCCGAAAAACTCCAATAGTTTATCAAATGTTATTCAATATATATATATATATATATATATATATATATATATATTGTTGTGATGCAAGACATACCCTTTGAGCTGCGTCTAAAATGGGAAAAATAAGATATTATTATTAAGTTTTAATAGTGTCGAAGTGTATACGAATTTATATAACGATAATATAACATTCTTAAAATTTCTATATTTATATTTCTTTCATCAATTTCTTTTTTATTATTTCTAATTCAAATTTCAAATATTAGCGCGAAATCACCAATATTTAAATTCATATGCATCTTTATTTTATATCGACGCTAGTAAGACACGCCCACTAATTGACAACTTTACGAAATGTAAATATTTATCGTGCGCAGTACACAATTTGTAGCATTAAGATTCACCCTAACCTTACTTGATAATTTGTTAGATAATTTTTTTAATCTGTGAGAATATTAAAATTAGTTAAATTTAATCTATTAAAATATTTTAATAAGGTAAAACATCGAGACTTTTTTTTGGCATTATTAGTTAGCTAAGTTTGGTAAAACAAACAGGCGCTATCGGCATCATCTTTTGAAAATTATAAAAAGTAATAGACGCATTTTTCGACCGAATCTTAGAAATCTTAAAATATTAATAATTCAAAACGCTAATTCAGTGAAAAAGTTATTAAAAGTATCCTGCCTTAATATAAATACTTTTACGTATAAACGTAAAACAAAGCGTCATTGACATAGTATCATCCATAATTACAAGGAATTCTGGAGATATATTATCAAGAAAGAACCACAGACCATCTACTGAACTGATTATCGTCAATCTACGTCAATACCTTATATTCAGCAGCCAAACAAGAACGCAGGGAGATATTAGGCATTTGGAACCAAGTCCGAAGAAAAACTTCGATAGCGTCATCAAGAACGGCTACCCACACCGCCAGCAACTTGATTAGCGATCGGACTATTTTCGAACGCCGAGACCTATCCACTTTGAAGCGTGCTATCTACAAATCAAACAACAGGTTTACTATAAACACTGGCTAAAGACATAGCGTATTTATTATTCAATTTTTCAATTCTTTTAATTATACACAAATAAAATTCTCGATTTTGTTTACCTTAACCTATAACGTCCTATACTAATACTAATATTAAATAAAAAACCAATTTTAACGTAGCAACATTAATTTAAAAGGTACTCACCTATTTATTTAAAAGATCATTTGTTTTGTAATCCATATTTTTATAATTTCGTAACACACATAACCTTTTTTCTTGTTAACACCTTGTTGTCACTTATATATAGTTCATAAATTTAACCCTTTCCAATATATGTTATTTTTATTACAGTTTTCTTGTTTAAATGCAATAAATATTTTATTTTTATATCTATATCAATCTTTTATTTGTTTAAATTTAATTGTAGGAGTTATTTCCTTTGACATTAACATTATAAATTTACAATCAAAGAAGCAGCTACTTAGCACTCACGAGGAGCGTGAGATATCGTATTTAATTAATCTTATTATATAGTTTTCATCCAATCTGAGACTAGTTGGCAATATAGTGCAGAGATAGCGTAGTTTGAAGAATTATCTTATGTTATAAGGCGCCCAATTGTTTATTTCAAAGTTATTTTTAATACCTTATTTAACAGCTTCTCTGGCAGATTACAATATATATATATATATATATATATATATATATATATATATATATATAGTAAACCTAATCAGTAGGCGATTAAAGGTCTGTATATTACTTCAAAATATATGTATTTAAAAAACTCTACATGTTTCGGCTGTATACGCCTTTTTCAAGAGAATACAAAATATGAATGACAGGATATAAATGTCAAGTAATTAAGTTGCTATGGTTTAAATTATTCAAAGATACATTCTAGTAATAATAATAAATCATGCCTTAGTATTCCAAAAAATAGATAACAAGGTGTGAAAATATGTGTTGTTCGCTGCTAGCAATTTGTGTCTCCTTCTGGGTATGAACTTGTGTGTTGGTTGCTGCTGGCAGCTTGCGTCTCTCTATGGGTGTGTGGTTTTGTGTGAGAGCGTAAGTGTAGGGTTTTGTATGTCGGTGCGTTCGTGCGTGTGTTTAGTGATCGGTCGCATGAATTTAGAGAGGTCGGATAACCAGCCGTTGCGTAGGGCCGCCAACCCTTTCCCGACAACTTCTTTACAATTCCGTGCAGTACTTCGACGGTCTGACCCCCGCCCCAACGAGGCAAGGCGCAGACAGGCGAAGCGCACCCTGTACGGGGTTGCTCATCGCAACTAAGGGAACACTCTTAGTGGCTACCTCGGTCGACGATGGTCACACTTATGCCATCTTAACGTTTTCCGCCGAAGCGGGGGCATAGCACACACGTCGATCGTGTGTGTGCTGTTAACGGCAGCCTAGCCAGGTTGTCGCCCAGGACCGGTCCTAGTGGTGTGTGCATTGCGCGGCGACGAGATAGCGCCGCGTAGCATGGTTCCTCACTCTTGCTGGAAAGGCGGAATGGCACCTGACTGCCCAACGGGCAGACCCCCCTAGAGTTTTGTAGCGCATATGCTAGGCTGCAACCCAGTAGAGGACCACATCAGCAAAAAACAGAAAACAGGGATAGGCAGGGAAAAGCAAGACATGAGTTATTATTACGTATGCGCCCGTGGAGCGACTTAAGATACAAAGTTGTCGGCATTCGCTCAAAACGAGAAGGAAAACCACGAAAACCTGCTCGGACAACTAGACAGGAATCAAAACACGGAACAGTCATCATGATAAGCAAAAGTATATGATATTTAAATGATATTTAAATAACATAAGGTATATAACTAAAAAAAAAAAAATATATAATATGATGGTAAATTGTAGATCGCTACAAAATTGTAACGATCTACAATTTACCATCATATTATATTTTTTTATTTTTTTTTGTTATATACCTTATGTTATTTAAATATCATTTAAATATCATATACTTTTGCTTATCATGATGACTGTTCCGTGTTTTGATTCCTGTCTAGTTGTCCGAGCAGGTTTTCGTGGTTTTCCTTCTCGTTTTGAGCGAATGCCGACAACTTTGTATCTTAAGTCGCTCCACGGGCGCATACGTAATAATAACTCATGTCTTGCTTTTCCCTGCCTATCCCTGTTTTCTGTTTTTTGCTGATGTGGTCCTCTACTGGGTTGCAGCCTAGCATATGCGCTACAAAACTCTAGGGGGGTCTGCCCGTTGGGCAGTCAGGTGCCATTCCGCCTTTCCAGCAAGAGTGAGGAACCATGCTACGCGGCGCTATCTCGTCGCCGCGCAATGCACACACCACTAGGACCGGTCCTGGGCGACAACCTGGCTAGGCTGCCGTTAACAGCACACACACGATCGACGTGTGTGCTATGCCCCCGCTTCGGCGGAAAACGTTAAGATGGCATAAGTGTGACCATCGTCGACCGAGGTAGCCACTAAGAGTGTTCCCTTAGTTGCGATGAGCAACCCCGTACAGGGTGCGCTTCGCCTGTCTGCGCCTTGCCTCGTTGGGGCGGGGGTCAGACCGTCGAAGTACTGCACGGAATTGTAAAGAAGTTGTCGGGAAAGGGTTGGCGGCCCTACGCAACGGCTGGTTATCCGACCTCTCTAAATTCATGCGACCGATCACTAAACACACGCACGAACGCACCGACATACAAAACCCTACACTTACGCTCTCACACAAAACCACACACCCATAGAGAGACGCAAGCTGCCAGCAGCAACCAACACACAAGTTCATACCCAGAAGGAGACACAAATTGCTAGCAGCGAACAACACATATTTTCACACCTTGTTATCTATTTTTTGGAATACTAAGGCATGATTTATTATTATTACTAGAATGTATCTTTGAATAATTTAAACCATAGCAACTTAATTACTTGACATTTATATCCTGTCATTCATATTTTGTATTCTCTTGAAAAAGGCGTATACAGCCGAAACATGTAGAGTTTTTTAAATACATATATTTTGAAGTAATATACAGACCTTTAATCGCCTACTGATTAGGTTTACCATATCATACCAAGGTCACGAAGTTATTATATTTATATATATATATATATATATATATATATATATATATACAGGGTCCGGCAACGAAGCGGGGACGGAAGATTACACGCGTATTTGAAAGTTAGTCAAATATTTAGTCATCGGATATCCTTCCGTACCATCAAGCACACGTTTTAAAAATATTTTGTTTTATACACGGTGTTCCAGATGGAAATGCCAGACTAAAGTTGCACTTTTTTAAATGGAACACCCTGTATATTAATAGATAAAATGATCCGCGCTTGAAATCTGGTTACATCGATATAATATTGTATGGGTCTAAAGTTGATAGTTTCTGTGTAAATAATTATTTTACTTGATAAATTGATACATTTCAGTAGGCTAATCTGCACAAGGAAAATAAAAAGATCCGAAACCAATAGAATAGAATATTTTCTACTAGTATGCACTTTCGTTGCTACGTGAAATAAATTCTGCAACTGCTCGCGTTATACAGGGTGTTCACAATTTCGCAAAATCGAAGAAATCTCGTAATTTTTAAATGGAACACCCTGTATATTTATAGCTCATTGAAAAGCCCTTTTACTACGCTTTCTATTGACACCTCATTTGATGCACCTAGGATGGATCATTTGCTAATTATTTCTTTTTAGATTTGAATTAATGAAAAATGCTTGTATTTTTAGTAGCTAATTTGCGCTTTTAAACCTTCTGTAAGATCGAATATTCAACAAATTATCCATAAATGGTCTATAACAAGAAGAAACCCCATTAAGTACGAGAAACAGTTGATTTTCACTCAGCGGTGAACGCAAACATTAAATTAATATAAAGTAATATAGCATTTTCAATAGATTCACTGCTGATCAAGTTATCTGGTGTAAGTTTAATAAAAAATTTGCACTAATTAATTTGTATTTTAAAGAATTTTGTAAAACCAACTATTTTACGAATACCTAATATGAAACAATATATACCTAATTAGCTTAACATAAATCGAAATCATGTAGGGATGAATCAAGTACGAGTAGTATTAAAAGTTTACACTATTTTAAATAAATACTACTAATTATTAACCACAACATCAAATTGAATTAACAAAAGTAGTAGCACAGTAAATAAAAATAAAGTATGTAAATGTAAATAGTAAATGCAAATAAATCAAAGAAAACTTTCAAATGTCCTTCCATGTCTCCCAATACATAAATGAAGCCGCCTGGTGAAATTCTGTTGAACATGCTCTAATGTTTCTTGGCGAACATTTCTAAATGCCTCTCTTATGCTTTCCATCATATTTTCCCTTGTTGTAGGAACTACCACATAAACTAGAGCCTTGACATATCCCCAAAAGTAGAAGTCCAAGACAGTAAGATCTGGACTTCGTGGAGGCCAAGCGATTGGACCACCTCGTCCTATCCATTTGTCTTCCTTCCATCGCCCTAGAAACTTCCTAACGTTAAGGCTGTAATGAGCAGGTGCACCATCGTGTTGCAACCAGAAAATTTGTCGGGTGTCAGCATCTACATGCTCAAGTAAATTAGGCAGTTCGTTCTGCAAAAATGCCAAATACGTATCGCCTGTAACGGTTCTATCGAAAAAGTACGGCCCAATGATATATGGACCAAGTATACCTCCCCAGACGTTAAGAGACCATCTATTCTGATTGTCTACATGACGTATCCAATGCGGGTTTTATGTTGCATAATAATGCAGGTTATTTTATTTACCGCCCAATTACTTTTGAAAGTAGCCTCATCGCTAAACAAAATCTTTGGCATTTCTCGCATTTTATTTAACAACCAACCACAAAAGTCTGTTCTTTTAATGAAATCATCACCATGCAATTCCTGATTTAATTCCATATGGTACGGATGATACTTATGACTTCTTAAAATTCTTCGTACGCTCCTATCTTCAATAGCTGTTACCTTTGAAATACCGTCTATACTTATATGTGGATTTTCCTGTATTGTTAATAATACGGCCAATTCGCTTTTTTCATTGATTACCGGCTTATTTATTTCTCTCTTCTTGTAGGTTACACTACCAGTTTCTGTAAATCTGTCTAATAAGCTTTCAAATGCTTCCGGTCTTGGCTTTCTTTCAAGGTTTGGAAATCTCTCTGCATTTACTTGTTACGAGACAATTTCTTGTACACTCCCCAAGAATAAATATCATTTACACCATTTCTTGAATACTAAAATTAGTCATTATAGCAATTTCTTTTTAAAGATTGAACGAAATACTGTGTAAGATGGAACGAAATTTTTGACAACTTGGTTATTGAGTATACACGCTTAAAACTGACACCAGATAACTTGATCAGCAGTGAATCTATTGAAAATGCTATATTACTTTATATTAATTTATGTTTGCTTTCACCGCTGAGTGAAAATCAACTGTTTCTCGTACTTAATGGGGTTTGTTCTTGTTATAGACCATTTATGGATAATTTGTTGAATATCCGATCTTACAGAAGGTTTAAAAGCGCAAATTAGCTACTAAAAATACAAGTATTTTTCATTAATTCAAATCTAAAAAGAAATAATTAGCAAATGATCCATCCTAGGTGCATCAAATGAGGTATCAATAGAAAGCGTAGTAAAAGGGCTTTTCAATGAGCTATAAATATACGGGTGTTCCATTTAAAAATTACGAGATTTCTTCGATTTTGCGAAATTGTGAACATCCTGTATAACGCGAGCAGTTGCAGAATTTATTTCACGTAGCAACGAAAGTGCATACTAGTAGAAAATATTCTATTCTATTGGTTTCGGATCTTTTTATTTTCCTTGTGCAGATTAGCCTACTGAAATGTATCAATTTATCAAGTAAAATAATTATTTACACAGAAACTATCAACTTTAGACCCATACAACATTATATCGATGTAACCAGCTTTCAAGCGCGGATCATTTTATATATTAATATACAGGGTGTTCCATTTAAAAAAGTGCAACTTTAGTCTGGCATTTCCATCTGGAACAGCCTGTATAAAACAAAATATTTTTAAAACGTGCGGTTGATGGTACGGAAGGATATCCGATGACTAAATATTTGACTAACTTTCAAATACGCGTGTAATCTTCCGTCCCCGCTTCGTTGCCGGACCCTGTATATATATATATATATATATATATATATATATTTATTTGCACATCTATCTTACTGGCCTCCACATACCTAACACGAGCCCAGACCTCCACCCTAACAAATATATTTATCTAAGTGTATTCTACTGTAAAATGATAAATTGTACTTCCTTAACAGAGGCATCAAGAGAGGGGAAACAAATTTCAATTTTTAAGATATACAAAATCTAGGTATGTATATTCAAAATAGGAACTAGGCTCTACCTATAGAACTGCTAAGTAGCCTCCTACAGTATATAAATTGACAAAGGTACTCGACGTATTTACCTCCAGCGGTGTTGCCCTAATATGTAAACAAACTTCTGCTAGGAAAGCGAACACGCCCATCTGGTATAGTATTCGAGGTCGCGTTTTATCGTAATTCTATGCAGGTGTACATTATTTTTCGTTCCTCAAATACACCAATTTAAGGAAAGTAATCGCAAGCTACTGAAATAGTATCCGCGATCCTGTCTTATTGCAATATAAATATTAAATTAAATTATTTTATTTATTGTTATTATGAAATTCTATGCAAGAGAATTCTTGTTTTACAAATAATGAAATTTAGAATTACCGCGACGTGTTCCACTGTTTTTCTTATCAATAATAATAAACACTTTCACAAAACTTACGAATTGTGTGTTAATATATTAAGCAAACTTTTTAAAAATATTGAAATTTCTCTATCCATTGGAATATCAGTCATCACTGATGAGTCATCAGTGATGAGTGTGATGACTGATGTTACAAATACAAATGTATAATCAAAAGTGTCGCAAATGCAAAAATTAAGCGCTTTGTTTATTGTTAAAGTTTAGAAAACATTTTTATTATAAGAGGCAGGTAGTGTTTATCCACTCAAAGAAGTAATTGATACATTTCACAATACTTTTCTTTTAGAAATTTGGTTTGCAGAACAATAGACGATACTTTTTATACTTCCGTTATAGGAATAGAACATATGCCAGGATAATAAGGAATAAAGAACGATTGTCCAGAAACATTCAACAAAATCAATTAGGTACTCTAAACGAAATATAATGCATATCTTCTTTATTGCTATTTACTACAGTAATCCTTTCATACAGAAATCGCTTACCGGCAAGTATATGCATACTGGTGCATGTACCCCATACATTTTTTTCAAAATTCGTAGAACTATTTATAAACTATCGATTCAGAAACTTCTTTCATGTATTAGTAATAAAAAATGGATGGTTTATTTTAATACTAAGGTAATACATATAATCATTTTTCAAATATCAGAATTTAATTGCATTTGTATTGATTATACGCCGGTGGGGATGCACTACATACGGTCCTGTCTTACCGCAAAAATCATCAGCTCTACTAATGAGTAATGAGTATTGTGTGTTGTTATAAGAAGCAAATATTTTAAATATATTGAAATTTATCTATACGTTGGTATATTATTAATTTAATTTTTCGTATATTTGCATATTGAGTAGGCGTACGAATTTATCTACAACTAGATCTTTTTTATTTTTAAATACAAAGTTCTACAATGAAAGTATACTCTATGAGAACAAAACACATATTTGAAATTTCTAGATAGTATTAAAAATAAAAAACTTCTAGTCATATATGTTCTTGTAATGAATACTTAAATAACATGACATAAAATTTAAGTTGATCATTAAATTATAAGTCGGTATAATTAAAGTGAAGCTGTAAAGATTAATAATAATGTCATATCTCATGTTACAATAATTTTTAAAAATCTCTTTCAAACTCTACATGAAATCACATATTAAAACAAACGGGTTAAGATTTTTGAAAAATAATCTATATGTGCGGAAATTAATTTAATAAGATAAACCTACTTTACTTTCTATACGAAGTATAAGGGCGTATTATGATGATGCGGGGAAGTACTGTCTGCTTCGTACAATGGCTTGTGTAATTTTACGGGGGATTATTGTATTTTAAATAATTCTTCATCGATATGAATGCTTTATTCATTGAAAAAGTACGTTTGTGTCGGTTAACGTTAAAAAAAAAGTGTTTCGAAAAGATATATATTTCAAATGAATAAAGAATTTTTGCATTATATTTTTTGGAGTCAAGAGGGTATGGTTTACAGTGCGCGCTGTGTAATTTTTTTTATAGATAACATTCATATATACATATACGGTTGTATACAGTTTCTAATAATTTCGCTCTTTATAAATTGTATATGTATACGATAGCATAAATTTAATATTAATAATAATGCAAAAAGAAAAAAAAAAATACAAATGTAAGTGATTTTGCAAATTAGATTATTCATATTAATATATAAAATTATTAATTATTATAGGAGAAGCGAGAGAATGGTGCAGTTGGCTAAACAGTGTTACAAGGAAACACAAATTAAAGAAGGTATGCTTTAAATTATGTAACTGACAAACAAGTGTTGATAGTTCATGGAAAATAGAATTATAATCTTTCATTTATAAGCTATGAAATTTAATTTTTTAATTACAATTATTGATGGAGTCCTCATTTGTTAATTAAACTTTGCATGTTCGTTTGTGCAATTAAGACGACTTATTTCTTAAATTATCAATGGAATTAAAAATTTACAAAGATGCCTTAGTGAATTCCTATTTGGCATAATGAAGTTTTTCTATGGGCAACATTTTTAAAATTTACATTAATTGTGATTTGAATGTATCATTTATAACAAAAAATCTTACCTTCTTTTATTGTTTGAATTTTCTGTTCTAATTTTGGCACGTGTCCCTTTGCCGTAGAAATGAATACTCTAATGTAACATTGATAAAGATATTTAGTGATGAAAGAGATTTGGTTTTCTCATAGTAGGTTTTACACAATAGTACAGTATTTTCTTAGAAAAGAGTACTTTTAAATAATGCTTCTCAAATTTTAACCCTAAATAAACCCTTGGACAGGACCCCATGCAAAAATCTTAGTTGTGAACTGGTATCTTGTAGTTGTAACGTTGTTCAAATATTTAGAAATCTACCTGCACTTCATTATGCTGCAAAATGACAAACTTTTTCCTAATTTTTTTTTCATGAATCATCAGCATTTGCAGTATCTGTGGTTATACGTGGCCGATGATATTTTCAAACAGCTAGTATATGTTAGCTATTTGCTAACATATGATATGTATGTACATGAAGCACTATTATTTGTTACATAAACACATCCAAGACGAGTATATACGAGTTATAATCAAAAATGTAGAAAAACTTAGTTTACGTGTAGTATCCAACTTCCTTATTTCAAATGGATCAACCTTTTTATTTTTACATTTCTAAATTCTAAGACTAATGCTAATAAATTTCTGAACAAAATTTTTCTTAGAAATAATTAATAATGGTTCGTATAAACTACTAAACTTTCACAAACTTTCAACATAATGGAACTAAATTATAAAAATCTTGCCTTTTTTTTGTTTTACACTTTTCTAGAAGCTACTAGATCCCCCGTCACTTTATTATCCGATTCTTATGATAAAACGGAAATAGACCCAACATATGAACAGCCTGCTACAGACTTAGATGAGGTAGGGGTGGTACTTAAACATTATTTTGCGTATTACATATAAGTGTAGAAGTTGTAAAACTTTTGTTATGAAACGCTGTCTTTAAAAAAATAGTTTTGCTTCAATAATACGGTTACATATATAATAAGTAATTCTAGTATTTTCATCGATTATATTATTTAAATATAATTTACAATTTCACTAGGAAGGCATATTTTTGTTCGAGCATTCCGTAGATAAAGAAAAATTCTGGCAATATCCATATAGACTTCTTAATGCGCGATATTACGTGAATGAAAAAGTTCTATACCTTATCAGTGATACTCTTCACGTTACTTATCTCTATTATTTTGCATACAGTATGGACAATTATAGCATGGTGTCTGTAGTCTATTTTGAAGTTCAGATGGTGCGGTAACCGGTTCACATATACACAGAAATTAATATCGTTAGGCAGCATCTTAATATCAATGTAATGCAGCTTACTATTGAATTTTTTTTCCATTCATGAATATATGCTAATATTATGGCTTTAATTTGTTAGTGAAGAAAGCAAATAATTATTTATAAAACGGTATATGTTTCATATAAATAATATCCACGGTATAGTTTAATTATTGTAAATTTTTTACAATAGCATTTCTTACAATCAGCAAATACACTATTTTACTCATTTTTAATTTAGGTGTCGAAAACAAGTCATATCAACGCAACAATCTATTCTGACCAATCTAATGATCATCCACTTTTACAACAGTATTTTACATATCGCCAAACAAACGCCCAAAATACCGAAAAAGTTAAAAATTGGTTGAATAAAAACGAAGCTTTACAAAAGGAACCGTCGAATGTAAGTTGGTTATAATTAGGCTGATTTATTTCGAAATGATAATATTAAGAGTGGGAGGAAGTATTTTAAATAACATATAGCAGCTGCAAATAATCGAAAGTAATCAAATTGCCAAAAAACGATCTTGAAATATTTAATAAATGTAATTAGCTATGAGATATCGGTGATAGAAGCGGAAACCATTATATATTTTTTGATGAAATATTATATCGATGGCGAAATCGAAAGTACAATGCAACCTTTATTTAACGGGCACCTGTGCGAAGTCAAAAGGTATGAGTTATTTAGTGATGGGGTGTAATAAAAAAATTCCGAATATAGCCAGAAACTGTTCTCGAGATATAATTCATAATTTATGCAGAATTTAAAAAAGAAATTAATTGTTTCCATGAAACTCTATAAATAATATATTAATAATTTTACTACAAATATAGTACTTAAATCTTAAACATAATTAATTGAAGTAAAATATTTCTAAATAATGTTGATAATTTAAATTGTAAAAAGTATATACCAATGGGTTTTCAAATTATAATTGTAGAAGAAATCTTTGTTTTAAAAACTTCAAAATTCGAAAGACGCAAAGATCAAAGACGAAAATACGAAATATTAATACATAGGGAGCAATAATTATTATTTATTCTTGATTTATTTGGCAGTTTTCCATTTTATCTTTTTTAATTTCAAATTTATTTTTACATTCAATATATGTTACCTACCTCCTGTTTGTGATTGGTTCGATAACTTTTTATTTTAAATTACATAATTTGAAGAAAAGTAACGAAGTACATTTGTAGTCATTTATAACAATAATCTCGAAAATTTTACCAGTATTTAATTGATATTTAATTATGTATTTAATTGAATAGCATAGTTGAGAATAATAGTCTTATTAATGTGATAAAATTAAAGGTTAAAATCCAACTTATTTTTAATGAGGGGCTAGTATAGAAAGTTAGTTCATTAGAATTTAGTAAAATGGAAGAAAAAGTGATTCGTAGGTAGAAGTAGAGAGTTGCGAGAGTTATGACCGTTATTATTGCCGGTATCATAAATATGTTTCTTTGAATTAATGTCTGAATCGTAATCCACTTAGGCAGAAATCCTAGGAAGGGGGGTAACCCCCCGAGGGATAGGAAATTTAAAATAAAGAAAAATTTCACTAAAAAATTAAAATTTATCGAAATAAAAAGTTGTTTTACGTGAAAAATGTTAAATTTTTAAAAAAAAATTAAAATATTAAAAATGATAAAAAAGTAAATAATAAAATAATAAATTCATACAATTTCTGAAATTAAAATGGTTCTGATTATTCATCCGTTGTGATTGATTGAAGAGTAGGCTATAATTTTGCGTAAGCTTGTTTGGTTAAGGCCTATAATGCCTCTAATTATTATTCTTGAAATAATAATTAAAATAAGATATTGTACTGATTGCCTAAAATATGTAATTAAAATTATAGGGGCAATTTTTTGTCAAGTTAATATGATAAAAGCAGTAGATCAGGTTAATCCATCTATTACTTCAGGAAATCAAAAATGAAAGGGGGCAGCTCCCATTTTAGTTAAAAGTGCAGTATTTAGGATTAAAGTGAAATATGAGTTAAAATTGATATATTGGAAATTTAAAGATAGTATAATAATAGAGAATAGTAGTAAGGTAGAGGCAAGTGCTTGGGCGATAAAGTACTTTAGGGCAGCCTCTGAAGATATTATATTATTGGTGTTTCTTATTAGGGGAATAATTGAAAAAAGGTTAATTTCTAATCCTATTCATATTCCTATCCAGGAATACGATGAGATAGCAATTAAGGATCCAACTATTAAAGATACTGTGAATAAGATTTTATAGTAAATTAAAAAGAAAAGGGTTGGAACCTTTATAAATGGGGTATGAACCCAGTAGCTTAATTAGCTTATCTTTTTATGGTTTAGTATAAGAAGTACTTAAGTTTTTGAAGTTTAAGGAGATAGTTTAATTCTATCAGCTATAATGAAGGTGAAGGATCACATAATTTACTCTATCAAAGTAATTCTTTTTTCAGACACTACATTAAAACTTTACATATAAAATATATAACATAAATAATTTGGTTAGTTTTGTGATAGAAGGTAAAAGTTAGGGAAGAGGTGGATTAGCAAAATTTAAAGGTTCAAATAAGGTTTGAATTAATTTTAATTTTTACGAAAAAGTATTTTGCTTAAAAAGCTTAAAATTATTGTTGGAATTTTTAAGGTAGGAGGTTTGATTAAAGCACTTTTTAAAACTTGTGGACAATTGGGCGAACTGAAAAGCCCTTAAAAAATCAAAAAATTGCCTAAAATTGGAGGTCACTTTTAGAGAAATTTTCGAGATTTGAAGGGTGCCTGTTGGAAGTTTCTTAACGAGGCCTTTTGAAAATCCCCAAAATGTGCAATTTTTGTACATTCTCGTGCACACTTTTTTGGGCAAAAATGCCATTTTTTGGCTAAACCGGATATTTGTGAACTCAAAAGTATCCATATTTGAGAGGTTCTTTTTCAGAAAATGGTGTATATAAATGTTTAATAGTTTAGTTTAATATATTTAATGAATATATAATATATTTATATATATATATATATATCATTTATATATCCAGATTCTAGATATACCTTATATATACAGTATATAAAGATTATATGATATACCTATTAAATTTAAATATAATAGAAATTCTAAATTTCCTATTAATTTCTATAAATATATTATTAACTGAATATACACGAGTTTATTTAAAGAAAAAAAATAGAAAAGAAATATATTATATATTATTATATAAGAAATATATTGTATATAGATATATATATTTAATAATAATATATATCACATCTATTAATATATAAATATTTTACTTTATAAAGAAAAAACTTATTATTAAATCGTTGCCTCTTGACTCGATTACGTTTAGAAAATTATAATGTTTTGTCCTGAGGAAGGGTGGATATATCATAATTAAATTAGTTATTTATATCTTCTGCACCACATCAATTAAGTCGTTGGAGTCATTTTTGACAACTTTTGTATAAACAATTTTACAATATTTAAACCGCAATTATACTTCGGCTCTTATCGTAAAGCAGTTTCTTGCTATCTCGCAAATTGTGCATTCTACACAAATGAATGAACAGGATAAAAGTATTCACTAGTTGATTTAGAATAACTTTTATTTTTCTAACGTTTTCCAAATTCGAGCTATATAAGAAGGTTATATTGAGAACACGCTAATTTATTACCATAAATCGCTTTCTGCAAGAAAATGATGGAAGTTATTGTAATTAGAATGCGGTAAAAGTTTTAGATTTTTTGGTTATAGATCTTTTAGTAGAAATTGCTAAAAATGTTATCTGCAAAACAGATTCATAATGTAGGTATTTTCTTGTCAATAGAGGTAAAGCTTACCAATGTTTACATACTTACAATAGAGTCAATAAATTAAAAGTGTCCATTACAGAAAAGGTTCTCCTGTACTTTTGTTTCATCAAAAGAATTATTTGCCTCCCGCTCTTAAGTATAGCACTTTGTAACATACATATGATTAAACTAGTGTTTTAAACATACCATAACAAATTCAAGGTTCCTGTTGTAATTAAGAAGACGTGGAAAAAGAAAAAAACATTTTGCAATTTTTGTGCAGTAGAAGTGACCAATTTTGACCGTCACCTGGAACGGAATCATCAAGAGAATAAAGAGGTTCTAGATATGTTGACTTATCCAAAACGAAGTAAAGAGAGGAAGCAAATAATAGCCTTATTAAGAAATGCTGGACATTTCAATAAATTTTTAAAGGGCAATATAAGACCAGTTTATAAAACAAAAAAAGATCCACGTGGAACATATTATCCATGTATATATTGCAAGGGCTTGTATACTAAAAGCTATTTATCCCGCCATCAAAAGAAATGTGCTGCTGTTGGCGTCAGTAATAACATAAGAAGGATCAAACATTTGTCAGCGCCACAAACTCTAGTAGCTTGTGCCATTCAAAGTAATAATACATCGCATATGTTAATATAATGAAACCAGATAAAATATCTCTGGTAGTAAAGACAGACGCTTTAATATGCCACTTTGGTGAACAATATTTAAAGAAACATTCTAGAAAGCAAATGGCAGTTGTGTGCTCTAACAAAATGCGTGAACTAGCAAGACTCCTTATAGAACTAAGGCATATTAAAATAAATGAAAAATATTCCTTGGTAGATGCAATAGATCCGGCCATGTTTGATACAATAATAGCATGTGCAAAAAAGATTGGTGGTTACGATCAGGATACCAAAACATATAGAGCTCCTAGTTTATCGGCTCATATTGGGACGACATTAAAACAAATCAGTGATATAGTAATTCATTTAATACTAAAGGGAGACCCAACAGTAAAATGTAATGACACAGAAAAAAGGTTGAAGGAAGTAAAGCGTTTCAGAGATCTGGTTTCTTCTCTATGGACGACAGAAATAAGTAGCTTGGCTTTCAAAAATCTCAATGAAAAAACTTGGAACAAACCAACAATTTTGCCACTGACAAAAGACATTTTAAAATTTAAAGATTATGTAATTAAAGTTGCAAATCAATCCGTTGCTGTTCTTAGAGAAAACAGCAATGATAAGAAGGAATTTAAAAAATTAGTAGATGCTACACTTACTTTGACCATACTTTATAATAGAAAACGTATAGGTGATGTGCAATATAATAACCTTACTAATTTTTCTTCAGTTAATCAAGAGGAATGTTTGAATTCCTTATCAGAGTCAGAAAGAATTTTGGCTAAACATTATAAGAGAATCGTAACGGGAGGAAAAGGTAGTATGCCTATAGGCCTTATTTCCACATAATATTCAGAAGTTTATAAATATTATGATAGAACTGCGACAATCAACTAAATGTAGTCCCTTCAAGCAACGAATATTTATTTGCACATCCTGACAGCGAACGTTGGGCAAGAGACGATGTGGCCATTCGTATGTTTGCTCAAAAAGCTAACTTGGAGTATCCCAGAGAAATTACATCAAACAAATTACGAAAACAAATCGCCACAGTTATGCAAATTTTAAACCTCAACCCAGAAGAAACGGAACAGTTTGCCCAACGAATATTTATTTGCACATCCTGACAGCGAACGTTGGGCAAGAGGCGATGTGGCCATTCGTATGTTTGCTCAAAAAGCTAACTTGGAGTATCCCAGAGCAATTACATCAAACAAATTACGAAAACAAATCGCCACAGTTATGCAAATTTTAAACCTCAACCCAGAAGAAACGGAACAGTTTGCCCAATTTATGGGTCACACAGAAAAAACACATAATGAGTTCTACAAGTAAGGAATTTTTTTAATTTGCAATAGCTGTGTACAGAATAAGAAACGTAAATATTAATATTCTTTATTTTTTGTAAAACAAAAAAAGTATTTAAAAAATATTATATCGTGACTGAAACATTCACATACAAAATATGCACTGCATAGAATAAGAATATTTTTTAATTGCGGGCTGTATATTTTACTTATACATACATATGCAAAATCTTTCTCAGGAACGACTCTTGAAATCACGGAATTCGTTCCCTGGCAAATTTGATGCGGGTCCGTGTGATTGCTTTCGTATGCATACGTAAAAATGTGTCGATGCGATTACTATTCTGCCGTTAGCCGAATCGAGTTTCGTATCGGAAAAATCCGCTTTAACCCACCACTAAGTTTGGTTAGATACATAGATTAAGATACCTATTCATCGAACTTATACTTGTTTGGCTAATAATAATATTGTACTTAAGATGTTCTCGAAATATAAGTTTCTTAATTATGATAAGATATGATTAATATAATCAATAACTATATAATTTGGAAAAAAGAGAAAAAGACATTAATGTTGCAAACACAACGTAAATACGTAACAAGTAATTCATTTTTAAGTACCTAATTAATAAATAAAATAAAGGTGATTAACATTTACCTAGCTTAATCTGTACGAACAACTGTTATGTTACTTACAAATTGAACATTATATGGTATTTATAGTCTATCTTCGTTGTATATTTCAATTTGTAAAAATTATCGAATTGCTGTGTCGTATAAAACTTAATTTTGAAAATTATTTCTTAATTATTTGTTAATCTATAGAAATAAATTATTTTTTAGATATTGCTATTATTTCATGGTTTCTTAATTTTTTTTATCTGCTTAAGATTACCCCAAGATATTTATCAAACTGCAAAAATATCAAAATTATTGATCTTAATGGACAAAGGTGCTGGCAGTAGATACAAAGGAAAAATCTTTGAATGAAATTGATATCAATCCAGAAGTAGAGGTTGTTGAATCTGAAAATTCTGACAATGAAGACACTTTGGATAGAAACTGTGACATATCAATCAACAATCAGTTGTCAGAATCATCCAGCGCGAGCCATATTAATAGTAATATACAATAGTTCGAACTAGTAATAATTTGTTTCGTTTCAATTTTGTTTTTCTTTTAGCTTCTAGACAAACGGGTAGAACTCCATGGAGCCGGAACAAGCAGATGTCGTTACAAATCATTTCAAAAATCCCATTAAACTCAGACAGCCTCCGAAGAAACATGAATGTGAGGAACTTTTAAAAAAATATCCTCATTTATTGAGCAATAAGGATTGGGTCCGCGTTAAGACATATTGCAGTGGAATTTGCTTTTAATTGCTAATTAGATTTAAGTTCACACTACAACTTAATCTGCCGGCTGTCTTCAGTTGTGTTACCTTCCTTCAGCTCACTTCTCCAGGGTCGATCCTCTCGGATACGGGTAATATCATAAAATAATACAAGGTGTCAGACAAATTATACAAACATTTTCCCCCTTACAATTTTATTTCAAAAAAAGGATAAAATAAAAAAAACGTTAAACTGTTAAATGCACAGCTACAAGGGTAAAAAGACTTGGATATCATATGAAGATACAAGCCATTAAAAACCTTGAAATGAATAATCACGAGCAAAGATAACAAAATTAATAATATACAAGAAAATTTATCAGATGTCAATAATAATTTTAACCCAACACTCAAACGTCAAAATAAAGATTTGTTTATCTTGCGCGCGAAATCAAATTCTTACCGTCATGCATGCATTAGCATGATATCACACAAACTTGTCCCCACTTTCCTACGTATTGAAATATTTATGTGAATAAAAACCAAACTCCATAAAAACAGTCTAACAAATTTACTAGATATTTTTCTGAATATATATAAAAAATTTTACAAAAGTTTACAAATTATTTATAGCGCTTTCTTCAATATATTAATAATAATTATAAAAGGTACCTACATTAATTAATGTAACACAGCACGAGAGATTCCTTTTCTTTAGATAGGTGTTTCAAATAAATTAAATTACAAGTATAAAAGACTTGTAAAACCACGACAAATTATTTTTAAACACAAACGACGCACCAAAAACTATAACGAATTATCCAAGATATTAAATATATTAGACAAAATTAAGTCGTGTCTAATATTCACTTATAACGACCTATCTTCAAGGACATTAATCAATCTCTAAAATGAAGGTCCTGGAAAAGCTAGGGCCTCCCACCTATATAACTCAAAACAATAATAAAAATGTATATTTCTCAATACACGCTCTAACATATAGGATGGCGCCAACTTTGAATATCAATCTAGCCCTGGATCTACAGTCATGGATAAAAATCAAACATTACAAAATTCATCTTTTAAAATTTAAATTTATATCGTTCCCCGTCTGAAATAAAAATATATAGACACCAAAATAAAATACATAATTTTATAAATGTTATTCAAATAATGTTCAATATACTTCTGCTATTTTTTTTCTTTCTTCTGAAGAGAAAAATCCATGGCAATATGTATATAATTTATATCGCACCAAGAAGTAATCAAACAACTATTAGCGATTTTATCACTATTGTGTAAATATTTTTGTTTTTTAATTTATTTCTTTAATACCTACTTTTATATTTTCTTGATATTAATTTACTTATTTACAATAAATATTTTTGTTTTAATTTCATAATAAATAATTATTGTTTTTTAATTTATTTCTTTAATACCTACTTTTATATTTTCTTGATATTAATTTACTTATTTATATGACACACAGCTATTTATATGAATTATATTGTATCGTTATTATTACATAAACATATTTGCAGTTTTTTTTTATAAATAATGCATGTTTTATTATTGATTCTTTCACAAGGTGCTTTCGAAATGCATTTAATAATATACGTAGCCATAATTACGTAAAATCTTAAGATTTAGACAGGAATATATGTAATAAGTAAGACTTCTACGGAAAATATAGAGAAATTATTATTAGCTACTTGTTGGCAGAAGTACTAAAAATGCCAAATTATTTTTCAACAAATCAGATCGCTACGTTTTATAATTTATTTTTTCTTTATATTTTTTTGTTTAAAATGTTGAAAGATATATTAAAATTTGAAATATAAGAAAACTACGCTTTGGAAATGCATTTAATAAAATGCGTATATAATATAAGAAGCAATATACAAAAAGACATTAGTACTTCAAACATGTACCGCCAATTCTTGGATGTTCAAAAAGACACTTGATTTAAGTAGCTCGAAGAAACATATGTTTTTGGTATTATACTAAAACAGCAACGGATATCAGTAATTATATTTTTGTTATATCTTTTTAAGTCGAACTATTCATCAAAGAAGTGTAGTAAGATTGGAGAATTATCAACTGTGGTATGCATTGCATTGGTAATCTAGATGTAGATCTTAAGGCCAAAAAGGCCGTAGCGTGTAAAAGTGCTGAGATACAGCCAGAAATTGACAATGAGCCATATTCAGCCCCCGCGACGACGTAACAGTGCTCCGCTTTCCCCGCACACAGGAAACCACGTTTATGTGTGTAATAAACCTCCAATAAGCACAACAATTGTCAGCTATACATCTTGATACCTATACAAATACGATGCAATTATGATAAGTACATTTTTGTAAACGGTCTTTCTAAATATAAGATTTCAAAGAACTTTAATTTGGGAGCATTTTGCAAAGTCTAAACTGTGACCCATTATTTTCCATGGTGATTTAATTTGCGTAAATCTCAGATTTCAGAAATATTGAACCTCATTTTATTTATGACGTTAAGACAGCATATATACTTATTTTATTTCAAATAAATAACACTGACAAATACTCTTCTTGCCTACACTGTTTTGCCGCCTTATCTACAACAAAACGCACATTACATAGCGATATAAATTCAGAAGATATATCGTATATCAATAAAAAAAATCTCTTGGACACACATACAGTTCTAAGAAGCCTCCGTGCGTGTTTGCCAAATGTCGGAGGCCAGAAGATCGGGTAGACGTGTGGAGACGTGAGCGGCAATAGTATTTCACGACGTGTATATATGTATTAGTAGGTGATGCGCTCTAGTAGTACCTCCTCGAACTCTGATGTGTAACTGTATGTGTGTAACCCTTAAAATGACCTCCACCATAAAATTCATTAAACGCATCAGCTTTACGTTTTTAGTCGATTGGAATACAAATACACAGGGATTCCTAGTGGACTCCTGTTTTACGCACTGGGCTCTGGTTTTTGAGGCCAGTAGTACTTTTGCATATATTTTGGAGGCGATTTTGACGGTTTGCATATATATATATATATATATATATATATATATATATATATATTAAAAATAATAGATTTTTATTGGTTTTAGCGACCTTTTATTGAATTTAGATGTTTGTCTGCGACGTTTCGACTTTTAACAATTCAGTCTTTTTCAAGCATCTGGAAACAAGAATCATTACAATGAACATGAGAACTGTGTTTGTTTTGTGTGATATAACAATTGAATTAACCATTTTAAATTTAACATTATATTAAGAAATGAATTACGGATTAGGTTAGTGTTTTACGTTGAAAATTAAATAACATTAAATTAAAATAGCTTAGAATGGTAGGGGGACATTTATGTGATTAATATCTGTATGAATTGATTGGAGACTTAACAAATATTAACAATTTTTAAGTTTAAAATTAGATTAAAGATGATTACAAATTGAGTTAACATTTAACGTTGAAACTTACATAAAATAAAAATAAGAATGGCTAAAATGAACAGGAATTACAATACAATACGTAAAGAGAACAAAGAACAGTCAAATAAACTCACATTGTTGTTTTTTCTACACGGGTACGCATTTATGTGCCACATGTGTTTGGACACCCAGGACCAATTTTCTTAGAACGAACATGCTTGTGCGGATTTTGTAAGTGAACTAATGCTTTAGTTTGCGGGGGTTTAATTTCTGTTTTTTGGAATGAGCATGGTAGTCAGGACCGTATTTAGGGGTATAAGTTAACATTGTTATTTCTAATGGGAGATATTTTTTTCCCGTTTTTGTCTTGTGCGTGCAGGGGTTTTTTTTTTTTTTTTTTTTTTGATTTTTCTATTGTTTTATGAGAGGGTAATAAAGTTTTGAAAGCCCATCGATTTCGTTCCTGTCGTTGATTGTTTTGCTATTTTTGAAAATGTGTATCATTTCTAAGATATTTTCAAAAATAGCAAAACAATCAACGACAGGAACGAAATCGATGGGCTTTCAAAACTTTATTACCCTCTCATAAAACAATAGAAAAATAAAAAAAAAAAAAAAAAAAAAAAACCCATGCACGCACAAGACAAACACGGGAAAAAAATATCTCCCATTAGAAATAACAACGTTAACTTATACCCCTAAATACGGTCCTGACTACCATGCTCATTCCAAAAAACAGAAATTAAACCCCCGCAAACTAAAGCATTAGTTCACTTACAAAATCCGCACAAGCATGTTCGTTCTAAGAAAATTGGTCCTGGGTGTCCAAACACATGTGGCACATAAATGCGTACCCGTGTAGAAAAAACAACAATGTGAGTTTATTTGACTGTTCTTTGTTCTCTTTACGTATTGTATTGTAATTCCTGTTCATTTTAGCCATTCTTATTTTTATTTTATGTAAGTTTCAACGTTAAATGTTAACTCAATTTGTAATCATCTTTAATCTAATTTTAAACTTAAAAATTGTTAATATTTGTTAAGTCTCCAATTAATTCATACATATATTAATCACATAAATGTCCCCCTACCACTCTAAACTATTTTAATTTAATGTTATTTAATTTTCAACGTAAAACACTAACCTAATCCGTAATTCATTTCTTAATATAATGTTAAATTTAAAATGGTTAATTCAATTGTTATATCACACAAAACAAACACAGTTCTATGTTCATTGTAATGATTCTTGTTTCCAGATGCTTGAAAAAGACTGAATTGTTAAAAGTCGAAACGTCGCAGACAAACATCTAAATTCAATAAAAGGTCGCTAAAACCAATAAAAATCTATTATTTTTAATATTAAAACACGGCCAATAAAATAAAAAAGAAAAACAAAATTCTTTAAACACTAAATATATATATATATATATATATATATATATATATATACATATTGAATTTAATTGGAGTGAGAAATAGCAATTATTCAAATCTCCTCTCACATGTATTTCTATTCTCTATTTCTCACTCCAATTAAATTCAATATAATTCGTATATATACACGAAAGTATAAAAATAAAATCATGTCCATGTTAGAATATCGTGTACTGATGATCTGTAACGACAGTGAAATATCGATATATGCACGTTTCTGGACGGATGTGTTTTTTTTTCATATATATATATATATATATATATATATATATATATATATATATGTATATATATATACGTTACTTTTAGTGGTACATTTGCTTTATCAGCCAAGACATAAAAATTACCCCATATCATGATTATACAATAATTTTCTTAATTTTTTCTATCGCCAGCTTTTTCGCGTCAGTTAGAGCTGATATGCTGATGCAAACGTTTTGCGTATTAAATAAATTGCGGTGAGTCTAGTGGAATCTCAGTTGTTTTAAACGGTAAATAATAATTCTTCCCTGTTCTAATATATCGACAACTAACAAAAGTGACAATTTGAAGAAGTGAGTATTTCAATATTTTATTTATTATTCTGAAACCTCAAAGTACATTGGTTGGAAAAGGATAATGCCATTACTTTTTTAAATATTATGGTTTGAATACAGTTCTGTTCATATAAATCTGGGACAATTTTAATTTTCGATTGTAAATGTGGGTTAATAATTGTCAAAGTTATAATTGTCAAAGTGCAGCAGTCTGTCAAGTAATTGCGTTTTTTTATAGACATTTTTATAGTAAAATGGCTAGAAAACATTGAAAAAGCGCCAATTATTTCAAAAATAGAAGAAGGTTGGTCGATAAGAATGACTTCACGGCATTTTAACCTCAATAAAAATACAGTGTTTGCAATTAAGAAACAGTGGGAAAACGAAATGACCTTAAAACGAAAGACTGGTACAGGGCTGTTCAACAGAAAGTCGTCTGTCGAAGAAGATATGGAACTTATAGATTATATACGATAAGAGATCGTCCATTTGATACTGCAGGAAATGCTGTAATAAACACAAATTTTCGCGCCTCCATAGTTAACGCATGCAGAAGAATATTAAAATCTGATTTTCGTAAAATGTCGTGTTGCTGTAAGGAAGCCGTACTTAACTAATGAGCAGAAACAATCACGACTATTATTTGCTTTAAATTATAGTAATAATGATTTGAATTTTTGGAATCGGGTTATTTTTAGTGATGAGTAGAGAACGGACACGTTTACCACATGACGCAAAGCCCAGTGCAGTACTGGCGAAAGGCTGTATTTCTAAAATATTTAATTTTATTTATATAATTGGAAAACGAACGGGTGGTGATCTATAAAATTACGAAATACATATTTATTTGTTGAAAAGTTGTATTTATTAAGTTTTTAATTTTATTTATATAATTGGAAAACATACGGGTGGTGATCTATCTATCTATCTAAAATTACGAAATACATATTTATTAATTAATTTTATTTATATAATTGGAAAACAAACGGGCGGTGATCTATAAAATTACGAAATACATATTGCAGTGAATTGTGATGTTGATTGCTTATTTAACTTTGATTCACAATACACAGTAGCTTGCGCTGCTATACTCTAGTCGGATACGCCTTCCTGGAGCTCTTCAATCTTCAGAGTTTACCCTCATACGGTATGTGGCATAAGAAATAAAACGAAAGGTATTAGGAAAACAAACAAAGATTCACCCTCAATATCTTTATCTCAAAAAAATAAAAGAAGAAAAAATAGACTTTATAAAGTATAAAGTCGAACTAAAACATCTATAATGAGTCAGGTGGTGAGGAAAACTTTGATACTAAATGAAAGTAAAAGATAAAAAAACCTCACCAAAATGACAGCGAGCAAAATTACAACTTAAATATTTAGAAAAAACTATCAGATATAAACAATTACGTTATCCCAATATCAAACGTCAAATAGGAAACTATCTATATTCACACGCAAACAAAATTTATTCATGCGCACAAATAACATGAAGCAAGTCAAATTTCCCACCATCTAACCTTCTAGAACATTTTATTTGAAAAAAATACACTTCCAAAAAAAAATCTGATAACTTTTCTTAATATTTCCCTGATTACAAAATATATTTTATAAACTAAAACTAATGATTTTACTGAGCTCAACAATGTTATAGAATTATTTCTAATTACATAAATATATTAACAGAAATATACATACATTAATTAATGTATACGTCACTTCACAAAAAAAAAATGAGAGACTACAGATAGGTCATTTGAATCAAAATTACAAGTATAAAAGACTCGTAATAAAATCGAGAATTACTTTTAAACACATCAATATCACCACACTAACAATAAACCGAATTTTATTTCAAAATATCTGAATAAAAAAGAAGTTCTATTCAGCGATAAAAACTTCGACCTATCTGTACAATGACAAGTTAATCTCTGACTCTTTTTCCCTCCGGACATGAAAAATATCAGCATATCTAACATAAAATCAAAAGAGCAACTGCCACTATACTTCCAAAGTGGCGGGAACTGCAAACATCACTGACTCGAACGTTCTACAGTCGTGGATAAAAATACACATTATAATAAATTTTTACATAAAATATCAAATCTTTATAATTATCTTTCTGGAATAAAATGTACATAAATATATAGTCTTTTATAGTTTCTTTCAATTTCTTTCTTCGGGGAAAAATCCATGGCAATATGTATTTGTTGGAAAGTTGTATTTTTAAAGTTTTTAATTTTATTTCTATAATTGGAACATTTTTATTTGTTCATTTTGTCGTTCAAGTTGAGTAAAGGAGTATTAATATTGACTAGCAATAGTTTCTCAAGGCTTTCTTCTGTCAATTTTGTTCTCTTTGAATTAAGTACATCCTTATAAATAGAAAACGTCCTTTCTACATCGCAACTGGTTATAGGTGCATACTGGAAATATTCTTTTATTTCTTCATATGTAGCCGTTAGATTTTGTGGAATTGTCTCCATACATAATTGCTGCAATGTAATTAAATCTGGATTTCTATTAAGAATTGCTTCAAACTTTTGCCGAAGGCCACATCCGAAGTCACTTGGAATACTTTTCAAATTATTAACAGCCACATCTAATGTGGTTAATCCGTCATTTAATTTGAGATTTCGATTTTCAAAATAAGTGATTAGTTTTGGCAATTTTCCAAAGTGTTCGTGAAGAAAGTACAACTGATTTTTTAAATTTGGGATTTGTGTGAGCTCCTTGCACTCACCAATACTTCTAGCATCCTCCTTTAGCAGTGTTACGAAATGTTTTAGACTATCGAAATTCTCAGCATAATAACTAGTAGCTTCCAGCCATGTTGCCCATCTAGTTATTACTGGAGTGGAAGGCAGTGACAGAGATGGAAATTTTTCCCTGAAAAGAGCTACTCTCAATGGTGCTTTTCTGAAAACTTTTTTAAAAGCTGATACAAGTCATCAACTTCCGGAAAAGTGTCTCTGATATATTCCCAGATTCTGTGTAGAGCATGTGCTACACAAGTAATATGCAGCATATTAGGATATGTTTTCTTCAATAGTCTGCCTGTTTTTAACAAATACGCAGCACTATCACTGGCAAATAAAAGTATTTTTTCTTTGTACGTGGCGTCCGAATGAAGCATTTTTTGCATATTCTCCTTAATGGTTTCAGCAACTGTTTCCGCATCAACTCTATTTATAACAATTGTTGTTATTACATATGAGTTATAGGGAATAGTTGGATGTAGTACATCAGCTACAAGATTTACCACACAGCGTCCTAACATATCCACCGTTTCGTCGGCGCTTATCCATATGTATTGATTTAAAAGATGGCTTCTAATGCGTTCTACTGTTCTCGTATAGCACCTAGAAACATAATATTTGCGTAAAATTGATTCATCAGGAACATTTCGACCAGTATATTTTTTCAGAAATATTTTTAAAGTGGGATTGCTAAGTTTATTTAATGGAATATTAGCCGCCATAAAAGTTTTACAGAGTTCAGATGTGTTTGCGATCCTAAGTGACGAATTTTTGACGATATTTTACGGATTTTGTAATAAATTTCGGAATCACTGACAATGGACATACAATCAGTATGACTGTCAATCCAACTCGCCACTTTTTTATAACGCCGTTCTCGACATTCTTCCATATCATGTCTGAAAACGTAACTTAAACAATGCTCTAGATCTAAATAAATGAAAACTAAAAATGTGTGGTAAGTTATTGAAACTGAACGAAATTCAATGCACACTTACGTCGAAATAATTGGTAGAAATAGATTCAATCAAACGATATTAAACAGGATCTATCACAAAAATTACGATGTAATTAACAGTTAAAACTATGGAAACAAGAAACTTACTCACAGCACTTTATTTATCTTACGAAATATAAACTAATAAATAAAATACATTATAAAAACCCCGCTTCTATCTACGCTCATGAAAACACTTTAAAAACACTAGATTCTCCGAATACAATAGCTGGGTTGTCCATTGTTATCGCGGCGAGACCAGGTGTCCGAGTAAGTCAAACAAATACTTCATTGAATTACGTCGGGATGTACTGTGCGACGTTATACACAATTCCAATTGCCGATTGCGTTTTATGGAAATTGCATCCGTTCTCTAGTGATGAGGAGACTTTTCAGTCGACTTATAACGAAAATATCAAAGTCTATCAGCCACGGGGAACTCATTTCCATGACGAATATAGTCGTCCCAGAAGAACTTCTGGATGATTCTCATTTAATGTTTGGGCTTTGATTAGTTCTTAAGGTTTAGGAATGTGTTGGCGGATTGAAGACAGTTTTAACGGAGACATTCTAGAATATATCATTCGTCCAACTGTCAATCATATATTCGCCAATCCCGACTTTATATTTCAGAACGATAATTGTCCGGTTCATACTGCTAGAATTATAAGTACTTTGTTAGGAACTAATAACATCGAGGTTTTGCAGTGGCCTACCAATAGTCCGGACTTAAATCTGATCGAGAATGTTTGAGGACTCATGGTTAAGATAATCAATAAACGAAATACTCAACCAAAAAACGCCAAAGTATTGTGGCAATGGATTGAAGAAGCATGGGAGGAACTGACAAAAAGCGATGATTTAGGGCGTTCTTTAATAAATTCCTTGCAAGGAAAACTGGTAGAAGTTATTAAAGGAAATGGTGGGTCAAACAAAATATTAAATTTATTCTTTGTTAAGTAATTTCTTTATTATTAATGTTTTCTTATTAAATCAAATCTATTTTTTACTTTCTTTCATTACTTCTTATTTCTATTAAATGATAATAAATGTTTCATATTGTTAACAATCACCAACACTTTTAATGAAATCTAATTACAACTAACATGCTGAAATCCACAATTACAACAAAAAAATTGTCCCAGATTTATTTGAACAAGTTGAATTAAGAGTTATGTTATAAGAGTTGTTCCAGATTTATTTGTACGTCTATAATAAATTAGTTTTAAAAAATTAGTGAAATAACACAATTTTAAATAATTTAGGTAATTGAAACACTTGAGTTTATTACAATTTTGAAAATGAGAATAAATATTTAATTACTTAGTTATTTAAACAAATTTTGACATTATATCTGAAACGAAATTTATTTTGCTATTAATATAAATAACTGAAAATAATAAGAGTTTCCAATTTCTTTGCCGCTCAATTTTTTCCGCCAAAACTTATTAATTCTTTATGAAATAGGCACATAATACCGAAAAATAATACCAGTCTGAAATGGTACTATTTTCCTATTTCTTTATTCACTCGATTTATTCTTTATTCAAATTATAAAGCCCGAGAGTTATTATTACACACGCGCTTATGGAGAAATAAATATTCCGTAATTAAATGCTTTAAAATAGAAAATCAATACATCACTATTAATCAAATACAAAGAAAAGAAGTAGCTATAAAAATTATTCTGTCGGATGTACAGTTTATGCAAACGTAGTAGTCTTCATTATTATCATATGACACATGTGCCCAGTTTTTGCAAACCGTAACTGAATCCAATCTTCATTTTTGGATTCAGAAAAAACCATTGAACATACTAGGCACAGCTCATCACCTGCATCTGATTCTTCATAATCCGACGATAAATGACATTTTTTAACGTTTCTTCTCTCATCTCTTCCTTTTTTTCTCAAATTTCGCATTGTTACTTCTAGATAAATTTCTTATAACTTTTTTCCTTTTTGCTTTCTGTTTTGTTACATAGGCTTCTACTTCAAGATTAACCTTTATTGGTGTCAGTTAAGACAGCAAATTTATGTTTCCTCTGATTTATTCTTACTTTCCTAGGACCAGCTTTCGGTGGTGTCACATGGAAAGTTGGTTGATGTCCAGAATTATTGGAAACAGAAGTGCAAAGCTGAGGTGAGAGGACTGTATGTAGATTTTTGGAATCAGTAGTGCAAGGCTGAGGTGATGGTGATGATTGTTCTAGTGTGCTGGAAATATTCCCACAATTTTCATCCTCATCATTTTCGGTGTTTTCAACGTCTCTGTTCGTAACCAATGGCTAGAATTCATCGTTTTTAAATATCTCCCTATTATACAGCCAGATACCTGTTACTACGAATCCGTTTTGGATGTTCCCTGATGTAGCGGTATGTAGTAGAGCTTCTTTTAATGCAGTTGCAATATCGTAAATAGTTATCGGGATTCCTGGATGGGATTTAAGCCACCTATTAGCGAATATACTATAGTACCTTTTGAGTTCTGTCCAAAAGTTGAAACCGATAAGAGGTATGCGGTGGAAAACTCAGCAGCACTATACCATTGGCCTTACAATAATTCAGCACTTAGATAGATAGGTGCGATTCATGGCTCTCGAGCAGAAGTAATACTGGCTTGTCTTCAGTAGTGAATGCAGCAAAATATTTAATAAATTGTAAGAAAATTTCAGCTGTCATTCAACCAGACGAAGGAGCCGTTTCTACACAACCAAAAGGTACATTTGCTATAATTAACTGTATAAAGTGTTTTCTTAGGAACATTAACGAGGACAGCACAGTATTACCACTTGCACTTACTGCCAAAGTCTTAGTTACTAATGCTCCTGTTATTCCGAAGTTATTGCGCCAACTTGTTTTGTTCCCTTTTTGGTAACAATTTTTCATATTTTTGAACTGTGGTAAGCTCTGTTTCATCCACATTGTATACATCATTGAATTTAAACTTGTACCTGTCGTAAAAGGAACCAAGGTTGTCAAAACACAAACCCACGTTGTTGCGATTAAATGCCGTTGCTCTAGAAAGGCTCGTAGATTTTGGTGTTCAAATCGACAAATATGAATGCCTCTTGAGGAACCTTAATAACCAGTCCTTCGATGCCATTACCCTGTTTTCCCATGCGTCCTTAAATAATACAATTTTGCAGTTTGTTCAACGTAGTTCGATAGTTCGATTTCATGTTCCTCTGATAAAATTTTAGAGGGTTTAGCATAGCCCATAGATATTCTATTACCATCAGGGTAGGGTGTTCGCGTTTCTTTTTAGGATATCGATGAAACGTCATAAAATTAATTTAAAATTGATTTGCAGCTTCCCGAATAGATATACTTTTCTGTGATATTTCTCTAGCAGCGTTTCCAAAAACTCTAATGGACGTGTTTCCTCTGTCAGTCTTTTTCTTGTAAGTCCTCGCCATATTAACTAGAACAACAACAAAAAATATTGAAATCGATAGTTCGATTAATTTACATCGACAGGGCAGATTGTTACAGTAACGACATGCTGCACGATGATTGTAACTTGCCTCTGTCGGTATTTAGTAAAATAATGTTGATTTCTTCTGTGAATATCTTAGCAAAACCCAAAAGTAAGTAGCGGAATTTTTAGGAAAACAGTTATGTTTATCAACCTATACCACTATCAAAATTGATTACTTACCGTCTAGCGGATATAAAGTGATTACTTCACAAACAATTAACTTATTTCATTTATCCGGACATATTGGAATATTTTCTAATCTTAGTTTTAATATCCGCTTTAGTCTTGACGTTTCGGTGCTATATATAGTACCTTTTTCAAAAATCTAAAAGTTTATTTAATGTCAAAATTGTAAAAGGAACAATATTATAATAAATTTGCTTACGCGAAATTTTTGGCATTAACATATTGTGATTACTTGTAACATATTTCTAAGTAAGACGAAAACCTTTTTTCATTGCAGGTAAACTATTTTTTCGGACGAATATTTTGTTTTTACGGGCGGAAGGAACGTTGTGAGTCGACACATTTGGTTTAACTGTTATCGTATATATGTGTTTTTTTTTGTTTTTGTGATGTTTATATTGTCGTTCTATGTTGGTTGTTTATATAATTATCAGGTATATTGCTGACAGATTTTAAATCTGTTCTGTCTTTTATGGAGTTTCTATTTTTTTTGTATGTGGATGCTTTCTTGATTTGTTATTTTGTTCAAGATGTAGTTATTGTGGTTTTGTCGAAATTGAAAGTGTGTTTTGTTTCTTTTATACGGTTTTTAAGGGCTGTACTATTGCTTGAAAATTTGTAGCCATTAAGACGTTCTTGTAGATGTGTTGTTTGCCGATGTATACGCCTTCGCAGTCGTTGCATGGAATTTCATAAATGACGTGTGTTCTTTAATGTGGGTATTTTGTCTTTTAATTTTGAGTTTGAGTGTAGGTTGTTGAGATTATTGGAGTTTTTGTGAGCTACTTTTATGGTGTTAAGATTTTGTTTATTTTTCTGACAGGTTGTTTGTATATGGTATTGGGACATATTTGTATGTAGTTTGAAGGTTGTTTTCCTTGATTTTTGTGGTATTTATTTTATTGTGTTGTAATGTTGGTATAATTTTTGTTTTGTGATTCTGTTAATGAATGGGAGGGGATAGTTATTTTTTTGTAGAGAATCTTTTATTTGTGATAAAATTTCTGGTCTGAAGCCTGGGTTTGTTAGTTTAATCGCTCTATTCCGTTGCTACTTTCTGTTTGTGTGACATTGATTGATATGAATCGAAATTCAGAAAACGATCAGATGCAGTTGCCTTGTGGTAAAATTAATTTTTTTTTTATTTCTTAAAGAATAAGATACATAACATTCGCATTATTTGTAATACTAGTGAGCCTGGACAAAGCAAAGGGAAAACGACAATATGTATGTTACAAGCTGTACATGTGGCAATCCAAAAAATATATATATTTTTTCTGTGACGGGAAAAAAGGTTGACGTTTTGTCCCTCTTGACAGGTAGCAAAATGTCACAATGTACAATTAGTACTTTTTTTCCCGGATATGTAACGAGCCATTTAAAAAATTCATAATTGGAGTAGACTGTGAAATTGGGTTGGTACTTTAGCCACTTCCACATAATGACACATTACTTGATGCTTGACAGTGTCATTTGGTTTCATTGTAAAAAAAGGTTATGGCATTGAAATGATACTACAACAAAAAAGAAAACAAATAATTTATTTAATATCGAAATCATAATCAAAATTTATATATAGCTACAGAAGTTGTTGAAAACGTTGTTTGTCCATTTACATCTAAACACAAACCAACTCTTCTCCGCAATCCAGCAAAAACTTTATGAAGCATTTGCGGTGAGTTGTTGATCTCTTCACACTTTTCTCTTATGCGAATTCTCAGTTGTTCCAGATTATGAATTGGCGTTTAATAAATCGAATTTTTGATGTATGGCCATACGAAAAAATCACATATGTTTAAATCGCAAGACCTAGTTGGATATGGGATTTCAGTGTTCCTGCTTATTATTCTGTTATCAAAAAATTCTCTGAGATATTGAAGTACTTCCCGTTTTATAAAACCATGCTTCATCAGTAAAGATGACTCTTTGCGAAAGTTCTCCATTATTGTTCATATTTACAAACCAATTACAAAACTGTGGTCTACGTGAGTAATCCATTTCTAACAATTCTTGTACTGCTGTGACACGGTATGGATAAAGTTGCATATCTTTTTTTAATAACTTGTGAGTTGTACCAACAGAAAGGTTTATTTGTTGACTCGAATGTTGAACAGATGTTTGTGGTTCATTTTCCATTATTTCTTCAACACGATTGACAACTTGAGGTGCACGTTTCTTAACTGCTCCGCTGCCTGATTTTTTTGTCCCTCTTGACAGGTAGCAAAATGTCACATTCTATGAAATTACTTTTTACACCGGGAAAAAAATTAGTACTTTTTTTCCCGGATATGTAACGAGCCATCGATAAAATTCATAATTGGAGTAGACTGTGAAATTGGGTTGGTACTTTAGCCACTTCCACATAATGACACATTACTTGATGCTTGACAGTGTCATTTGGTTTCATTGTAAAAAAAGGTTATGGCATTGAAATGATACTACAACAAAAAAGAAAACAAATAATTTATTTAATATCGAAATCATAATTAAAATTTACATATAGCTACAGAAGTTGTTGAAAATGTTGTTTGTCCATTTACATCTAAACACAAACCAACTCTTCTCCGCAATTCAGCAAAAACTTTATGAAGCATTTGCGGTGAGTTGTTGATCTCTTCACACTTTTCTGTTATGCGAATTCTCAGTTGTTCCAGATTATGAATTGGCGTTGAATAAATCGAATTTTTGATGTATGGCCATACGAAAAAATCACATATGTTTAAATCGCAAGACCTAGTTGGATATGGGATTTCAGTGTTCCTGCTTATTATTCTGTTATCAAAAAGTTCTCTGAGATATTGAAGTACTTCTCTGGTCGTATGTGCGGTTGCACCATCTTGCTGGAAATACCCATTTTGTAATTCCTCATCATCCAGTTGATTTATGAATGAGCCGAGTATATCATTGCGACATCGTGCAGCAGAAAGTGTACCTTCAAAAAAAATGGGACCCACCAATCTTCTTCGACATATTCCAACCCAAATATCAACTTTTTGGGGATACAATATTTTTTCAACAAAAAAAAAGGATTTTCGGAGGACCAACACCTCATATTCTGTGAATGAACATATCCAGAAAGATAAAATCAGGCCTCACCCGTGAAAAAAACTGTGTTAAGGGTATCCTGATTGTGTAGATTATTTTGAAATCATTGACAAAATTCCACTCGTCTTAAATAATCCACTGGATAAAGTTCATGAAAACATTGCAGCTTGTATGGATGACAATGTAAGACATTTTTAAGAATGAATTGGCACGTACCATAAGATACATTTGTTTGTTGGGTCACTACTGAAATGGATGTTTTTGGATTTTCATCAATAATATGCTGAAGGGCTTCAATATTATCAGCTGTACGTTTAGATGGGCGTCCTCTTCCAGTTTTTCGACCGACGCTACCAGTCTCTCTGAATAACTTTACACAATTTGTCAAAGCATTGTAGTCAAACACTAATTCAGGATGTTCTTCACTAAAATCAGCTATGCATTCCGTAATTAAATACTGCCACTCGCCATTTACTTTCACACCTGTACGGAAGTAACATTCGATAATTTTTGCTTTTTGTTCTATGTTGAATACCATTTTTTAAATAAATTTAATTTTCTTAATAAAAGTTTTTAAAAATTTGACACAAACTTTTAGTTTCAATGTCAAATAATAAATGTCATTATGTGGAAGTGGATAAAGTACCAACCCAATTTCACAGTCTACTCCAATTATGAATTGTTTCGATGGCTCGTTACTATCGAATGTAAAAAAAAGTGGTACAGTAGTGAACTTATATGTAATAGTATATTACGTAACAAGAGTTGTAAATAACCCATTACGCACGAAATGAAAAAGTTTATGGACGAAGCGGCGCAGCGGCGAGTGCGTAAATTTCACGAGTGCGTAATAGGCTTACAACTCGTGTAACGTACTATACTTTTTCTACGCCCACTCATTTTCTTCTATTAAATAAAAGACATCGCAATTATTTAAACTTTATTATAATAGTTGTTAATAACAATTGAACAATTATTGTAAATCGATTGTGCCTTATTTCTTAATGGTGATGAACGGTTATTTATAATTGTAGTACTGCACGGTACATCAGAAGACGAAGATTGATAATTGGTAATCGCCTCCGATATTCGTAATGCGTTGTCATTTTTATTTTTAAGAGATTGATTCACATAGCCTTCCGCCACTGTAGAAGATTGCCAGCCACCAAGTCGCTTTAATGATAGCATATCACCTCCTGCATCAACTAACATAGAGGCTGATGATCTCCTAAAACAATGGCCAGTATATTGCTTTGGTTCCGGCAGTTCAAGATATTCAGCAATTTTGCGTGGTGTACTACCGATTGTGTTTATCCCCACAACCTGTTTCATGCATTTTCCATTTCTGTAATTAAGAAATAGGGGTAGTTCCATTTCAGCAGGGCGCAAATTCATGTATTTTTGACATGTGATATAAAACGTTTCTGGTACTACAAATGAACGTCTCGTTTTAGTCTTAGAATCTGGAATATCAATTATGAAGGATTTTCCCGTGTCCTGAATGTGTTCCATTTTTATATTTCTAAGTTCTTGTTTACGGCAAGCCCCGCTTAATCCAATAATGAGGATAACCTGAAAACAAAAAAACAAAAACTCATTTTTATGTGATGATAACTATACAACATTTTTATTCTTTACCTTTGACAACAAATATTTATCGTATGGGGCATCTTTCAGAAACTGATTAATTTGTTCTGTAGAAAGAATTTTCGATTTTTTACTTCTAAATCCATCCGATTTCCGCTTGAGTAGGGCGATTAGTTTTGGATAATCTGCTATGTTAATGTTATTATTAATGTTTAGTGTAGTTCTTAGCATCGAATAAATGGCCCATAGAGAAGATGGCTTCATAGTTTTTGATAATTCTTCAAAATACGCAAGTAAAACATTCTCCGAAAAGAATTTAACGTTATGCTTGTGTCGCCAATCCATAAATTTTTTATAGGTAATTTCGTACCTTTCTTTGGATTTTAGCGGTAACAAATTATGTGTGGCAGCTTGAGCTTTTTCTAAAATCTCCGGTGGAGTGCCCATAATTTCATAACTTTCACTACTATCAGACATATTCGTAGATAAAGTTGAGAACATGTTCGGATACAATAATATTTTGTTAAAGAAATTGACAATATAAATGACATGACATTTATTTCCATAGCATGTTACTTAAGAAGACGTGTCCTATTTTTAAAGAAATTCCATAATGTGCTGCCTACATTTAGGGGCATCACTCTTTTAATCCAAAATATATCTCGCTAATGCTAAAAGTTTTTATGTTTTTCAATTGACTAAATTTGTGTAAATAGACCAAATAAAGTTTTACGTAGATAAAAACTCGATTGCAATTTGATTAAACCAAGAAGTTTAAGTTTTCTTCTCAAAACGCACGTGTATGTTATGAGATCTCATTACGTGCATGTTATTGTTAAATGTCATTTACAAGGAATGTTGACAGTGCGATTTTTGACGTTTACAGACATGGGCGTAGAAAAACTCATTTTTTAAACATTTTAGTATTGTGACGTTGCTAAGGTACTTAAGATCGTAGTAACGTGCAAAAGTCATTTTTGACACTTACACCTTTCAGTAACAAGTGTTCATTTGAAAAGTTAATCTAGTAGCAGGTGATTTGCTGAGAACATTTTGAAGTATGTCGTAAATGAAAATTTACTACTTAACCTACGAAGTCGTATATTTTGACAGTTGCATAAATACAAATAAATAACAAATAATAGGTATTTATTGAAAACTATAACAAAGTTGAAAATGTTGTCCTTCAAGATCAATGCACTTTAAAATCCTCCGTTCAAAATTTCTGATGATATTCTGCAACATTACTGGATTGTTATTAATTTCCATGCATTTCTGTTCGATTCTCTGTAGCATATCATTCAAATTCAATATAGATGTTCGAAATATGTTATTTTTTAGATAAGGCCACAAAAAGAAGTCCCAAGGTGTTAAATCGCATGAACGTGCAGGCCAGGCAATTTCAGTATTTTGACTAATTATACGCTGATCAAAAAATTGTCTTAAATAATCCAAAGATTCTGCAGTACAGTGACAAGGTGCTCCGTCTTGTTGGAAATATGCATTTTGAAATTCATCATCATGCAACTGATTGATAAATGGTTGTAAAATTTCCGTACGGTACCTTTGAGCAGTTAACGTTCCCTGAAAAAATATTAGGCCAATGATTCGCCTTTGGCTTATCTCTGCCCAAACACCAATTTTCTGTGGATGTAGCGATTCTTCATTAATTACATGTGGATTTTCACTACTCCAAATTCTTGTATTTTGTGAATTTATGTATCCCGTTTTATAAAACCATGCATCATCAGTAAAGATGACTCTTTGCGAAAGTTCTCCATTATTGTTCATATTTACAAACCAATTACAAAACTGTAGTCTACGTGAGTAATCCATTTCTAACAATTCTTGTACTGCTGTGACACGGTATGGATAAAGTTGCATATCTTTTTTTAATAACTTGTGAGTTGTACCAACAGAAAGGTTTATTTGTTGACTCGAATGTTGAACAGATGTTTGTGGTTCATTTTCCATTATTTCTTCAACACGATTGACAACTTGAGGTGCACGTTTCTTAACTGCTCCGCTGCCTGATTTTCTTAAGAGACTACCAGTTTCAGAAAAAAGTTTTAAAGTTCTATCCAAAGTATTCTTAAATTGTATATAATCTATTACAAAATGTGGAAACTCAATTTGAAATTCTACCATGCAATCTTGAACTGAATAAACCTAAAACCATCAATTTTATTACCACTTCGAAAATAAGCCTGGACTAAAAAAATTTTATGTTCTAAAGTGAAAGCCATTTTAAAACTGAGAAGCAATTTATTTAAACCAGAATCGACGCACGATTATTTTATGCACTAACTGATATTTGTGATTGACATTATCAAATGTCATTTGGATTTACGTTTACGGAACAACAAACACATATTAATATATTTGCGTCTTATTCCATCAAAATTTCAAAGTAACCTAGATTGACTTTTCAAATGAACACTTGTTATATCAATAATAAATTTCAAAAAATTACTTCTGAAAAGCAAAGTTATGCAACTATTCCGGGATTTTATACTAATCCTGTATATACGACTCTAAAGTAAATCGCATTAAATTCAGAAAGCTTTTTTAATAAAGAAATAAATATTTAAGTAGTCACGATATCGTAATCATGTTATAAATATGTTATTTACAAAACATGTAAATGCAATAAATAATAAATTCAGGTCAAATCGTTCTAATTAAGACAATATACACTTTATATTTTGACCATTTGGCAAGATTATTTAAAGATGATTGTTTTCTATTGTACCGTTGCGATGGAAATTTCGTCACAGAGAGAGTAATGGCGTTTCTTATTTCAAGGAATCTATTCAAATAAAAATTTAAGGAAAACTTATATAGTTAAATTTCCCAAAATAGATGCATCGAGTTATGCAGAAAGGACAAAAAAATACAATTTGAGAAAACTAAAAAAAACATTTCATTTAGAAATCACTAGCTTATTACAATAAATCTTTAAGTAGTTTTATTATGTAACTATAACTGTTATTTTATCACAATATTTTATTATACACAAATTTTTTTTTTGACCCACATAAAAAGTAACATAGGGTAAACTACCCAGTTATTGGACAGTTAAGGTTTTTGATAAATTCAAGTGCGTGTTGAAACTTTATTTATCGACTCACGAATATGAGTGTTTAACCATTTTAAATGGCATTTTATTGTGTTTGCATTCCACTGTTAACAATTTTCGATTAAAAAGTATCTATTTTTCAACAACCAAAAATACAAAAGTCATGTCAAAAGACTTAGTTATTGGACAATTTTTCTAGTATGTGGACATAATCAATCTAGTTATTTGACATGTAGTAATTTATTATTTTTATTTTTTAGTTACAAGTACAAACTGGTATAGCATTCTTATACATATTATATAATTTATCTATATATTTTTCATCTTTTTCTTACTGGCCATCATCGTTCGCATTATTATCCTCATTTTGGTTCCTTTGATCTTTTCTAAAGTAATCGTCCTCATTCTTAGATTCTCCACAATTTTCTTCTCTCGCAGTTTCTTCATTATTTTCCTCTTCATAACAATTATAACATATGAAGAGATCGTCATCGTCGCTGGCGGAAACATGCTTCTTCTTGTTTCTTGGGAATGCAGGAATTATGAAAATAATTTTTGCAAGTGCCACATGTTCTGTATTGACTCTTAGTTAGGGCCTTTTTACAAATAAAACAAATGAGACCTTCTTTCACTTCTTTTGATTTACGACTTTTTTTATTTCTGGAGTTTGCTTTAACTGGAACTTTTTCTTCTCTTTGTCGTTTTCTTTCTAATTTCTTATTCTCCTCTTCTAACTTAATAGCCCTTTTACCTTCAAAACTTTCTTGATAAAGTCGTGACGTTATAGCAAATGAAACGCACTCAGTTTGACGTTTATTTTTTAGCGATATTTTGAGGTAATCGTCAATACATTTATTTAGCAATGGTGAACTAGAAGTTCGGTGCGTAGTATCGTTATTTTAGTTTGTCACAGGTTTATATTGATGGTAAGTGGTTTGACTCATTGATAAAAAGTTCACAGTATCACGTAAATTTGCAAAGTTAAAGTTTTCGTCCAAAATGGGGGAAGTTATATGTGATGCAGAGAATGCTGTTATATTGTCTGCTAGCCTAACAATGATGTCCGATATCACGTGAACATTTTTTTAATTGTTAGGTTTAGTGATCGAAATTGACTCAATCCCATTTTGCTGCTCTTAACATCACTTATTGCAACCTCCGTAGAGCTAGTATTATATAAGGTTTTCTTTGGCATTATCTTATAAATATAGACAACAATTTCAGACCCAGTTATTAAACACCTGTCCAATAACTAGTAAGAAAGTAAGTAGCTCAGGACGTCCAGTAACTGAAATAGTTATATTATTTATTTCAGTTTCCGGACACACTTAAATTCTAACCCACCTAATGTTTATTTTTGCCGGTAAACTTTTAAAACTTACCTTATTGATGACTTTATGTACCACAAGTTTTGGATTCTAGATACCTACTACCGTCACTAGCTTCAAATTTACAGAACTTCACATGAAATTTCTTAACAAAACTATAAGAAGAACTCCTGCCTTTTACACGTCAAAGAATAACACAATATCCCGCCAAAACAGAGATAACATGCGGTCGCAGTACAAAACGAACAGGTCGAATATATATTAGGGTGGGTAAATTTTTTTTCTTCAATAAAACGTATAGCAAAAAGTAATCTATAAATGATTCTGAGTAAAATTGCTGAAGAGACCATAGGTGTAAATCGAATTTGGAGTTACCGAAATTTTTAAAATAGACATTTTCCTTAATAAATGTATATTATTTACAATAAAATCCCATAGAAGTATGTATAGTAGATTGCTAAGAATTAGTTTTCTGGAAAAGTATTTCTGCCACCTTTCAGAACCACTGTTAAAATCTAAGTTTTCTTTTATTTTAATGTTGATATCAATTATTAACAGTAAATAAATATACAAAAAGGTTTAAGTATATCAATACGTTATTGCACGTATTACGTATTTGTTACAAATGAAACAGACATGCAATATACATATCTGTAACTGTACACATGGACAATACACCTCGTATTTTCAGCATTTACTTCTGCTTAAGACACGTGTTTCTGCCATCTATAGGCGTCATCAGTCAAGCTAGTGAAGCAATGTAATACAAATCTTTTTAAGAACAGATTTGTAGCTGCATATACATTTACGCTGAAATCGCCTACAAGATATAGCAAATTTCGTCCTATAAGGTGGCACTATTTAATAAGTGACATCTGACGGACGAAAGAGACTATGCCGAAAAAGGCTACCTTTCGCTTGCCCAGCTATGCTGGTACATAAGCGAAACACATACTAATATATTTGCGTCTTATTCTATCAAAATTTCAAAGTAACATAGATTGACTTTTCAAATGAACACTTGTTATATCAACGTATAGGTTATTTGACATTTGTAGGTTATTTGAATATTTAGATTTGACGCCTACATTTAATATATATATCTACATTCACGCAGCCTAATTTAACCCGATAAAAATATGACTGTACAACTTTTTTGCATTTGATAGTACACATAAGTAAGAACACCAAGATATTTAATTGTAGACTATTTTATTATACAAAAAATTACATTTCCTTAATGTCAAAAGTATAGTTGTTAAATGTGCGTTGTATGAAGGACATTTCAAATAAACGACTTAAGTTCGCAATACTTGCAAATACAGAATTAAATTGACAGATATTGAATTACTTTAAAAGTTTCCTTAGCAACTCAGGTTCAATGTCACTATAAATACAACAGTCTACCAGTTTAGAACTTCAAATTTCACATTGATTGAATTTCTGACTTTAATATATTGTAATAATATGTTTTTTCAATATTAAATTGTCGTTTTTCCTGTCATAGAATAAAATAGTGTATTATACACGGGTAAAAAACATTAGATTTTAGTTCTCGACACACAACCTCGAGCTAAAATCCTTTTTTCCCTTGTATAATAAATATCTATTTTCCCCATAAACAAAATTTCTGTAAAGTACCGCTTTTAAATTGCATGCTCTATTGTCTTGTGATACGAGGGTTGTCTTTTATATCTTGCATAAAGAGCTGGAATAAAACAGATAGCTTTTAAAGATTTTATTGTTCTTCGAAGTATTCTCCATGAAGATTAAGGCACTTTTTCGCTCGAACCAACTTTGGAAGCAGTTATTCCACTCGTTTGCTGGTATAGTCAAAATTGCGTTTTTGAAAGCATCGACTGCTCCTTCTGACGACTGGAAATTTTGAACACGCTGTCCGTACTTGATTTTCGGGAAGATAAAGAAATCGTTGGGACTTAGGTCGGGACTGTACAGAGGACGGTCTAACAATTCGACGTTTTATTGCATTAAAAATTCAATTGTCTTGCGACCTGTGTACGAACTTGCATTGTCTTGGTGGAGGATGATTCGTCGTTGTGGGTTGGTTTCTCGGAGCTCAGCCATGACTTGCGGCAAATAAATGGTTGTATTCCAATCGGCAGTAACAGTTCTTTGATCTTGTAGAGAAGTTGTTGCTACATGACCTGCTTTCGAAACAAATGTTGCGACCATCTTCGAGAATGGATGATTTTTTGTTGACCTTGGAACACCCAAACAGACGACTGGCGTTTATTTTCTGGCTCGTATGACTAAATCCAAAATTCATCACCACTCACGATGTTGTACATGTTTTTGGAGTTTCCTGCGTTGAAGCGGTATAGAGTTTTTTGACACCAATTCACCGTAGCTGTTTTCTGTTCTTCGGTCAACAGATGCGGTATCCAACGGAAAATTAATTATTGACACACATAGTTCTTTATGCAAAATTGTTTGAAATGTCACATGTCGATCTTCGTTAATGAGTTTGCACACAGCATCCACGTTTTCCAGTGACTGCCATTTTTGGTGCACCTGCTCTTGAATCGTCGCTAAGACTAATCCGTCCACGTTTGAATTCTACATACCAACGAGAAGTTGTTGACTGATGTGGTGCTTCATTACTGAAAACAGAAACCAACTGCACAAAGCATAACTAAAAATGAACGTTAATTTTTAGTACTGGCATTTGATTAGTGGCGACCTGTTTGTCCCAGTATACAAGACATAAAAGACATCCTTTTTATATCAATATTCGGACACGTAATCTGAATTGAATGTTTCTACTGTTTGCTAAATTACGAGTCGGAATATTAATATACACAATAGAGCAGTATTTATTCAAATTGCTGCAATGTACAAAAGTTAGATACAATAATGTCGTGTTGTATATCGTTTCATTTGTGCAGGTTTAATTACGAGGGTCACCTTTTATAACTTTACAAAATCTGGGAAGAAAACAAAATTTTTGGGAACAAACTATTTTATTGTTTTTCAAAATATTCGCCTTTATGGTCATGCGTACGAACCAATTCTCAAAATATTTTTTCCACTCTGAAGGTTGTATCTCAGAAACATGGTTTTCAAAGGCTTCGACTGCTTCTTGACGTGTTCAAAATCGCTGTCCACGCATTTTTTGTTTCACAGTTGGGAACAAAACAAAATCATTCGGGGACATGTCAGATGAATATGGACAATGAGACATTATTTCAACACTTTCCTCCTTCAAATAGTCAACTGTTAGACGTGCTATATGGGAATTCGCATTGTCGTGATGAAGAATAATGCGACTTTTTCGGTTGTTCTTCCTGATTTCGTCTATTACATTTGTCAAATAAATTACTGTATACCATTCAGCGTTAACAGTTTTTCGATTCTTTAAAGGAATTGTTGCGATGTATCCTGTACAGCTGAAGAAACAAGCGATCATTTTCTTGGAAGTGCTCTTTGCACATACAACTTTAATTGGGGTTCGGTTCATCTTGGAACACCCATACAGTAGATTGTTGCTTGGTTTCCCGCTCATACGCATATATCCATGTTTCGTCACCTGTGACGATGTTGTATACGAATTTTGCGGTTCCTATGGTGACATAACCTGCTTTCTGTGTTTCGGTCAAGTTATGTGGAATCCATCTTGAACATATTTTTTTACCAATAAATGTTCATGTAAAATCCAATGAATTGCAGTCTGCGATATGCCTAGAGATGCCTCTACCTCACTGTAAGTCACATGTCGATCGTGTTCTATCATTTTCCCCACAGCATCGATGTTTTTTGGAATCACAACAGTTTTTGGTCGACCTTTACGTGATTCATCACTCACTGAGGCACGACCATGACGAAATTCTGCAAACCAATTGTAAACTGTCTTCTCTGATGGTGCTTCATTGCCAAAAGTTGACCGAAGTGATATAATGCATTCTTGTGGAGTTAGGCCTTTTTTATAATCGTAAAAAATCATCCAACGAAAACCTTCACGAATAATCTCTATTATTTTACAAACTTACTGTCTTAAAACTGTTACTGTCAACAAACTACTGACTCAATTTCTAAGCTATCGCGAATTTCTTATTGACAAATGTCAAACTTTAAGAATATAGTCATTACACATGTCAAAAGCACGATCTAGTGGTCGATTGTAATAATATAATAGGTGTCGCTCGTATTAGTATGTACCGAGTGACTATAAATTATTCAAGCAAATATTTACTTTGGCAACTCTGAGAAATTGGCTTGCCTGATCATCCGTTTTGTATTTATCTTTTTAGGTTAGAATATTTTATAAAAATATGGATGACATGTGGTTAGAATTTCTTCTTTGACATCAACTTTGCCAATTTTAATTTGAAAATCAGGCATATTAACATAAATTTGCAGAATCGTTACCATCTTAATGAGAATCGTTTCAGTCGTTTATAGTCACCCGTTATTTATTCCCTCCAGAACATGTTTAGATCTATTTTTTGCGCCAAAGGACACTTAAGGGATCAAGACGTTCGGTTTTTATTACCGAGATACATGCTGCAAAAACGAAAATCATTTTCACACTAGAAAAGATTCTTCAACTAAAAGACAATAGTTCTGAGCATGTAGTAGGGTGAAGTACTACCCTACCAAATTTAATATCCTTTCAAATTTTCGGATTGCAAGCCCTTCCTGTTTAATCATTATCTTAAAGCTTCTTTTACCATGTGAATTCATAAACTCTTATAATTAGGCTTACACGCTTGCTCTACTCGTAATTTCATTTACGTTTGTTATTAATTCGATTCCATGAAATATGAATATAAACAAACGTGTCACTTACAACGGCCGACCTTGAAATATTACGTATTTCGCTCACCATTTTTATTAATATAATTTATTGAATCGATTCTGCCTTTACTTGATGTAAATCCATATCAAATGATAAAAACACACAATGTTGTATTAGATTTACACTTTATTTAATAATATTTAATAATGACTATATAACAGCTGTTTCACCGTACAACGGTTTCTTCAGATATAACAAGCGGTACTATAAAACATTTTACTTAATCGTAAATATTTTTTTTATTTTATAACTTAATGGTATTCTCAGGTTTCCAATTTCTGAGAATACCATTAAGTCATAAAATAAAAAAAATATTTACGTTTAAGTAAAATGTTTTATAGTACCGCTTGTTATATCTGAAGAAACCGTTGTACGGTGAAACAGCTGTTATATAGTCATTATTAAATATTATTAAATAAAGTGTAAATCTAATACAACATTGTGTGTTTTTATCATAATATAATTTATGCTTTTAAAGTTTATTTATTCAACATATTGCTTGAACAAATAAAGTTAGAAAATTTAGCATTGTTTCATTATATATTTTTAGCAATGGCTTGACTGAAATCCTAATCATTTAAGATAGCAATTTTTATCAAATACCTTGCAAAATAGTTTATATTCAATGTCAATTGAATATCTCATATCACAAGCATTATAAAAAGTACACGTGGAATACCAGTAATAGTATGGGTATAGTTGTAATTGTTTCTAATCAATTGCATCATTTATATTACGTTTTTAATCTTCACTTTAATTTCCAGAGTGGTTTGTTTTTCATTGTACACTCAATATTTTCGTTGAGAGGATCAAATTTAAAACAAATCAAACGTAAGCGATACTATTTTTTGTCCTCTTTCCTATTCTGTGAAATAGACCACCCGAACAGCAAAATATGATCTAATTAAATAATTTTTTTAAAAATTAAACACCTGTATATTACTGGGTATTTAGCTAGCTTATTCAATTCTAAATACAGTATATGCATATACATTATTTTCGTTGGGCAATGAACAACGCCATCATAATAACAAAAAGAAACACATAATCAATAACACGATAAAGCAGAAATACTATTGAAGAAATATATTTGTTGATACACATACGAGCTCGGCGTAATAAATTATGTTGGGATTTTCTTAACATATCCGGTCTAATTTCCTGTGCTGCCAATTGTATTTTATTTTTGAGTTCTTCTAGGGTATTCGATAAGTGCAATAGACGTTATTTTCGATAAATCTCTAGACAAAAATTCTAATATTGAAAGGTCAGGCGAATGATTTGCTAATGGTTTCCGCTCTAGTAGCCTCCTGGCAACACTAGATTTAAGGTGATTTCTAAAAGTACGTCGAGGAATTCCACAACGTTGTTCCACGATTCTCTAAGAATGACCTTCCCTTAAAGGCTGCAGTGTCTCCTCCATCATTTTTTCATCCTAGTTTGGTCTTATTCCCTGATTTTTCTTCTCCATTCTAGAAAATAAAAAGTGTAATAATATGCTGTGTGGCTTGCTATTACTTTCAATTTTGAAGTACACAAGCTACAGCAGTTACTAAACAGCGTCCTATCGACTGTTTCGTCAGCACTTTTCCATAGATGGATTCTAATGCGTTTTACTGCTTTCGTATAGCACTTAGAAACATAATATTTGCGTGAGGTGGATTCATCAGGAACATTTCGACCAGTATATTTTGGAGAAATGCTTTAAAGGAGGGATTGTTAAGTTTATTTAATGGAATATTAGCCGCCAACAAAGTTTCACGTTCTTCGTTAAAATTGTCAGATTCCAACAAGTCTAATTTCTGTGTGTAGTTTTGCGATGCTAAGTGACGTTTGACGCGCGATTTCTTGGAATTTCTTAACGATATTCTACAGACTTTGCAATAAATTTCGGTATCACTGGCAATGGGTATACAATCAGTATAACCCTTAATCCAACTGGTCATTGCTTCATGATGCCATTCTCGACATTGTTCCATATCATATCTGAAATAGTAACTTAAACAATGTTCTAGATCTAAATAAAAGGAAATAAAAAATGTATGCTTAAGTTATTGAAACTTAACGAAATTGACGACACTTATGTCACAATAATTGGGAGACGTAAAGGCGATGAAACGATATTAAACAGGATCTATTACAAAATTACAAAGTATATAATTAGCTGTTAAAACAATGAAAAAAATAAACTAACTGACCGTACTTTATTTGTCTTACGAAATATAAACTAATAAATAAATAAATTATAAAAACTCCTCACGCTTCTATCTACGCCCATGAAGAAAGGAGTTTAACTGTAATATTGAAGTAATTGCCTCACAATTCAACGACAAAAAACAGACGTGCGGTTAACCCGATGAATAGTGTTATTCAATAACTGCCTGTTGTACCTAGAGATGTTATAGACTATTTATATACACAGAGCGCCCATAAAATGTCTGACGATATGTTTAGAATAGTGTGACAAATACCTGAAAAAGTTTATTAACCCAAAAGAATCATAGATTATATTATATATATCATTATTTGCGATTTATATCAAACTATTTCAACGCTAACTTTTCAAGACAAATATTCTCTTAGTCAATGAATTTACTAAATAATAATTGTTTTTAACACAACATTTATTTGATTTATTTTTAAGGAAAATGGAAATCGCCTGGTTGGAAGTTGGTATTTTTCTCTTAACCACAATTGTTGCCATAACCGCTTATATAAAATGGAGCTTCGAATTTTGGAAAAGAAGAAATGTTCCATTCTTAAAACCTAGCCTTCCTATGGGAAATTTCGAAGCCCCTTGGGCAATTAAAAAAGGTGTTCATTCTACCATGATTGATGTTTATAATCAATTTAAAGCAATGGGTTACAAATACGGAGGCATTTATTCCTCCCTTAGACCAGTCTTTGTTCCAATTGATTTAGATTTGTTGAAATGTATTATGATCAAAGATTTTCAATATTTTGTCGATAGAGGCGGCTATTACCACGAAAAAGCGGATCCATTAAGCGCCCATTTATTCAGCATAGAAGGCGATAAATGGAGATCACTTAGAACTAGACTAAGTGCCACTTTCACTTCTGGTAAGATGAAATACATGTTTCAAACTGTTATGGACTGCGGAGCTGCACTGGAATCGGAAATAAATAAATTGTGGATTAAAAAACAACCTGTTGATATAAAGGAAATAGGAGCTCTCTTTACCACTAATGTAATTGGTTCCTGCGCTTTCGGTTTGGACTGTAACGCTTTTGCTAATCCTAATAATGAGTTTAGAATTTACACAAGAAAATTCTTTAATGGAGGCTTGGGTATGTTAATACGAAGCTACGCTACTCTTAGTTTTCCAGAAATATGCAAAGCTCTGAACGTGCGAGCTTTTCCAAAAGACATTACAGATTTTTATTACGATGTTATAAAAAACGTAGTTAAACACAGGGAATCCAGTAGCGTTAAACGGAATGATTTCATTCAAATACTAGTAGATATTAAAAACGGAGCGAAAAAAAATAATGAATCTTTCACGTTTAATGAAATAGCAGCACAGGCTTTCGTCTTTTTCTTGGCTGGTTTTGAAACTTCTTCTTCTACTATGACCTTTGCCTTTTATGAGATGGCTAAAAAGCAAGAAGTTCAGGATAAAGTTCGGGAGGAAGTTCGTACCGTAACGGAACAGCACGGCGGTAAAATAACATATGAGGCCATATTGGAGATGACATATTTAAATCAAGTTTTTGATGGTAAGTATTACAATAAATTAACGAATAACATTCACTTGGCAGGCTATTATACGTTTTACTTAAAATTTTATTTAATAATGACTGTTTAGGATAAATTTACTATCATATTTTCAAATTTAAACTTCTATTTTTTACATATTTTTATTAGCACATTCACACATAACTCCGAAACCGGACGTCGTAGAGCGTTCTGATTTCCAGAAATCGATTCGGCGCCTCTATCCGCATCCGTTGACGTCGGAATGATCCTCCTGGCTGGTTTGGCTTCGGAGATACAGGGGTGGCCCAAAATCGAAGTTTCAATTTTGGTGCGATATTTGAAAATTTTTTTTTCGAATTTCGACCCAAAAGCCACTCCGGGATTTTCTAAGGCGCTGACGAAGATTGTACAAACGTTGGGCCACCGAAATTTGGCATCTTCGAGGTGCCCACAATTTTTCGCGAATATTTCGAAAACTAAAAGTTATAGCCGGGCGCGGTTGTGTTCATCGTAATCAGCAGCATTTCCGGATTTTTCCGCAAAAATTACGGTTTTTCAGGCGTAACTCCGAAACCGGACGTCGTAGAGCGTTCTGATTTCCAGAAATCGATTCGGCGCCTCTATCCGCATCCGTGGACTTCAGAATAATCGTCCTGTCTGGTTTAGTTTTGGAGATACGGTGGTGGCCCAAAATCGAAGTTTCAATTTTAGTGCGAAAATCGCACTAAAATTGTCGTGGTTATCGTATTAAGCAGCTCAAAATACATAAAATACAAGTGTCAGAACGCCTAAAATCTACACTTTTTGACTTTTTTAATTTTCAAATTTCGTTCGCCTGAGGTTAAAAAAATTATAAAAATGTTCTAAGAATTCTTTACAGAACTATCGAAAAATTTCCGGATTTTTCCGCAAAAATTAGGGGTTTTCAGGCGTAACTCCGAAACTGGACATCGTAGAGCGTTCTGGTTTAAAGTAATCGAGTCGGTGCCTCTATCCGCATCCGTGGACGCCAGAATGATCGTCCTGCCTGTTAAGTTTCGAGGATACGGTGGTGGCCCAAAATCGAAGTTTCAATTTTAGTGCGAAAATCGCACTGAAATTGTCGTGATTATCGTAATAAGCAGCTCAAAATACATAAAATAAAAGTATCGGTACGCCTAAAATCTACACTTTTTGATTTTTTGAAATTTTCAAATTTCTATCGCCTGAGGTTAAAAAAATTATAAAAATGTTCTCAGAATTCTTTACATCTGCAAATCTATTTATTACCTACTTTATAATTTAGACCACTCGTTTTATTACCTATGCTTAATGTTAAATTCATTTATTGCTTTGTACATCAGACCGCTTGTTTTTTTGTCTAGAGTTATTATAGAACGATATTAATAGACGATATTTAATATGGCCACCCATTATGAACTAAATATATATAATAGGGTTCCATTAATGTACAAAAAAATTAAACGAAACTACATACTTAGCTTTGTGCTTATGACACCTATTAATAATTATTTAGTAGTTATATTTTATTTATTAATTAGTAAGATCTTTAAGACACTATCCTAAACCTTCAGTATTATTGCTTGTAGGCACAGTTTCCGCGAAGTAATAACACAAAAATTCCCCGTTATGACGTTAAACAATACACTGTACAACCAATCTGCGTATCTTAATATGTAATAGTGTAGTGGTATATTTTTACCTATTTTTAAAACAGTATCAATCAGAGTGTCATACAAGCAACATGAGACTCAACAGTATGAACTCAACAAGAGTTGAAGACACATAGTCTTAATATAACATTCTCAAACCCAGTATCACCTCAACATTAGTACAAGACATACAGTCAAATGAAAATCAACGGGATATTCTACAAATGGTAAATTAAAGGTGTGTTTTTGCAAGATCTATGCAAATCTTGCGCCTTGTTTGTAACAATAAATGAAAATAATAATAACAGCAATAAAAATAGGGAACAAAACAATAAACCAACAATTACAGTCAATGTTCAAATAACTGGCCATTTTCATTCATACACAATCGCGCACGCTCTCTGGCATTTTGAACTGCCAGTTATATTTTTCTTCCAGAAATTACATCGAAGGCATTCCGGGGTCTCTGTCGAAGTTCTACAATGTTTTGTGGAACATCTTCTTTATAAATACTATTTTTAACAGCTCTCCATAAAAAATAGTCCAGAGGATTTAAGTTAATAGATTTCGCCAGCAATTCAACAACTCCACTATTTCCAATCCAACGGTTTGGAAACTCTTGACTTAAGTAATTCCTCAGAATTCCGCATTGTGAGCCGGTGCGTCGTCCTATTGCCACCATAAATGCCCTTAGTTGGTTTAGTGGAATATTCTTATCCAGGAGGTTAGATACGTATGTGCGGAGAAGGTTTAAGTATCTTTCCTCATTTAATGTTTCTTCATACATAACAGGTCCTATGAGACGATTTCACAAAATGCCCTTCCAAACGTTTAATCCAAAACAATGTTGTGGTCTTCTTGACTTTGCCTGGGATTTTGTACTGCCCAATAGTGCTCTGTATTTCTGTTAAACATTCTAGAATTGGTAAATTTTGATTATTCTGACCAAATTATCGTGTTTAAAAAATTGACTTAATTTATCACCAGGTATTAAACTGTAGCTTATATGAATCTTGTATGGTTTAAACTTATTTGAATTTAAAGTTCTCCATACTGAGTTTGGAGCAAATTTAATTCTGAGGCTACTTTGCATGTAGGTGTTGATGAATTACACGGGTCAACACAAAATTTGACTTTGACTTTAAAGCATAAAATTTCGATATTTTAGGTCGTAATTAGACGAAAAAAAAATATATGACATGAAAAAGTTTGCTTTTGTACTTAGGAGACCGATTGAACGATATTTTTCAAAATATGTGGTTTTAATTTTTAATTGAAGATGAAACTATTCAAATAAATATGTTTATTATTTTTATTAAGTTTTACTATCAAACTAACTTACAAAAAAGTGGAAAATAATTTAAAAGTAAACGCTTTTACTTTTTCTTTTATGTTCATAAGTACTTTCTCCCAATAAACCCCAAATATAGTCTCCCATCATGTTTTCATTGTATTGGCCTTGATATTAACATCATCAAGCAAATTCCACTGTTTTAAACGAGAGCCTAAAAGCTCTGCTTTATTTGTTGGCTAATTTAAATCTCTTATCAAGTCGTTAAAATCTTCTGTAGTCATAACTTTTATTAGAACTAAGAGATGAGCTACTTTTCTGCCATAATTTTTTCCGTGGCTCAGGTACTGGTCAGGTCAGGTCAGGTCAGGTGTCAGGTCGTGTGCAATTGGAGCAGAAGAAGATTGAAGGTCAGGTTATTCGATAGGTTTTGAATTTTTACCTCTACGTCTTTTATTCGGATTCACAATGCAAAAGTAGCAGTCATTGACGTGGTCTTTTGGTTGTCGCCAGATCCTTGGTATTGCATATTTCATGGACCTCTTCTCACCTCGATACCAACCTAAAATGTAGAAATAAAAATATGTCTATTGTATTTGATTCACCGCTTAATTAAAAATTGCTTACCTTCCAAACATCTTGTACAATAACTAGAAGCAAGATGTGGAGCCCATGGCTTGTCTTGATGCCGAACAGGACAGTTAAAATATGCTTCGTAGGCTTCCCAGAGAACGTCAGATGTCTTTAGTTCGCATTTTACGTCTCGAACTTTAATAAATTGACTACATATATATCAAAATGCATCAGCATCATATTTACACTATCGCGACGACATTTTAAGTTTTTCTAGACTTGTACAAAATACCTGATCGTTGTTTATCACTCGAGTGCCATCCAGCGGCACTATGTGAACGTAAAAACCCCACTCTGTTCGCGCGGTATTTTTGAATGTATTAAAATTAATTAAAATTTATAAAAAAAATCAAAAATGAGTATTATTACTATAACTATCACAAAAGCAAACTTTATACCAAAAATTTTCTTTTCGTTTTTGTGCATAATTAACCGAAAAATCATAAAATAAACTTTAGGACAAAGAACGAAATTTTTTTTGTAGAGTTGTGTTATTATTGATCTAAGAAATGCAAGATTTTCATAGACTTTTCAAAAAACGCACCTTTAATTTACCATTTGTAAAATATCTCGTTCATTTTAATTCAAATTCCTGTTAACATAAACCGCGAGATGTTTATGTTAACAGGAATTTGGTAAACGATCCAATCTCGACCTAGTTTCTATCAAGATCCAGAAAAATGGTACGATGTGGCCGTTGTCATTCTAGGTACAATTGTAAATATCTTGTACTCGCTATTGTTATAAAGGGTTTGGCAGAAAGAATGCATAGATTTCGAACATTTGTTGCTCCTACGTTTGTGGGGATAAAAAAGTGTGGTAGGACTTTGTACGTACGTTAACTCCAAAGGTTTCAGTGTGCTAGCATGCCTTGGTCAGGGGAAGAGCGTGCGTTCGTTGTTGAAACTTATTTTAAAAATGGCGGTTATTTCAACACAACGAGCATTTAGGCTACGTTTCAATATACGTCCATTGGATTCAGTGCTAGATCGTAATGCGACCATTCGTTGGGTAGTTGCTTTTCGCGCAACAGGTTCAACACTAAAACAAAAACCTGGTAGGCAAAGAAATATTCAAACACCGCAAAATGTTGAAAGACTAAGTCTGTCCGTTGAGCGATCGTCGCGTCGTTCTGCATTGAATCAAGCGGCTATTTTGCAGTCGTCCGACCGAAGGGTGAGGCGGATGCTACATCTAGACCTTAAGTTCCATTCTTACAAGATGGCTCTTGTTCATGCGATACACGAAAGTGACTTTCAAAAGCGTGTGCATGCGTGCCAAGCCATTCTTCAACGCAATTTTATTGACCAGTGATGAATCTCATTTCGACTTATCCGGTTTTGTGAATAACAAAATTATCGTTATTGCACGTGCAAGTTTTAAATCAGATGTTCCCAGGCCGCATTATTTCACATCGCGGCGATCATGGCCGGCACACTTACCCGATCTCGCGCCATGTGATTTTTTTCTCTGGGGCTACCTGAAAGAAAAAGTATACACAAACCGTACTCAAACCATCAATGTCCTGAAAGCAGCAATCCGGGCCGAAATGGCAAGGATACCGCCTGATATAACAGCGCGAGTTATGCAAAACCTCAGAAATCACCGAACTCGCTGTATCGCAAACGAGGGACGCCATTTGGAAGATATCATTTTTCATAAATAAGCTTTAATATTCTACAAACATTAAAAATAAAAATTTGTGATTTATTATGACATTAATCTTTTATTCTTCTTGGAAATACATGCATTTATTCTGCAGAACCCTTTATTTCAATTCGGTAAGTAAAAAATACTTAACATATCTTGTTACTCTTCATTGGTGAACGAAATTTTTCTGTTAGTAATGTACGATAAGTGAAATGTTTAACAGTTTGAAATTTCATAACTACCTTACTTAATCTTAAAATTCATTCTTCGTGGATTAAAGCATAATATCAAAAACATGTGTCAACATGTCAAGCATGGTTGAAATCAGAAAAAAAGCTCTTTATAGTAGTGTCAAAATCCGACATAATACCATAAGAAATAAGAAAGTTGATGATGGCCAGATAGAAACGAAACTGAGTGTTGGGTTTACCATTAGATAGCATATGAAAAGTGGCCTCGAGAACGTGCTCTTAGTTTTTCTCTGCAACCCCAAATAAACGTGCTAGAAATAAAGGAAGGAAATGAGCTCCTTCCGTTTATTTTTAAATTTCGAGCGTCATTTGATACAGGTCAATTTTCTCTTCGGATTCATAACAAACACAAAATTTAGCAACTTTTCCAAATTTAGAGAGCGAGATCCGCATGGCGAGGTTCGAAAATGAATCAGCCTGTATAGTGTAAATAAATATATTTAGATGAAAGTACATTTATTCATTTAACAGTCACCGAAGATTTAAATAGTAAAACATATATAGCCTTACAACCTGTGCACGGTGAAGCAATATCAGCGTCGTAATTCTAGTAACTGACACTGAAGCATCCCCGCCAGAAACCGAATTTATTTCAAACATTTGGCCCACGAGTCAACATTAATTATAAAATTGGTTCCTTTTTCAAAGAAATCTGCTCTCAAAATACTGACATCTGCTTTCAATAACTGACATCTGCTTTCAAAACAGGCATCTGCTTTCAGATCTGACGTTTGCTTTCATAACAGACATCTGCTTTCGAAACAGACATCTGCTTTCAATAACTGACATTTGCTTTCAATAACTGACATCTGCTATCAAAACTGACATCAGCCTTCAAAACTACTTTCAACTTGACATCTACATTCAATAACTGATATCTGATTCATTAACACTGTTACTTTATAATGCATTTATAAATAGCTTGAACCAAGGTCTATCGTGGCTTAAGTGGTAAAAGCGACAGTCCGGCAAACTGTAGACTTGGGTTCAAGTCCCAACGTAGACAATATTTTTCAATTAAAAATTTCGTATGATTTGCTTTGTAATTTGTAGACAGCAATGTTTACATCCCCACTTACTTTGCAATTACATACATACTAATTTGATATTTTTAAATATTTCATATAAAAGCCGAAAAACCAATAATTTATCAATTTAATAAACGGCTAAGAAATTATATAAACACTTATATATATATATATATATATATATATAAATGCTAAATTTTTTTGTGCATAATTTCTTTAATAAATATTTTAAATTTTCAGAAACTTTAAGAATATATCCAATAGTGGCAACATTGAACAGAATTGTTACAAAGGATTATAAAGTACCTGGAACAGATCTTGTTCTGAAGAAGGGAACCAAAGTATTCATTCCATTGCGAGGCATACAAAATGACCCGGAATATTTTCCGAATCCTGAAGAGTTCGATCCAGATAGATTTTTACCAGAAAATAAAATTAATCGACACGTTTGCACATATATGCCATTTGGTGAAGGACCTAGGATCTGCATAGGCATGCGTTTCGGGACAATGCAAGCTAAAATTGGAATGGCGTTAATGCTAAAAAATTACAAGTACACTTTGAATTCAAAATTCATGGACATGAAGTTAAACAACAAAGCACCTTTATTATTACCCGAAGGAGAAGTATTACTAAATATAGAAACGGTCGATTAATTATACAAAAATATTAAAAATCGTAGAGCATTTCCATGCTATTGTTGTTATTTAGAATGAGTAAGATAAATTATTAGTTTTATTAGTTTCAAAGAAATAGAAATAATTTTGTAAATTTCCATTGTAAATTGATTATATTTGGAATAGAAATGGTGTATTTCTATTGTGCGTGTAGATATGTTTCTTATCATGTCCACTGGACAAAAGATACATTCGTAAGTTTACCCTTATCGAATGTTACCTGTAAAAGCACAAATATAAAATATCAACTGTATTTATAAATAACCAATAACGAATAAGGTAAATACCCAGTTAAAGATGTATATTTCGCTCACCCATATATGAAATATGGTTAAAAATATATTAGCAGCTTATCCTTTACACCTATAAATGATGAACAGTGTAGATTCGAGTCTTTGCATTTTAGTTAACAAATTAGTCATAAAATCAGCTTTCAAAATAATATTTACTTATTCACGTTATTAATAATTAGTACGAAATGCATACTGATATTTAAATGGACTGAAGAAGAACATATTTGTTGAAACTTGATTATAATATTAAGAAATAAGTATTTATTTGATCGTTTCCGTTATTGATTGTAGCCACTACAGTCTTGTTTCATAATACCATGTTTTCATCAGTTGAATGAAAACTACTTATTTAAGATACAAACTAAGAATGTATGTCTGCTAATTTGATACGCTTTTTCGAAATCGAAGTACCAAATCTGCAAACAAAAAGCAAGAACAAACAAAACCTACCCTTGGGTGGGTTGTCCACACGACATTGTACATTCAGGATGTTGCTTGCCATCCTGCTCAGTTGAAGGCGATCACATCGGTTACCAAAATAAAACTCGGCACCTTTTTGAAATTCATAAGCAATATTCTGTATACCTGAGCATTAAGCGAGTAACAAGGATCTCGTTTCATAATTTGCAAACAATGACTTCAATGTTAAAACAAAACAAGGTATCAGACAGACAAAAACAATGCAGCAAATAACTTTCATTATGCACTCACCGGCAAAATTAACGCATAATTTATTATAATGATTTTTCTTGCAATTTAAATGCTTCTATTTGGCTTACTCTAATCTAGAATTAACTTTAGGTGCTTTGTGTAGAATAAAATCCAGGCAGGCGCCTGTCGTTAACTAAGACAGATGCTTTAATTCAATCAATCAAAGAAGTGCAGTTGATAAAGCTCCAGCATGGAACAACCCAGCAAATATTCTTGTAGTCAATCAATCTAGCATATCCCGACTGCTAGACGCTTTAGAAAAACTAATGGCGTAAGGAGGAGACCTGGGCAAGGTAGAAAAGTGTTACTTTGGCGGTGGATGATTCTTAACCAACTTATATACCAACTGGAATGTGAACGACTGGGAAAGAGTTCTTTTTACAAATGAATGCCGATTTAGTGCACAAGGTGCTGACGGTCGACAGGGAGTATGGTGAACGTTTTGCGATCTGCGCGATTATAGAGAGGAACCGATTCGGCGGTGGCTCAGTTATGGTATGGGGTGGCATTTCTATTCATAGCTTTACGGATCTAGTCGTTCTTGGTTGACCTGCTCTAAATGCTGATAGGTACATCGAAGGAGTCCTGCAAGATTTAACGCAGGACAATGGCCAACCCCACGCAGCTACTGTAGTTGATGAATTTTTAAATGATGTTGATGCCGACTGACCAGCTTGCAGTCCAGACTTATGGGATGAGATGAAAAAAACAACAACAAAACATAAAACATAACATAACTACTCTTAACCAGCTTCAAGAAGCTTTACAAGAAGAATGGAATAATATTGATCCAAACTGTGTGCTAAATTTTATCCAGACCATGCCTCAACAGTCCAAGCTGTTATAAGAGCACGAGGAGGCCATACCAGATTATTAACCAGAAATAAATTTGGTTAGTAACAACCATAGGTTCTTTAGGTTTTGTAATTTTTATTAAATAAAAGAATTTTAAAAACCCCAACTTACTAAAATTAATGTGTTATTCAAAGAATTAAGACTGCAAATCATTTGTATATATTTTTAGATCATTTAAGATTTTTTGTAATAAATATCATAAAAATTCAAACTATGCGTTTATTTTGCCTGTGAGTGTATATGGATAAATCAAATTAAACCAATTTTAATAAATTAGAATGTTGAATGTGGTAGCAATCACAAATATTACGTACGCTTAATTAAATTAAAGAAATAAATAAAACTAAAATGTTAAATTATTTGATCTGAAAAACTATGTATATACATATATGTATAACAAGTGTTCATTTGAAAAGTCAATGAAGTATGTCGTAAATGAAAATTTACTACTTAACAGTAGATATACTATGCCGGTTCGAGCACAAAATCCCATGTATTTTCTTATGGAGGTTCATTTTGCACTTTCAAGGTCGTTTGAGCTGTGACATCATAACTGAGTAACGCAACTAACTTCACGTTGATTAGCAGCTCCAAAACAGATAGTGAACAGATAATGAACAGATAATGAACAGATAATGAACAGATAATGAACAGATAATGAACAGATAATGAACAGATAATGAACAGATAATGAACAGCTTCGAAACAGATATCGAACAGATCTGTTCAGACCTGTTCCATATCTGTTTCGAAGCTGTTCATTATCTGTTCAGACCTGTTCGATATCTGTTTCGAAGCTGTTCATTATCTGTTCAGACCTGTTCACTATCTGTTTTGGAGCTGCTAATCAACGTGAAGTTAGTTGCGTTACTCAGTTATGATGTCACAGCTCAAACGACCTTGAAAGTGCAAAATGAACCTCCATAAGAAAATACATGGGATTTTGTGCTCGAACCGGCATAGTATATCTACTCTTAACCTACGAAGTCGTATATTTTGACAGTTTCATACAAATAAATAAATAGCAAATAATAGGTATTTATTGAAAACTATACCAAACGTTGAAAATGTTGTCCTTCAAGATCAATGCACTTTAAAATCCTCCGTTCAAAATTTCTGATGATATTCTGCAACATTACTGGATTGTTATTAATTTCCATGCATTTCTGTTCGATTCTCTGTAGCATATCATTCAAATTCAATATAGGTGTTCGAAATATGTTATTTTTTAGGTAAGGCCACAAAAAGAAGTCCCAAGGTGTTAAATCGCATGAACGTGCAGGCCAGGCAATGTCAGTATTTCGACTAATTATACGCTCATAAAAAAATTCTCTTAAATAATCCAAAGATTCTGCAGTACAGTGACAAGGTGCTCCGTCTTGTTGAAAATATGCATTCTGAAGTTCATCATCATGCAACTGATTGATAAATGGTTGTAAAATTGCCGTACGGTACCTTTGAGCATTTAACGTTCCCTGAAAAAATATTGGTCCAATGATTCGCCTTTGGCTTATAGCTGCCCAAACACCAATTTTCTCTGGATGTAGCGATTCTTCATTAATTACATGTGGATTTTCACTACTCGAAATTCTTGTATTTTGTGAATTTAGGTATCCCGTTTTATGAAGCCATGCTTCATCAGTAAAGATGACTCTTTGCGAAAGTTCTCCATTATTGTTCATATTTACAAACCAATTACAAAACTGTAGTCTACGTGGGTAATCAATTTCTAACAATTCTTGTACTGCTGTGACACGGTATGGATAAAGTTGCATATCTTTTTTTAATAACTTGTGAGTTGTACCAACAGAAAGGTTTATTTGTTGATTCAAATGTCGGACAGATGTTTGTGGTTCATTTTCCATTATTTATTCAACACGATTGACAACTTGAGGTGTACGTTTCTTAACTGCTCCGCTGCCTGATTTTCTTAAGAGACTACCAGTTTCAGAAATAGGTTTCAAAGTTCTATTCAAAGTATTCTTAAATTGTATATAATCTATTACAAAATGTGGAAACTCAACTTAAAATTCTACCATGCAATCTTGAACTGAATAAACCCATAAACCATCAATTTTATTACCACTTCGAAAATAAGCCTGTACTAAAAAAATTTTAGGTTCTAAAGTGAAAGCCATTTTAAAACTGAGAAGCAATTTATTTAAACCAGAATCGACGCACGATTATTTTATGCACTAACTGATATTTGTGATTGACATTATCAAATGTCATTTGGATTTACGTTTACGGAACAACAAACACATACTAATGTATTTAGTCTTATTCTATCAAAATTTCAAAGTAACCTAGATTGACTTGTCAAATGAACACTTGTTATATTGTTGTGATTCACAACGTCGCCTTGTTATAATGACTAAAAAGAGGAATTAGCATTAGTTATTTACTGGTATATATAAATATATAATTTTGACTAACCCATGTATTATAAATTAGATGTGAAACTCAAATTAGCTATTTTAATGCCTAAATCTATTTATTTCTTTTCTAAATTCTTTAAATAATTTTATAACTTCAATTCATCAATCATTTACCCTAAATGTTACTTAAACAAATTATTTTAATGACTATTTAAATATGATTATTATAGGAACATAAATTAATTATTTATTCTGTAACATTAATCAGGTTAATTAAAACAAACATATTAAATATATTTTAAAATATAAATCATGTTAATTAAATAATACAAATATGAGGCCATGGAAGAATAAAAGGAAAAATAGAACGTCATATTCACCACCAACGCGTATCGTATGATCAAAAAGTCTTTCGATCGTGATAGCCATGAAACGTAAAGTTATATATAAAATTATTTACTTCTGTGATTCATTACCTTGAAGTACGCATAGTCACAAATAAAATAGATTTTAGGTTATGGTATTTATTTACATTTTATGTATGTTATATTTAATAACATTTATAGAGATTACAGAATGCATTTATAAATAAACGAAGTTTTAATAACTAATAAAAAAAAATAAGGCTCATTACAGTTAAGAAAAGAACTCCCACAATAAAACAATAACATTCAGGTAGGTACACTTTGACAATAAAAAATTATAAAAGATATTGAAAATGTCTTCCCTGTTCTTGAAGACACCGGTTAACACGTCGGCCCATGTTATTAAAAAAATTAAAAGATCAGGTGTTACTGTGAGACAGTTTTCAACAATACGTTCTTGTAATTCATCTAAAGTGTGAACTGGAGTTTTAAAAATGTTATTCTTAAGCAATGCGAATAAGAAGTAGTCTAAAGGACTCAAATCACAAGACCTAGGTGGGTAACGTCCGTCTGATATTAACCTTGCATCATAAAATTGACGTAAATATTCCATGGTTACTCGAGCAACATGCGGTCTCGCGTTATCTTGCTGAAAGTATCCATTATGACGTTCATCATCGTGCAATTGATTGATAAAAGGATCAAGTATATGATTTATATATCTTTCAGCGTTTATGGTATCTTGAAAAAATATTGGCCCTATTACCCGTCTACGGGACATTGCAACCCAAACACCAATCTTAGGACTATGTAAAGGAGCCTCACTATGAAAATTAGGATTAAGTTCGCTCCACATACGCATAACTTGTTTACTAACGTATCCAGATAGGTAAAAATAAGATTCGTCTGTAAAAAATGTTAAATCAAGGATATCGTTATTCATATGGTCATTAAACCAGGTACAGTACGATACTCTCTTGGCATAATTTGGCGATAATCTGGTGGCAGTAACTTCTGACACATCTGCAGTTTATAAGGAAACATGTTCAAGTCATGTTTAACAATGGTTTGATACGTCCCATAACTTAAATTGATTTCTTGTTTCAATCTACGCAAGGACGTAGGTTCTTCCTGCAAGCGTTGCCTAACCAGATCAATAACATCATCATTTCTAGCCCGTCTTCTTCCAGATCGAACACTATCGCTGATATTACCAGGTCCTTCAAATTTATCCAAAGTTCGTTGAAGTTGCCGAAAAAAAACTCGTTCGATTATTGCGAAGTTGGGAAATCTCTCACGGAACTCATTCAAACATAAACGAGGTGAATAAACCCAATTACCATTTTCACCTATATTTCCATTACTGTAGTATGATTTGATAATAAAAATTTTATGTTGTAATTGGAACATTTTGAATTATAACCAGCTGATTTGAAAATTGTCAAGTAAATGTCAAAACTAATTGAAATATTTAATTTCATAGATATCTCGTAAATTCCACGGCAATAGCGATCCAAAAACTTTTTGATCATACGATATTAATTTGTACTCTGCAATTGAAACTGAAATAAATAATGAAATAACAGTTTCAATCGAACGAAATCAGAGTTAAAATTTTAAAATAAGCATAAGAAATAAATAAAAACATCTTTTTCCCGTTCATGTTCATGGTTCTCGAGATTTACGATCCTGCTCCTGAAGCCGCCGTTCCAGCTAACCATCCTATCCTTGAATCCAGATAGCCGCAGGATCCTGAACATCGCAAAGCAAATAACGAAAACTCTACAGTAATTAAACTAATTAAACATGCTACTGGAATTCGTCAATTCTATTAAATAAAAATATTGAATTTACCATGGAACAAGAAGTAAACAATAGCATTAATTTTTAGGATCTAACTATTAAAAAAATCAACAATAAATTAGAGTTTGATATTTACTATAAAGAATTTCATACTGACATAACTATACATAATTCGTCAACACATCTCATACAACACAAATTAGCGAGTTTCCATAGTTCTTTACATAGATTAATTAATTATCCACTATCCAAAGAAAATTATGAAAAAGAATTAAATTTAGTCAAACAAATAGCTATCAGTAACGGCTACACGGATACTTTATTTGAAAATATGTTGACAAAAAACTTAAAAAAAATCAATCTCTATGGTGTATCATGCAATAAAGGATAAGGCAAATTCAAAATTTAAATTACAAACTATTACAAACGGGCGGCTTGTGCTGGATATCGGGATGTGGATGTGCCGTACTAATAATAATGAAATTATTCTAAGATAAATAAAATAATTAGTGGTGCTGGTGAAGTTTCTTCAAAGTGCCAGGACGTGCGTGATATTGGTTAATTAAAATAACTATACTACAACTTACTTACTAAATAAAACACAATAGCGTTGTCCTTAAAGTTTGTATTTATATTTACATAAGAGAAATTGAAATTGATATATTTAAAAGTAATTAAAACAAAAGTAATATGTACACGAGGAGCGATAAATAAGTAATTAAAAATTAACACAAAAAAAAATACTCTGAAACGAACGTTTAATTGAGCAGTAAATTAAGGGTTAATTGAATACGATTAATATAAAATAATCTCTGTATCGAACAATACAGAGTTACCTTTGTGTGGCGATTATGGTCACGTGGCCTCCGCAGATATACCTGGTCAAGTATATGTAGAGCGATTCTTAGAAGCGAAAGACACCGGACGGCATCGTGGCGTGTACTAGGACAGTACGATGAGTAAGATCTGTGTGTCACGAGAGTTCTAACGAGAAGCTTGCCACCAACGCGGCGTAAAAATTAAAAGAGTGGCGAGTGATAAAGAGCGTTCGCTCGCTGAACCTCTCTGGTCCGAACCTACCTGATGTTCTATGTCCCCAGGAAGGACTCTGCCGGCTAACTCTCTTTTGTTTCGGAGAACGTCGCGGGTTCAAGGCCGCGAGATGGAAAATGGACGCCACCGTTATTATCAACCTGCAGAGAAACAGCTATAACGGGAGCAGGCGGGACCTGGTAGCTCCAACAAACACCAGAGGGTCAGCCCCTTATCACTCGTTGTAGTGCAAGAAACTTTGTTATACTCAAAACTAGTGGGAAGGGTGGAGATCGAGACACAATCAACAATATTACAAATTTATTGAATACACTCAACACATTAACAGTCTACAAAACGGCGATGTCGATTCCTTTCAAACTAGTTGAAAGACACAGTCGTACATCAAAATTCGTAGTCAAAATCTGCTAAACTAATATAGACACAGTCGCTTAAAAGGTTACAAAACAATTAAAAGGGTGAAGCCCTGTTCAATCAAACAAAAATGAAGGCAAGCTGAAATATGAGAAAATTATTCTGTCTGAGTCTGAAAATTAAGCAACTCCCCCTGTATATAAGTATCGAAAGGCGAGAGGGGTTATTCCAAAATTGTCTCGTCGGGATAAAATTAACTTGAATCCACGGTCGAGTTAACAAAAGAAGTCTCAATTGACGTCAACGCGAAAGATACAGATTAGCAAAATACCAAAAATTACGGACGGATACCTTAATAAAAGTAAACAAAGTTATGCCTTATTTACTAATAAAATATTAAAGGTAAGATAAGTCCCGGAATATGAAATCATAACACCCAGTAGGAACTTTTGGAGTACCCCCTGTATAACAGGTGTGCAAAATTTAATATATAATTAAATGTCTGTAGGAATTTAATTAACATAAGTAAATATTAGAATACCAATTTCGTATACGTAACTAGATTCTGTACAGTTTATAACAAAATAAGTAAAGTAATCTACAGATAAGTTCTTCGATCTAAGGTATCGAAACAGACATTAAGGGTCCGATCTGAAGGATCTGGCCTCGATTATGACACAAAAACAAAACAGGCGACAGACAGTGAAGCTGTCGGTCTTCTGGAGCTAATTATATGTTACTGAACTAGTACCCGGGAATATTCAAGACTATCTACGGGTTTATTTTAGAATCAGTCTCGATTGACACAGTAAAACACACTCGAAATAGGGAAAAGTACCCTTCTAAAAGAACTGATTAAGCAGGTTAAATTAACGCACCAAGTGTGTGTCTTATTAGGTAAGTATCAGCTTGATTAAAAATTAAATTAGAATATACTAAACTCTAAGCGAAATTTAAATGAACTTTTAATAAATTTAGGTCTGCAAGAATTTAAATGTCAACACCTACTTTAACTAGGTTACTTTAACAGTAAACGTTCCTTCCAAATTCAATGACCGCTCCCTAAGGCAATTTAAATACTTTATTCACGGGCAGGCTTCACAGCGACGCCATTTCGGGAATCCAAAATGGTCGAACCGCGTCCTTTTCTCCTAGTCCAAAAAAGGTCTCGCAAAAATCTATGTGCCCCTAATTTAAAGGTTGCGGACGGCTCAGGGAAGTTCCAGAACTGCGTCGCAGTAATTCGATCAGTCAGATAAGTCCCAACTCACAGGTTAAATTCTCAAGTGAGACGCCTTTCGCCACACCATAGATAACCAAATAATTCTCAAATATACAGAGAAAACTACGTTATAATAAACGTTTAAAAGAATCCTGAAAGTACAATGAACGATATGGTAAAAATATAAAGAGGATAATAATAACTTTACAGCAGAAACTCCGTTTCATATCACAAGTGACACAAACACGGCACAGCGCTTGATAAGCTTAAGACTCAATGGCTGCCGTAACGTTATAGAAGGAAAATGCCGGATACACGTCATCGTAGTTGCCGGAAGTAAGAGAAAGAAGAGAATATAGTTTTCAAAATCTCGAAGGTGATTTCAAATCGCAATATAAGTCTAACCAAAATTAAAACGTTAATTAATTACAATGTCCAGGGAAGGGAGTCTCTAATAAAAGTCGGCAAGTGAGTTTTCTGTTGCAGAAGTCGATCAACGAAAAGTAGATGGCGCAATATGCGGTGTTATTAAATTGAAAATGTAATATACAATTAAAACATACTTAACAAATGAAGATGCGTCTAGATGAACTATATTTTATAGCAAAAATTCCTACATTAATCGTTTGAAATTCGGTGTGTCTGATAACGAGATAGAAGTGAAAATCTTGCGGGCATTTCGAATAGGGAATTTAAAGAAGAAGCCGATTTGCTATTGAACATAGGCTTCCAAGACAAATAGAACGAATGAAATAGGTTGAAAATAATGAAGTTGAAGGGTCTAAACTGTTCGATAAATAGAGATTTAAACATTATAAAAAAACATTGAACGAAAATATTTAGTTTGATATAGCTACGAGGGTTTAAGGAGAACAAAATATCGTAAACTTGAACAAATATAGGCCGTAAGCAGGAAAATGAATTTGTATGCGTAACAAGCTATCTGATAGTTTTTGTGTCGATAGAAAAGGTCTAGAGAAGATCTATTTTATGACCTGTCGAAGAGAGGGTCGATATCTTGAGTAATAATTAATTAAGAAGCGGCACCTGAAGATGTGTTCTATCGATGGCATAAATATTATTAAAATAACGCTTGTGACATAAGCTTCCTAATGATATGAAACACCACATACATAAAACAATTTATAATGAAATGTATCAAGAAAGAAATTCCACAGTAACGTTGTTGGGTCAGGTAGAAAACTAAGGATTACTGACGGTCATGATATAACAAAAGAAATGCTTTCTCTTTGCAACGAAACTGTACAGAAGACTAATGTCTTACGTTAAATATTTCAAATCGAGATATTTAAAGAAGAATATATTATTTAAAAATAAATTAAAATATTCTATATGCGGAGCGTAACAAAACATACACTGGAATACCTATTAAGCATATTTCAAGTAATTGAAAAAAACTTAATAGGAACACGGTTTTCAAAACTAATAATAATTTATCCAAACATATTAAAAACAATAAAGATAAAACAGATAAAAATAAGAAGTCTGGAATCTATAAGTTAATATGTGGATGCGGTAAGATATATATGTTGGTCAAATAGGAAGATCGTTTGAAAAACGCATTGCCGAACATTGTTCTTCGTTTAGGAATAAAAAACAAGATTCCACTTTTGCGAATCATCTATTAGAAGAAAACCACACTTTCAATAAAGATTTTCTAATTCTGCATTTAGAAAATAAAGGAATAAATTAAACTTACTGGAAAGTTTAGAAATCAATAAATTGAAACACATACAAATTTTACTTAATGATTTATTCACTTAAAATCTATTTAGACGATAATGGAAATGTACATTTAGTTTATCAAAACAAATTTTATGCGTAAACATATTTAGTACCCTATAATATAACAGTTAGGGCCGATCAGATGAGCCACATTTTCTCACTACCGACAATACTTGTGTAAATTTATAGATTTTTTAAAAACGTAAAATAATACCAACCTTGTTGATTTTATATATATATATTTTTTTTTTAAATTTAGTTTGCAACGTACTCTTTAGCTGTAAGTACCTGAGGAAGCTACTATGATGGCGAAACAATTGTGTTACGATTAAATATTAAAAACTGAAAATTTAAAACTAGTTTTATTTCTATTATAAATTATGGATCTTCATCAAGTAAAAGCCGAATCAATTCTGTTATTAAATGTTATGTGTAATGTAATATAACAAGGGGTAAACTTTAAATAATTGAAACATAAAGAGTTTTCTTTTTACATATCGCTGTGTAGCTTCGTTTTAAAATATTTTAATATCAAATGAATGGTTTTGTGGGCAGTCACACGAGCATATTTTTGTCGAGGCTTTGTATAATATTTGGGTATCTCAGGATATCTCACACAACTAGGCCTAGCGTTCAAGCTAAATGTAAAGAAATAATAGATCACGAGATAACTTTTTAAAATTATTTTATTGTCTGTTTGTACGTTCACATCTCCATTTTGTTGTAACTTAAAATACTTCATTTTTAACTTATACCTTTACTTATCAATGAAATTTTTATATAGAAATATTCTAGTGAATAGTGCATGACACACGTACAGTCTTGGAGTTTATGATTCTGATTCAAATAAACCTCGCAAATAATGAGTTTTGAGGATTTCACTTGCAAAAGGGGGTATTTGCCTTCCAAATGCTGAGATTAGTAGTGTCTGAAATGTGGATCACTGGCTTCCACTGATATCTTTTTACAATACGAATAATTCAGCACCTATTTAAGTGGAAAACAAGTTCCTACAGTATAGGGCGTTTATCATCACACTGTATAAGTATTTTCTTGTTTTCCACGCCTATTGCTGAACGTTTTGAGTTTAAAATTTCAATAGCACAGATATTTTAAGAGTATTCGGGAAACCCTACTTCCTCCTCATCAGCCTTTGATATCTGGCCTGAGATACACTTTAATCGTGTGTTTGACTAATTAATTATTTAAAATAACGATCCACATCCACTTTTTGCTGACTTAATTAACTAAATGTCATCCAACTCTATCGTGCGTACAGTTCTTATCTACTCGAAGCCAAGTTTAGCATACAAATTTTCGAACTCTTCCTCGTACATTATTAAGCTTTTATAATCATGATGAGAATAATAACGATAGTAATAATAGTAATAATAATAATATTAAAATGAATGAAACCTTTTATTTATTCTTAACTAAATATAATGCCAACAGGCTTAAATTTCAGATATTATGGATTATATCGAAATTAAATTTCAAAAATGATTCGATAAATGTAGCGAAATTTATCTCGAAGTAATTTTGTGGCTCTCGCAAATAAATCAGTGAATGTCGAAGTTAAATCGATAAATCTCCTAATTTTGCAGTGGATTGCTCTTTTATATCTTCCCTTCCTTGCTTCTCAGAATCGTGTCCCCACTATTTTATCTATTTTTCATACTTATTTAACATTTTTACCTCTGTGTATTTTTATCTGTTTTAGGTAGTTTCGTTTTTTCCATCTCCATGCGCCATTTCTCTATGTATATATTTTTTTCTTTCATCATAATCTTAATACAGTGCACTCACGATAATATGAACTAATGAAAACAAGGGCAGTTCAAATTTTTGAGATTGTTCATATTTACAAATGGCACAAAATTTTAATAAAACCAAGTCATTTACTTACCACCTAAAGTTCTTTCCTGTATAAATGAAAGTTTAATTTAAATAGTTTAAATTTTTGTTTTATTTTAAAACATAAGAGGTACTTTTTCATTAAGTTTGTTTGCAGCAAACAAAAATATACTTATTTCTATACATATTCATATACATAAATGCTAGCGGGCTTATTCATAAAAATTATGCAATGTTTAATAAGCTCTTATATGACAAATGTTTCACAGAAATATGTCAAATAAGAGCTTAATAAACGTTGTATAGTTTTTTTAAATAAGCCCGTAGAAATATAAAGCTAATGTTCAAAAAAGTCAGTTATCTTCTTTTGCCGTTTCTTTGGTCGAGAACTTTTAAAACTGCCTTCTCACGTAAGTCTCTTAAAACATTTAAAACTCGCTGTTCAACCATTTCACCTTCAGCCCAATCCAACGCCTTATTGAAAATATAGACAGCCTCCCCGGCTTTAATCGTCCTCTTTGGTTCCTCCACAATCATCTTCATCGGATATGGCTTCTACTTCATTATCTTCACATTCAATAGCATCCTCGTTCCATTCTTTAACGTTCGAGGCCGTATATTCAACCTATGAAAAAATATAGAATAACACACAATTTTAAGTACATTTCAGAGAATACAAACCTCGGGTAGTAAGGCGCACAAAACATTGGCGGCGCTTTCTTCCAATTCACGTAAATTCATTTGCAAATTTTCTCTAACAACACTTAGAGGAATTTCATCTTCGGGATCATCTTGATTCACTACCATATTTAAAATGTTGTTCCAGCATTTGGATAACACAGCTGAATCCACTCTTCTCCAAGCTGATTCCAAAATAATGATAGCTTCCTTCAATGTAGTCTGCTTCATAGTTTCTATCAAACCACCCCCTTTAGCAGCAATGGAAGCCAAAAGGCTATTTCTGTAATACAGCTTTGTGATCCTTATAGCATTTTGGTCCATGGGCTGGATGAGTGGGGTCACGTTCGGTGGCATAAACATCACAAAAATAGAGCCGTTTTCAGATTTTAATTCGTCCTCAGGTGGGTGAGATGGGGCATTATCTATTAAGAGAATAGCTTTCACTGGAAGCCCTTTTTTGATTAAAAATTGTTCCACTTGAATTATGTAAAAAATATTTTAAAATGAATAGGTATGTGTCGATTAATGTCAATATAAAAACTTTTACCTCTGGAACAAATGAGCGATGAAACCAGTCTTTAAAAATGTTACCAGTCATCCACGCTGATTTAGAATGACGATAGTGAACAGGGCAATCAAAATTCTGGAAACAACGGGTTTTTTTTGACTTTCCGACAACAAGCAATTTGAGCTGATGAGATCCCGTAGCATTTGCACAGCACAGGAAAGTAACTCTTTGTTTTTCAGTTTTTGTACCTGGGGCTGATTTTTCCTGAGACGACACGTATGTTTTGGTTGGTAAAATTTTCCAAAATAAACCCGATTCATCGGCGTTATAAAGTTGATCATTACTTAATCCAAGCTCTTCAATCTTCGATCTAAGTGCCACTTTAAATAGTTCAACCAACTGGGGTTGAGAAGAAAGTTTCTCTCCAGAAATTTGGAGCAATCTTACGCCGAATCTCTTTTTGAAATTCTGCAGCCATCCGTCACTCGCGTTGAAGTCAGAGTTATTTTCCTTAATATTATAATGAAGCTCCTTGGCCTTTTCTTTCAACATTAGTCTACCGATGGGGAATTTCTTATCCCTCATACGCATAAACCATTTATACAATGATTTTTCCATTTTTGGGTACTCCGACGGTCGCATAGTTTTTCTTTTTCCAGGTCCGATGAATGTATTGTTGACACATTTTGAAATTGCATTTTTATTCTTTTTTATTCCAGATACTGTGGACTTTGTCACTCCATATTTCTTCGCTAAATTAGTAACACTTGCACCTTTTTGTAAATTCTCCAAAATTTCATATTTTTCCTTTAAAGTTAGAAATTTATGTTTTTTTGTATGCATATTTTACAAATTATTCACTTTTAATTAACACTTAAAAACCAAACATGCGTTTGCGTCTGTATACATGTAAAAACTAACTAAAAAGTGCACTTGTTTGTTTGACCATTGACATTTGGCATTTAAATGTTAATAACTCGGGGTTTCCCCTAATTTTTATACATATTATGTAGCTGAAATCCGTTTCAAAATAAAAAAAAATAAATGTTCATATTTTAAAGCTTTTGTAGAAAGTTCACAAAGTTCATATTTTGGAGTAGTCAATGGCAGAGAAAAAGTGTTCATATTTTGGGGTGTTCATTTATTAGGGTGTTAATATTATCGCGAGTGCACTGTATTTGTAATTTTTATTATGGAACTGTAAATTTGTAATCTCGTTATTTCTAGAAACGACTTCTAATGCTCGTTTGAATAGAAAAATTTTCGCGGAAAATCTGTCTACGTATCATTTCAAAATTTCTCGTAGTGCTTTCCTTCTCTTTCTTCCCCCTGGGCTTGTTCGTATGGTGTTTGTTTGTCCTTTGCTTTCACTAGAATGCCCCTTAACTGCATGTTCATATCGCGTTGAGCATGCGCCTTTGATGTGCATTCCACTTTAGACACATGATTTACTTGCTTGTTTACATCTTTTAACATCAATGTTTTATTTTCGTTATTTGTATTCTACAATGTTTGTTTGCTTCTTGTTATTGATATTTCCGTTGTTTTTAGATTATCCTGGTCCTGGCTTTGCCGTTTGGATGGCTTATACCGCATGTGTCAAATATCATTAGGCACAGGGAATACGTATCAGTACATACGATGTATATGTATATGGAAAAGTCGATCCAATGGCGGCGAAGACCGCGACGGCCGGCAACGATTGTCTCCGATTGTTTCGCAAATACGAGTTAGCTAACATTTACGAATTGCAAGGGATTTGCTTTTCTTATTTCTTTCAGTAGATGCAGGAAATTTTTAAGCTGCGGTGCGTCGCATAAACAAAAGCGTAATTCTAATAAAATTAAAGAATTATCCTAATAAAATAAATTAAAAAGGATTCTAAAATTTATAATAAATTATACAAGAGGGTCAAAAATTCCTCCTTGCACAGCAAGACATTGTCCTAGGCGGTCGTGAAAAATAAGCTCTTACATTTGCTAACATGTCGGCAGTTAATGAATTCGCAGCCTCAGTTATTTTTTCTCTCAAGGCAATTAGATTTTCTGCTCTACCAGCTTCATGAGTATAAAAATATTTTTTAGATATCCCCACAAAAATAAATTATTTGGAGATATATCAGGAGATCGCGACGCCCATTTAATGTTTCCTGTTCCAGTAATAAGACGGTCAGGAAAAGTATTTCCAAGAAATTCCTTTATCCTCATTGCATTATGTGCTGGACAGCCATCATGTTGAAACCAAACGATTTCCTGATTTATTCCAATGTTTTGAATGGCGGGAAGTATTTAATTTTTCAGTAAAATACCTGCCAAAACGTTTAGTTTTTGAGGATACTGAGTGCGATTTGCAAAATACCGGTGTTGATTTTCCGAAGAACAGAGGGATTGTGCTTTCCGTGTAATGGAAAAGTTGATTCATCGGTGAAGAGAATATTTTTAACGAAATTTTCATGACAAAACTCTTGACAAAACTCCATTCTCCGGAAATTGTCCTCGGGAAATATTTCTTGAGTTTTCGAATATTTGAAACATTTTAAACCATTACGTTTCCAAATACGTGAAATAGTTGTGTTACTTGTACCCAATTCCTCGGCAGCACTTCTAGTAGATCTCGTGTTATCAATTTCCACAATACTACAAATTAATACATCCCGCCGTTATCTTTCCTCAATTTTTTGTGGTGATATCTCTCTTGGTTTGCATTTCGTACAGTTATTGAGACAGAAAAAAGTTTCAAATTTATTTATAATATTATAAATTGTTTGTCTGCAAGGTACAGAACGGTCTGCAAAAGTCAGCGCGAACAAATTCATGCACTCCATTGTAGACTTGCCAGCATAAAACCATTTTATTAACTGAAGCTTTTCAGTGGGTGTATAAAGAGCCATTATACATTAATTTTATTGTACGCTTTCAAGCTGTAACGGCCGCAGCTAGACTGAATACAAAATTTCCAGTCAATCGGTATCGGAGACAATCGTCAGTAGTCGCGGCCTTCGCGGGCATTGGACTGGCTTTCTCATGTACGTATACATTGTATGTACTCATACGTTGATTCTCTATGACTAATGATATTTAACACATACTATATAATTAATTTTCTTATTTTAAAATGCCTTGGACGTCTTATGTTAATCCATCCGTTTTGGCAAGGTTATTTATAAAAAGATAATGAATTGAAATTAAACGTGGTTATTAACGTTACTAATGCACAAAGAAAATATTATTTTTTAACCTTTTACTATATTACTGGTACGTACAGCATGGTTTATTAATTTACTTATATTCTAAATGTTGAATAATCAAGCTAATCTAAAATTTATTGACATATCGTTAAATTATCTACATATTAATTCCTAGTAATATACATTTAGAATTTTAATAAAAAATTTGGGATGATATATGAGGTGCATTTAAAAGACATAACCTCGGTTGATTTCTTTTTTTCTCTTTGCTTATTCCTTTTATTCACGCAATGAGCGCAGGCCAGGTCTGTTTTACCAGTATCCGCTGTTCTCTTCCCTGATCTTGTTAATTTCTAGTTCACGTATTCTTCTCCTTTTCCTATTTCTCATGGTAATTCTCCTTGTTTTGTTCCGTGTTCTTCCATTTACTCCTGTTGTGAAGATATCCACTATGACCTTGATTATTTAGCGGTCATGTCGTTGCGAAGGAAAGAGTTTCTTCTCCTTCTCCTGCATCCATTCCTTTGCTTCTTTGGAAACATGAATTTCCGAGGTGTTTCTATAACGAGTATGGATATATTTCTTTACGTGCATTTAATTCTTTACTGATTTTCTTTTGCATGCATTACACACGTATCGTGTGAAATAAAAATAAACTCCAAAAAATGAATGACTATCAAAGAAAAACAAAATTTTTACTCAACTAGCAACTGAACATTACTTTACAAGTAGGAAATTACATAAAGAAATTAATTGGCTTCTTTTCCTTCCTATAATGGATATTTTATGCTTTCTTATTCCTTTCCTATTCTTATTAGGCCTTGGTTCGCGGCAAAGTAGAGGGTGGTTCTTACTATTGCCCAGTCCTTCAACATTATGCTAATCTTCTGGTTGTTTCCCCCCTTGGGTTTCGTGGAAATCTCTGTTTCTGCCTCAACGTAATGTTGAAGGCCTACCCCGTTTTTTCTTTAAAATCGGGACAGGGTGGGAAGTCAAAATTAACCACCGTCTCTCGTTTACTGTTAATTTATATTTCATTTCCCTTTAAAATACTACTTTTACTGTTTTTCTTTTTCTTACCCTATTGAATTTCATGGCAATATGTTAAGATTTACCCTATTCTTACATAGATGTCACCACAAATTGTTAATACATTTGCCCGGTGACATTTATGTATTAAAATAAAAATATACTTACCTTGCTGGCTTTCTGCGGAACGCAAAGGGTCGTGCTTATATTTCTATGTTACCCCGAGTAGCTCTTATTTAACACATATGGTAATTGTTCTTAAGGGTGTGAGTAATGGTTTTTATGCCGATATGTTTTGAAGTGGAAGCAAAGTGACTTGTAAAATCAAAGTGGTCAAAAGAAATGGTGATTTAAACACTTCAGTAAAAAAAAAAAACAAGAGTTTCAGAGTAAAATAATATTTTGTGTGATCTCTCGGTTTTAGGTAAGTTTACATTTACAATTTCAATGGAATAACTAAGCTATCTGGTCACGTGATCACATGAAAAGCTTTATAAGTTTTGGAGTCATGTGAATATCTAATTAATACACTTAAATTTCTAAATTCTCTTATTATCAACACAGAAAGAACTGTATATTTCTCTTTTCACTTAATTTAACTGTTTTAAATCTGCTTTCAAAACTGACATCTGCTTTCAACAACGGACATCTGCTTTCAAAACTGACATTTGCTTTCAAAAACTATCTTCTGCTTTAAAAAAACTGACATATTCTTTCACTAACTGACATATGAATCATTAATATTGTTACCTTATAATGCGTCTCTAATTAGCTTGAACCAAGGTATATCGTGACTTAGTTGGTTAAAGCGACGGTCCGACAAACCGTAGACTTTGGTTCAAGTCCCAACGTAGACAAAATTTTTCAATTAAATTTCGTATGACTTGTGTTGTAATTTGTAGACAGCAATGTTTACATTCACATTTACTTCACAATTACATACTAATTTAATAATATTTATAAATATTTCATATAAAAGCCAAAAAACTCTAAGAATTTATCAATTGAGATATTAAATGAACGGCGAAGAAGTTCTATATATATATTATATATATTTGTCATTGATATATATATATATATATATATATATATATATATATTACTATTATCAGGATAAAATAAAACAAATTTTAATGAATTTTACTTTTTCGTTTCGCTCCAACCTGAGCTTCATCAGACATATAACTAACTTATTTACAAATTTTTTAACACAAGTATACGGTAACAAACACATCTTTTATTTTAAATAGTTGAAGGAATGGGTACTTTTTATTACTAAAATGTCTATTCACAAAACTTTCACTACGGTTTATACAATACTGTTCTTAAGTAATAAAACTAGGAGTTTACATTATATTACAGGGAGATAAAGAAATTCTATGGAAAAATACAATATGTGACTGTCTGAGTATTAAATAAATAAATTGAGTAAGGGTGAATTATTTGTTTCTAATTGATCATTTAGGATCATTTTCCATAGAATTTCTTTACCTTCCTGTAATATAATGTAAACCCCTAGTTTTATTACTTAAGAACAGTATTGTATAAACCGTAGTGAAAGTTTTGTGAATAGACATTTTAGTAATAAAAAATACCCATTCCTTCAACTATTTAAAATAAAACATGTGTTTGTTACCGTATACTTGTGTTAAAAAATGTGTAAATAAGTTAGTTATATGTCTGATGAAGCTCAGGTTGAAGCGAAATTATCATTGCAGTGTCAATTAAAAAGTGAAATTCATTAAAATTTGTTTTATTTTATCCTGATAATAGTTATAATGAAATTTCATCAAGTAAAGGCTGAAACAATTAGATATATAACTTTTTTAATTAGGTTCCATTCTTGCAATAGGTCATACACTACTTCCGCTTGTTGCTTTCCCGTCCCAGATAATATTGCTGGGATTCCAAGTAACTGTTCCTAGACATTGTATGATATAACTACTGGAATCCGATGAATAGATTCTTTTCCTATTAACGATGGCAAAATTTTTACCACCCCAGTGAATTTTAATCAATTGTCATTTTATAGGGGAAGTCCCTTTTTAATTTTCTCAAATGTTGCACCACAGTGATGCCAACTTTTCTTAACAAAAACGCGTAAGAGTATTCGAAAAAAGGGACCGTAAATTTAATTAAGTTATAATAATAAAGTTATAGGTATATTGTATACTAAAAAATTTAAATACATAAAAAAAAATATATTTCTGTTCATTTTACCAACAGGGGTCACCTTGAGAGGCGGTGCGCCACGCCTTCCCTTTGTTTGATACGCATAATTTTTTGTATACCGTATTTTTACACAAAAACAAACATTTTTAGAGGGAGTTACGATCTATAGCTTCAAAAAGTTTTTCTTCCATCCATCTAAAGACCACACTAATGTACATTGTCTTCTTGTATGGAATATGTTCGGTTAGTATATAACAGTTTTTGTATTTTATATAATATTTTTCAGTTTTACAATTATTTTTAACGTAGTTTATTCTTACAAACACTCAAGCTACCCTCCTATCTTTTGTTTTTTTTCTTGGTCTGCATACGATTTATTTTTGCTTAATACAAGTATTTAATTTTGTAGTTATTCTAATCGACCTATTTTATATCTCGTATTAATTGACATTACCGTTATAATAAAAAATAATAATTATAGAATAGTAATTGCATTCTCTTAAATGTTTATTAATATCATATGTATATAAGTTAAAATCAATGATTTCCGCGGTGAATTAGTTCAAATCAAAAAATATTACGGTCGATAAAATAGATTTCCATATGATATTAATAACGGTTGTTCAGAAACATTCGAAGTCAAGCGGGCTCTGAACAAAAAATCGTATATCTTTACTTAAGTAGATTTGCGTGTATGATAACCTATAAAATTGTATTAAGTAAATGTATCAATCTATATCAGACATGACTTCATATTTTCAAGGACTACTTTGACTTCGAATGTTTCTGAACACCCGTTATTATAGCGTTTCAGTAGCGTTTTCATATAATTCCAGCTCTGGCCATCGCAGTACGTATCGTTGCTATCACGGCCTATATATTTTTAATTATACAAATAACTTTATTGAAGAAACGGGTATACGTTATGCAAATTATTTGTAAAAATATATTTATTGAAGATGACCTGTAAAATATGTTACAACATTGAAAATAAATTGTATCTATTACTTAATGATGGAGAATATTTTATGAGTGCGTGCCAAAAATTGTAGCTATTATAAAAAGATAACATTTTAATGCACGTATTTAAACAGTTAAACAGTATTATTACTATTTTCTTTTATTTCACGAGCCGTAAATAATACTGAATATAAATATTCAGTATTACAACTACAATATTTTTCTAAAAATAACAAAATACGGTTATGCATATACGAGGGTGGTTTGATAGGAGAGTGACTTTTCATAAGTTGGCACCACTGTCGCAATAATGACTGTATTGCTAACTTCAGCTATCTTTTAGACGTCTACTGTCAAAATTTCATGCAGATCTGTCAGTTAGTTTACATTTGGCAGACGTTTAAAGTAAACAAGTTATTATATTATTTAAAAATGGATAAAAGGAATTTCGTGTGTTAATAAAACATTACTTTTTATGCGGAAAGAACATTAAAGACACTGAAGAAAAGTTACATAAGTATTATGGTAAATCTGCTCCTTCGCATGGAATGATTTGCAAGTAGTTTGCTGCCTTTAAAACTGGTCATATGACCACGGATGATGCTGAACGTCCTGGGCCTTCAGAAACCGTAACTACTTAAGAAATGATAGCTAAGGTCCGTGCTATTGTAAAAAATGACCGAGTGAAAGTGCGCGAGATAGCTAATGCTGTAAACATTTCAACCGAACGGGTCCACAATATTCTACATGAACATTTACATTTAAAAAAATTAACCGCAAGGTGGGTGCCGCGTTTGCTAACTGCAGAGCAAATGCGCACTCGTGCATCAATTTCCAGTGACTGTTTACTTTTGTTAAAACGTAATCCAACAGAATTTTTTCGTCAGTATGTCACCGTAGATGAAACCTGGATACATCACTATACGCCAGAGGCCAAAATACAATCAAAACAATACTTCTCCCGAAGAACGTGCTCCAAAAAAGGCAAAAAACGGTTTTTTCAGCCAATAAAGTTATGGCTACCATTTTTTGGGATTGCCAAGGCGTAACTTTTATTGATTACTTACAGAAGGGAAGCACAATAACTAGCCAATATTATGCTAATTTACTGACGCTTTTCGATACGGAACTAAAGAAAAAATGACCTCGTTTATTTAAAAAGAAAATTTTGTTCCATCAAGATAACGCACCCTCTCATTCGTCCGCGATTGCATCCACTAAATTCAAAGAATTGGGTTACGAATTGCTGCCGCATCCACCATATTCACCAGATCTGGCTCCGTCGGACTTCTTCTTGTTCCCAAATTTGAAAAAATGGCTTGGTGGAAAAAGATTCGGCACAAATGAGGATGTGATAGCCGAAACGAATGCATATTTTGACGAGTTTCCAAAAGATTACTTTTTTGGTGGTTTAAAAAAATTGGAAAGCCGCTGGATTAAGTGTGTGGAATTGCAAGGGAACTATGTTGAAAAATAAAATATATTTTTACCCCTAAACAACTTTTTCATTGAAAAGTCACTCTCCCATCAACCAACCCTCGTATATAGTTACAATAAAATATGGGCGATTAATTTACAAATATGTAAACAATATAAACTATCCTATACGTTTTCATAAAGTTTATATAAAATTAATGAACCTTCTCTATATCTAACATTACTTCCCCTATGGGTGCCAAGAATAGTGACTTGTTGTATAATTTCATTTCCATAAACTTCGAATTCAGCGTGTATTTGTAATTCTTTAACATTACCGCCATACCAATTTTTGCTTGCATTATTCCGAAGCGCATTCCAATACATATTCTTGGTCCTTCACCAAATGGCATGTATGCACAAACATGGCGGTTGAGCTTATTTTCTGCCGAAAATCTATCTGGGTCAAACTTTTCTGGATTTGGAAAATATTCCGGGTCATTTTGTATGCCTTGTAGTGGAATGAGTGTTTTGGTTCCTTTCTTCAACGTAATATCTGCTCCAGGTACTTTATAATCTTTAGTAACGATTCTTTCCAATGTTGCCACGATCGGGTATTTTCTCAATGCCTCTAAAAATTGATATGATTTAGTAAGAAGATTGTCTAGGAATTTTAAATCTAAATTTAAAAGGAAAGTATTGAGGTTAACAAATGTAATTTATTAGTAAATAGAAAAATTGTATGTAAACTAAAGCTAAATTAAACAAATTTGGTTAATAAAGAGAAGAAAAACTCACAGCGTAAAGATGCACCGCACACATGCGAATATGTGCACAGATGTTGTTAATTAAATTATATTTTAATATATCGTACAGTACTAGCTAAACCCCGGCCACACTTCCCTGTGGCTCAGTCTAATTTGAAATTAATGGGAATGTAAATAAAATGATTGTAAGGAACATAGATTCACCGAGAAAACACATCATTCAATACTACCCTGCCTTTAGTTGTTGTGACTATATGGAATGAAAGCAAAGGAAGAAAAAAGATGTTTTTCACACAAAAATATTTTTTATTGTAAAGCTAATGGATTGACTATATTTTTTGTTTGTCCGTTTTCTGAAAAAACATAAAGATCAGACGGTTTACCGACTTTTGAGCATGCGACGTATAATTGCCCATTAGGGAAGCAATCGTTTTCTAAATTCAAACCGCACAATTGCATAGATTGTCCTTGCGCTTTATTGATAGTCATGGGCTAAAGGCCGGATTATATGTAGTTTGCCTAAATTTGCATATTTGCGTAATATATGCATTTTGTACATTATTTGCATATTTTGTAGTAATTCAGAATTTATTTGCATATTTTGTAGTAATTCAGCATTTTTGCATATTTTAAGTATCCAAGTTTTATTTATTTACTAAATTAAATTGATTATAGACATTACTTTGATGTAACAAACAAACAAAAATTAAACAGATTTCTTTAAATTAAAAATAGCGTTTTATTAAGCCTCTTCCCGTTACTTTTCCGATTTATTAATTCTCTTCCCATACACCCAGGCCGAGACAAAATTCCAGGAAAAGCTAATACCTTAAAACTTCTAAATAAATACAAAAATACATTTTACCAGAAAATTAGGAGTATATGTGTTTCTTTGCTATTCGGAGACATTTATTCTCATATTCGGAAGTAATTTTATTTCAAACGTCATTTTCGAAGTGGAAACTTGTGAGTTGTGATGTATGATAGCGAAAATGCCGAAAATAGCGGATTGCACCTTATTCAGAATCGCGTATGGATAGAGAAAAAGTGTTTTGCGTAGCATGCTGCAAGATTGTGAGTAAAATTTTAAGTTCGTTTCCTCTTATTAATTAATTAATAAGTTTTTAATTATTCAATTATCTTTTACTAACATTTATTTTGTAAGAAAACAACCAATGTTGTGATAAAACTACGATTAGATTACTATGATTTCGTCTTCAATAATTTGACAGTACTGAATTGTCAGATTTGTTAGTTATCATCATTGCTCATTTCGGCAATATTTCCACGAAGTTAATTGATAAAATAATCGAAAATAGTAAACCAACAAACACGGTAAAAATGCACGTTGAAGCATATGTTTTGCGACAGTTTCAAAAATTTGAATAAAATTGTCAACTTTTATGCCTACCCAATTATCTGAAATTGGCAACTTTCTTATAGCGTCGTAGGAAAATTTGTTATTACCAAGACATCGGTAGCTCAGCTCTAAAATGCTCAACCGCCACGCAGGCGGCCTGGGTTCGATTCCTGGCCGAATTACTATTTTTTTATTTTTATTTTCTACCTGTATACAACTCGATACTTGAAAATTCTCGAAACTCGACGTATTGCATAAAAAGCACGTCGACTTGCCTGAAACGTGTTGTTTCAGGCAATAGTCTCGTATAATCGACTATTTTCAAGTGCCTGGTTGTGTAATATGTGAATATCCGGTTCGTATGAAAAAACAATTCGGTGATATGAAGCTCGATCAATCGAATATTGCAATTGCATATATCTTCTCTGTTGATCTAATTGTTCTTGGCGTTGTTGAGACGATTGTGCAGCTGTTTTTCTTCTCAATTCAACTCGTAAGACTTCAAGTCTTTATTCCTGTTGATCTGCCGATTCTTATGCTCACCTTTGCGAAGTTCGGACTCTGTCAAGAACGGCTGCCTATGTTCGAGCTCTATAAAATCAATAATAATTTCTCCTTTTCTTTCTTTCAAAAACCCAGCTACTCCTTTAATTGTTTTTCAATATCATTAATATTTTAGATTTTCAAATTTGACATTTGTTTGTTATATTTTTTTTTTAAAATAACATCTTGACATTTACATCTAAACTATACGCATTATTTTAAGTTTTCATCTAAGACAATTCATTTAAGATTAAATCAAAAGTTATGTTCCTTTCTACTATTAAAGTTTCATAACAATATATTTGCGTAAATGGAGTATATGATTAGCAAACGTCAACTTGTAATAAAAAAAGTACTACCAAATCAAGTATTTAAAAAATTTTTGCGCTACTTATATCTACTTATTTCACCGGTGCGGGAAGACCATTGTCGCGCCGCGTTATTTTACTATAAAAACACTGGCGTATTCGAATGCAACGTTCAGTCAAAATTTCAATTCAAATAGAGTTACTTCAGGTTAACTAATGTAATTAATTAATAAACTGAAAAGACAAATATTATTAACAAAATTTTATGTTAATTACAATATATACTAACCATCAAATACTTGGCTTAAATAAGTCATCTCCATTATGGCATCGTATGTTATTTTACCACCGTGCTTCTCTATCACAGTACGGATTTCCTCTCGAACCTTGTCCTGAACATCCTGATTTTTAGCCATTTCGTAGAAGGCGAAGGTCATCGTCGAAGAAGATGTTTCGAATCCCGCTAAGAAAAAGACAAAAGCTTGTGCGGCAATCTCGTTAAATGTGAAAGATTCTTCGCTTCTTTTTGCTCCATTTTTTATATCTACCAGCAGTTGAATAAAATCGTTCCTTTTGTCAAGACCTGCTTCCCTATGCTTGGTTACATTCTTTATTACATTGTAATAAAAGTTTGTCATAACGCTTGGAAAAACTTTCACACCCAATTTCCTACATAATTCTGGAAAGCTGCGCGTTGCGTACCTCCGCAACAAGAATGTGAGGCTGCCGTTAAAGAAATTTCTCGTGTGATATCTGAACTCGTTATTTGGATTAACAAAAGCATCACAATCTAATCCAAAAGCACAGGACCCAATTACATTAGTAGTAAAAAGAGCTCCCATTTCCTTTACATCAACAGGTTGCTCCCTTATATATAGTTTTTCTATTTCAGTTTCCAATGCTCCCCCACAATCCAGAACAGTTTGGAACATGTATTTCATTTTACCTGATGTAAAAGTGGGACTTAACCTAGTTCTCAATGATCTCCATTTATCACCTTCTATGCTGAATAAATGTGCGCTCAAAGGATCCGTTTGTTCTTGAAAATACATGCCTCTATCTACGAAATGTTGGAAATCTTTGATCATAATACATTTTATTAAATCTAAGTCAACAGGAACAAAAACTGGTCTCAAGGAAGAGAAAATCCCTCCATATTTACATCTCCTTGCTTTAAATTTTTTGTAAATGTCTACCATTGTCCCATGGATGCCCTTTTCAACTGCCCATGGAGCTTCAAAATTTCCCATAGGAAAACTAGGTTTTACATATGGAACGTTTTTCCTCTCCCAATATTTGAAATTCCATCTTACGTAAGCGAATGCGCTAATAAGTATAGTTATGAGAAAGATGAAGATATCGAACCAAGTAATATCCATTTCTTCCTGGAATTAAATTAATATTAGAACTTGTTAGTTATATAAACGCTAAATCTAAGTAAAAATCTAGCGCCCATGGAAACATATTCAAATTTTGAGTTAATTTCAAAATACGATGGATATTTTTTAAATAAGGTCCGTTTGTGAATGAGAGTGGGAATAACGCTCTACGCGTATTTAGACGTCATTTGCAGTGATATCGTCTATCTGTGCGTTGAGCTATAGAAGTTTATAATGTTTAAGTCAATTGAATCACCAACCAACTGTTACATACGATATGTAATTCGACGAGTGCAAGAAGTTTGACAGCAGCGAAAATTCACCATCAGATTTGTGAAGCTTACGGTTGTTTCGTCATAAAACAAAATTTCTTATATTATATATATTTATATGATAGATATACGTAAATTTAGTATAAAAAAATTGCATAACATATCAAATTTTATAAATTTTCAACTTGCATTATCAGGTGTAAACGACTATATAACGAACTTTTATTAGCATATTAAAAATTGTAATATCTTCCTTAGATTCTATTAATTTACATTTGCTAATCTGCTTACTACCTTCCTTATACATTTAGACTGTTCCTTTATTGCCTAGTGTTGTTAGTATACTGCGGAACCGGCGCTATCCCGTATCGGGTGTGGTTCATCGGTGCCGACAATGTGCAATGGATTAACTATATGAATGTTATAGCGCAATGGTGTTGATAAAAGTTGTCTGTTTGCACGTATTTCAATGCAGACAGATGGAGTGTGAAATATATTTCGCCAGAGTCGTAATAAAGCCAATGAAATCTATATACGGAAATTTATTTTTAGGAAAATAAATAAAACACTGAAGTTAAATTAATTTAAATTAACTTGAATTGAAATTAATTCAATATATATATATATATATATATATATATATATATATATATATATATATAGTAAACCTAATCAGTAGGCGATTAAAGGTCTGTATATTACTTCAATATATATATATTTAAAAAACCCTACATGTTTCGGCAGTACGCCTTTATCAAGAGAATACAAAATATAAATGACAGAATATAAATGTCAAATAATTAACTTGCTATGGTTTAAATTATTCAAAGATACATTCCAGTAATAATAATAAATCATGCCTTAGTATTCCAAAAAATAGATAGCAAGGTGTGAACATATGTGTTGTTCGCTGCTAGCAATTTTTTTTAAACACACGCACGAGCGCACCGACATACAAAACCCTACACTTACGCTCTCACACAAAACCACACACCCATAGAGAGACGCAAGCTGCCAGCAGCAACCAACACACAAGTTCATACCCAGAAAGACACACAAATTGCTAGTAGCGAACAACACATATGTTCACACCTTGCTATCTATTTTTTGGAATACTAAGGCATGATTTATTATTATTACTGGAATGTATCTTTGAATAATTTAAACCATAGCAACTTAATTATTTGACATTTATATTCTGTCATTTATATTTTGTATTCTCTTGATAAAGGCGTACTGCCGAAACATGTAAGGTTTTTTAAATATATATATTTTGAAGTAATATACAGACCTTTAATCGCCTACTGATTAGGTTTACCATATCATACCAAGGTCACGAAGATATTATATATATATATATATATATATATATATATATATATATATATATATATATATATATGGTAAATTCAATCAGTTGGCGATTAAAGGTCTGGTTTACTTCAAAGTATATATATTTAAAACAATCAAGGATATAAAATATAAATGACAGTATACAATTTGTATACTGTCATTTATATTTTATATCTTTGATAAAGGCATCATTGCCGAAACATGTAGGGTTGTTTTAAATATATATATTTTGAAGTAAACCAGACCTTTAATCGCCAACAGATTGAATTTACCATATCATACCAAGGTCACGAAAATATTATATTTATATATATATATATATATATATATATATATATGTATATATTTATATATATATATATATATATATATATATATATATATATACAAAATGCATTTATTTTATTCAGAGAAAAAATTCAAAATATTGAAAATGTATAAACTTCAAATGAATTATATCACCTATAATTAAAGTGAATGCTTCACACCACAGTAAACATGTTTTATTCACATTAATTATTACAATATATTCTAAACTTTGTTCTGTAGAGTGCGTTCTTTTATTGGACAGTATGTATTTAAATATAGAAAAACTTCGCTCAACATGAGAGTTAGTGGGTGGCGCATAGAAATAGTAATCTTTAAATTTAATATATCTACCGATTTCCGTATTTAAACATTACTACAAAAGCCTTTCAAGACATTAAAATCAGGGTAAAAAGCGAATATTGCATCAATCTTATTATTAAGCGAAACGGACTCTGTCTCTGCACCTGCATGACTCAATAGAGGATGGCGTCTGTTCCGCAGTCTAGTTATTAGTTAGGGACCGGACACGAGAGGCCGATGAATCATCGCCCACGAGCGTACTATTGAATATTTGTATTTTTTAAAGAGTTTATTTACTTAGAAAACAAACGGGTGGTCATTTATTAAATACGAAGCTCATTTTGTAGTTCAAGTTGAGTAAAGGAGTATTAATTAATATTAACCAGCAATACCTTCTCAAGATTCTCTTCTGTAAAAAATTCGAATAAATTGGTGTCGCAATATGTAGAAAGCATATTTATATTTACATTATTTCGCGAAAATGCAACAAATTTGAACGACGACCTACTACGGGCAAGATATATATCATTTGTTTCTTTGATGTAACTCAAGGCATTCCCACAAAGATTCGAAATCACTGCCTTTGATAGTTTAGTGGTTAAAAGCGATGGTCCGGCAAGGCACGCCGTGGGTTCGAATCCTACTCAAGGGCGAATTTTGTTCTATAAAAAATACGAATAAATTGGCGTCCTAATATGTAGAAAGCATATTTACACTATAAATCCTACTTTTCGTTATCAAAATATCAATTTCGATATTGTATGGTTTCAGCAGAACAATTGCCCTGCATACACTGCGAAAATAGTAAAATCATTTTTAATGGAAATATTTCTTAACCGTTTCATAAGCCCTGATAGAATTTCAATGGCCTCCCAGTTCTCCAGATTTACTACACATGAGCATAACAGCGCTCATAACTTAGAAGAACAACGACAAATTACACAGGCCTTCATTTTTCAACTCTTTGAATGTTGATTTAAAAATTTTAACTGTTTTCTAGTAATTGGGTAGCGCTGATTTCAAATCTGCTTTTATTTTTTTTTGTATCACGTAAGGTTACTTTTCAAACCAGTAAAATCCAAAAATATAGAAAAAACACGATTTATTCCATTTATAAGCTAGTTTTATATTATATTAAAAAAATACAAAAATATACACATAGAAACTATTAGAAATAGTTATTTATTCTTATGCTTCTTAAAAAAAGTTTTCGTTTTTCAGAAAAGCTTCGTTTGGTTGTTTTTCTGTCATATTCAGCTAAAGGAAGATCTGAAGGTAGTTTCTGGGGCAAGCAAATTTTTTTTTTCAACCTAGACCCCAGTACTTCAGAAAGATCTTTTGAAAGTCCCAAATCTCTTACTAAATCATGCAGTTCGGCTTGTGAAAATAGCTTAGGTTGGTTTTGACCTGAGGTTGATGGTTCAAAATCACTATCCATCTGTACGGAGCCGGAAGTTGAAGAGGTTTCAATATCTTCTTGTAGTACTTTGGGGGTATAGGTATAGGAACATGATCACTGTGAGGAACTGGTCTGATAGCTGATTTAATATTGTTTGGGTACAAAATATGTTTCAAAGTTTTTCTATTATGCCCCTTAATATCACAAAGACAAAAGTAGCAATCTTCATAATGATTTTGCGGTTCTCTCCAAACCATCGGTATTCCAAAAGGAAAGCTTTTTCTATTCCCTTTGGTCCAATGTCTTAAACCTTCTTCACATACCTTACAAACAACGTGCGGTGCCCAATCTTTATCTTGATCTCCTAATTTGATTTTGAAATAAGCATAATATGCATTTTTCACAAATTCACCAATTGGTCTCTTAAACTTTTTCAAGACCAAATATCCACAAATATAACACAAATCATCTGGTTTGTTTTTGCAACACCGGCTAGACTATTTTTAAGCAATGTTTATTTATCAAATACCACGCAAAACACTAAAGACAAATTAATTTTACTTGTTTACTGATTGATACTCAGAGCTATAATGAAGTAAATGACATTAAAATATACATTTTGTTTGGAGTGATAAACTTGAAATCCTTCTTAGCAGTACTAAGAAAGTGAAAGTATAATAAATAGGATTTAGCAGGTAAAAATTCCCGGAAATCTTGTCCAAAACTAATACATGTAATAAAAGATTTACATCAGGTAATGAGAGCCTATTAAACAAATTTCTTTAAAACCACAACAGAAAATCATTTTTGGGTTAATGCCTAGAATTTGAAGTAGTACATTCATTTTAAAATGTATTAAAACGCCTATTATAAGATTTTTTTAATATTTTTTTCTTTTTCTTTTGTACAAAAAAAACCGGGGGTGGTAGAGACCATCTGTATTTTAATAAGTTATTGCTATATAAAAACTGAGCTTAACAAACAAAAATCACGTCATCACAAATTTTATGCAGGCCTGTGTTATTATTTGCACCTGATATGCGTATTAGAGATAGATTAGCGTAGTGTCAAGAACAAAATGGGAGATTGTTTAAACATTTGGTACAGTATCTTTTGTTTGCAATAAAATTCAATTACAAACTCGATTTATTTTGATATGTATAGCAAACGCCAATTAAGTTGGCGCGAGGAGGGGGTGCGCAGAAGCCGTTTTTAAAAACGTCCGCCCCCACTACTCAAGTAATTGTCAGAATACATTTGTCATTGACGTTTGACGAAACATAATGTCTTTGCTAGAGGATCATAAAGTGACACACGCTCAGAGGTTAGAATTATCTGACATTTGATGTAAAACCAAATACAAATCTCCCCACTACTTTTAATCCTGCGCGAACTTACCCCTCCTCGCGCCAACTTAATTAGCGTTTGCTATACGTAGCTCGTGTAATTGGATTATATTAGATTAGATTAATATGTTTATTAACTAAAGTTACAAACAATGAATTGAACATTTAATACATTATTGCGAAGTCTTATTTTATATTTTTCGTTGTTTATTTTTAAATATAAAACCAATTTCGGATTTAAAACGTTTATGTATTTATACTTTGAAATTTTATTTAATATAACAATCTATTTACATTAACATAAATGAGAACATATTCGGGACTGTACGAAGGATAGTCTAATAATTCGACGTTTTGCTGCGTTAAAAATTCAATGTCTTGCGAGCTGTGTGCCAATTTGCATTGTCTTGCTGGAGGATGATTCGTCGTTGTAGGTTGGTTTCTCGGAGCTCAGCGATGACTTGTGACAAACGAATATATCAATCGGCAGTAACAATTCTTTGATCTTGTAGAGAAATTGTTGCTACATGACCTGCTTTCGAGACATCTTTTTGGAGACACTTTAAAAACAGATGATTTTTGTCGGCTTTTCTTCACCTTGGAACACCCAAACAAACAACTGGTGTTTATTTTCCACTCTTATACGTAAATCCAAGATTCATCACCACTCACTATGTTGTACATCTTTTTAGAGTTTCTTACGTTGAAGCGGTATAGAGTTTTTTGACACAAATTTAACCTTAGCTAACTAATTTTTTACACACAATTCTTCATGAAAAATTGTTTGAATTGAAATCCCCAATGATGCCTCAATTTGGCGATATATCACATGTCGATCTTCGTTGCTGAGCTTGCGCACAGCATCGGCGCTTTCCTGAGTGACTGCTGTTTTTGGTGCACCTGCTTTTGGATCGTCGCTAAGGCTAATCCGTCCACGCTCGAATTCTCCGTATAAACGAGAAATTGTTGACTAATGTGGTGCTTCATTACCGAAAACAGACACCAATTCGGCGAGGCATTCTTGTTGAGATAATTGTCCTCGAAACTTATAAAAAATTATTGCGCGAAAGTTTTCATGATTAAATTCCATTTTTCGACTAACTTGTCAAGTGTGATAGTTTGTTGTTGCTACAGCGCTACATATTACACTTCACTGACACTTTGGATTTAGCCTAACTAAAGATGGAGGTTAATTTTTGGTACTAACATTTGATTAGTGACACCCTCTATGTCCCAGTATTTAAAACATAAAAGACATCCCTCGTATACCCCCTCCCCTGTATCACATGGCTTGTCGATCTTCATAAAGACTCCACATCACCAGCTTGTATTTATTTTCGTTTTTCCCAATATGCGCCTTCTTTTTCATTCCATCCCTTGTATATCCTAAACTACTACGTGAAACTGCATTTTCTGCTTATTTTTTTTTCTCCGTCTTTCCTAAATACTTTTTACTTTTATTGTAATTTAACGTTTTGTAAAATAAAATTCGTTACCAATTCTTTTCGTCCAATCAGATTCAAGAGTTGTTTGGATTTACTTCTCGCTTTCTCGTATTTTTCGTTTAAATTTCAAATTCATGTGTCGGTATTGGTTTTAGACACTTTTGATTTACGAACTCCCATTGGTGCATTTCCTGATTTAAAATCGTATCTACGGTTAACCTTACCCTTTTCGGATACGTTTGACATCTTATTCGTTATTGATTTGTTTCGTTCTTATTTCTTTTCTTTCTTCAGATTCTGCTGGTTGCGAAATTGTTAATTATAATTTCTTTTTTTGAGGAATAGTTTCCGAGATAAGAGGCGTACGTTTAATAAACAGACGGTAGCAATTCAAACAACTGTGTACTATGATAAGAAGAAAACTAAGAATTTATTACGTTCTTAAAAATATTACAAACAAATTTTTATTCTTTAGTGTGATAGATAATGAAGCATAACTTGGGATGTAACGCAGCATCACAGTCTTGACATCTGAATGCTGCCTGTTTGTGACAAAAAGCACATCTTGTTTGCTTTTCTTGATAGGCCACTAGATGGTCGAGTCTGTCGAATTTCGATTTTATATTGTGATATTTGTTTTCATTGGAGGGCTCTCGCTTCGTTACCTTCTTAAATGTCTCTTGAAGCCTCGAATAAAAGGTCCATCTTTCCACGATTATATTTATGGAGTGGCTAAGCATTCTGCTCGGCCATCTCAATGCACTGGGAAAATATATAATAATAAAGAAAAATACCATTTTTACTCCTGATTGAAACGCGATACAAGCTTATATTCTGATCGGGACGATCAACTCACCCAAGATTCCCATTATTTATTTGATAAGAAGGGGTTGTTTAATGTTTATGTCTTTCTTCTCCTTTTAGGAAAATCTTTTTACTTGCTGAGTAGGAAATACCGAAATCACATTGGAAGCAATTGTGACAACATTGTTGTCGTTCCACTTACAAACTAAAATGCTTTTCATTTGAATGAGGGAGATACTCAAAAGTGCCTCTTGCTTCCGTTTTCAGAAGTTTGACTTGCTTAATTGGCCAGTTAGCAATTGTGTTTTCCTGTAACGTTCCTGCACATTTCAAACCACTTTAAGGCAACTGGTCGAATAAATTTAAAAATTATCGCAACATATATGGTAAGATGCTTCGTTATTTCTGGATTGTAGTACATCTGAATATTGTAAGACTATCCTGCCTCCTAAACTAAACTCCCGATATTTATCGGGCAGCTGAATACTTGAGCCTTGGTATGGTTCAAACCATTCGATATAGCCCTGTCTTGTGGTGCCTACCCATATCTTATAACCGCCTTGGTTGGGTTTATCCCTGATTAATTGTTTCGACCCATGAGCACCATAATACGGAACCATTAATTCGTCCACGCTGTGGTACTCTTGAACGGGAGCGAATAAATGAAATTTTTTATTCAGAGCATCAAATAGCGGGTACATTTTGGAAAATTTACCGATTTATATAGGGTAGTGTTATCATTCAGGTGAATGTTTTGCATTATAAAGTTAAATCGGTCCCTTGTTACAGAAGAGTAGATCAGTGTAATTCCAGAATAATTTTCATTTTCCCAGTACATTGACCGCCTGGAAAAATGGTTCTACCTAGAAAGTAACGACACCAATAAAATATCGTGTTTCATTTGTGGAGATGTCCCAGTGCGCTTGTGTTATGTTGTATATAAATTACTAAAATGTGTAATTATAAAACACTCCGTCATCTATAAATGAAGAGAATAGCTAAAGATTTTTTGGTCTGAAGATCTCTTTCCAATTCGGAAAATTAGGAGTTATATTCATCGTTTTCCACTGATAGTTGTATTTTAGCCTTCTTGGAAGTTACTTACTTTTAACGCCTTGAGGCCTGGTACTTTGATAATGGATGATCATTTTCACTGTTAAAATCATCATTTTGAAATGATGCTTCCTTGGAAGCTATTTCTTCTGCAGGACTCACGTTACCGGGAGTGGAATCGTCATCAATAATAGGAGTAGCATATTCCTCCAAAATAACTTCAACTTCAGTTCTTGGCTGGCTTCCAGGGGATTATCTATACTGACCATATTTTCATCCCAAGAGTCTTCATTAGTGTTGGAGCCATTTGCATCACACAGTGGAAAACTAGGAATTTCATCTGGAATCCTAAATGTTATCTATATTTTCGATTTCTTCCAAGAGCTCATGAATTGCAGTGGTTTCTTCAAATAACTGCAAAACAATAGAAAATATGAACTTGATACCCCATTGTGCTACCGCTTGTTAGAACTGACACTTCGTTTTAGGGTTATATGTAGCACACACCGGCAAAAATTAACAAACACTTGACTCACTACAGTAAATTATAATATATCTCCGTTATAAAAATGTAATTATGCAATAAAAATGTTTAAAAACATTAATAAAATACTCACCTCTAATTATCCATTCTTTATTCGAGAGAAAAATCGAAATTAATAAAACACTTTCCGTAACAAGTGAGTATTTCAGAGCGTAAAAACAGTTATAATAGGGCTTGAAATTTACCGTTCGAAATAGTAACGATAGCGACATCTACCGAAGAAAAGCAGAATTTGCATATTGCATTAATTTGTATGGTGTATGTTTAAACATGCAGTAATAGTATCTGGGCTAATAAGTTATTCTATGAAGTATTGAATTTCATATAAATTATTTTACAAATACTGGATTGTAAACACTAAAATGATTTTAATATACCCTTTTATTTGGTACGTGAGTTATAAATTTATTAATTAGTTTATAATTATTGAATCGTAACCTAAGATTCATTGCATATATACATAGAATTTGCCATTAGTGTCATTACATTACGTATTGTACAGGTTCACTCAAAGCACAACATGTTTTGACTACGTTTTGTTCTCATTTGTCTTTATTTAATTTGTATCCAAGTGAAATATTATGACAATATGAATTGAGCAATAATACAATTTAATAAAAGCGAAACAAAAGAAACAATCTAATCCGTATATTTAAAAATTAATTTATAGAATAGAAAACCTTATCTAAATACAATTTCGTCAAGTCTTCTAAAAGTATTAAATTTGTTGTAACTTATTTCTAAATCTATAAGATTAATTAAATCTAGACTTCTGTGTTTTTTTCTCACATTATAATATCTAATGTTTACTACCACAGTATATTCACTACATATGCCCGACCAATACACATAATTTGCTTTCCACCAGCCCGGTAGAGGCGTTGTTAGCAATTGTTGTTGATGTCGCCATAATTGTTTTGTATTTATGTATTTTACAACATACTATTCATATCTTCGGTTTGGTCTAGTGGCTGTGATACCTGGCTCTCACCCAGGCAGCTCGGGTTCGATTCCCGGTACCGGCATTAAAATTTTAAATAATTCGAAATAGTCATTGGTTTGAAACTGAAATTGTCGCCGACACCAGGCGTCTGTCTGGCCAAATCGCGACCTTACCTACTCGATAATAATTTAAATAAATTTAAAAAATGCCCTAAATAACAAGTTTTTCAAATTTTCCGCGTTTACAATCCACCAGCCCGTTAGATGGCATGCAATATTGTATTCGCTAGTTTATTATTAAGTGACCCTTCTATCTAGTATAGTTATATTATCTATGTTTACTACTATACCTACTGCTATAACTATTACAGTAATATAATTTACAGATGTGGCCTTTTCTTGACGAAAACCTAATGTAAAATTAAATACGAAACCGAAACAAAATTGTGTGATTTTCACAAATATTTTATTATACTTGTGGCAACAATTATTTCACCAACACAGTAGCTTCTTTAGACTAATAGGTAAATCTAATTACAGAACGAAATATATTCCAATCAGTTAAACTAATTGAAGGGTGAATGTGTTATACAATTACATGTGAATTAGTTTAATATTGGGAATTATTCAAATTTGAATAATAGACCACGCAAGTGTGACGTCAAATCGCCATTTTCTGTACGGTAGGTCAGGGTCTACGTTCCAAACAAATTTGAAGCGCCATTTGAAACGTATAGTCACTCTTGGTAAAACGATTTTTAATTAATCTTCCTATATTAATATCATTTGTTACTTGGTAAGTATGTAAGCAAAATATCAATATACATATTATAGTTATTAAAAACAAAATATTTGGCAATGGTGTTTTTTATTTGAAAAAAAATATTAGCAATGACTGCAAAAAAGCTTTTTCCACCTCGATAATTCTGCCTTTTCTGTAGGAAAAGTAAAAATAGTGCATCCCTTTTTTTCACTTAATGCTTGCAAGTAAGAGCAAAACACATCACCATTATGTATATCTATCTAACCTCACTTTTGTACTTTAGTTACTCAAGTATAACCGTGCTATAAAACAATTAATATTATTAATATCAGTTTTAAACAACGTCGTTCATACTTACATGCAATAACAATTAAAATTAACTTATAAATAACAACTTTTCACTTCAAATTTGCAACGCGTTCCAAATACAATACATGAAAAAAATTTAAATGCCGGTTGTTTGGAACGCGATCCCTGACCTTCCGCAAAAATGACGACAGCACTTGCGTGGTCTATTCCCAATAGACCACGCAAGTGCTGTCGTCATTTTTGCGGAAGGTCAGGGATCACGTTCCAAACAACCGGCATTTAAATTTTTTTCATGTATTGTATTTGGAACGCGTTGCAAATTTGAAGTGAAAAGTTGTTATTTATAAGTTAATTTTAATTGTTATTGCATGTAAGTATTGTTGAAATAAGTTATTTATATCTTATTTTAGCATTTATTTCTGGTATGTTGGTGGTAGGAAATAAGTTGGTTACTTTTGTTTTTCTTTTTGACAAGTAGATAATAGTTACATAAAATAATAATGACATGTATGGTATAAACACTTTTGTAAATTATTAGAATAAAATATAAAATAGTAAAGATAGTTAACACCTTTTACGTTTCACAACAGGTTATGGGCCCAGTTGCGTTATAAGCAAAAGGTAGAAATTTCAACTTAAAAATTATGGATGTAGTTGAATTAAAGAAAACTATCTCACTAGATGGAAACGGGACAAATTACCAAGCATGGAAATTCCAGTTGGTTATCATACTAAAAACCTCTGCTTTGTATGATATTGTGGAAGGTAAAATAAAAAGCTCAAATGATGAAGCAGAAAAGAAAGTGTGGGAAGAAAATGATTTGAAAGCTCAAAGAACCATAATTATGTCAGTTCATGAAAAAGTAATTACACATTTAATAGCATGTAAAACCTCAAATGAGATGTGGGTGAGAATTGAAGCACTATATGGTAGAAAAACGGAAACAAGTTTACATTCTTTGCAACAAAAGTTTTATACATATACTTACAAGGGAGAAGGAGTTGCACAGCATATAGCTGACTTGGAAAGTTTAAGTCATGAGTTAAAAACGTGTGGTGAAGAAATAAGTGAGAATATGTTAATAAATAAAATTCTCATGACATTACCTGAGGAATTTAAACATTTTCATTCAGCATGGGACAGTTCAACAGATAAAACATTGAACAAATTAACATCGAGACTAATCTCAGAAGAAGATAGAATCAAAACAAGAGAAACTAGTCCAAACGTAGTTGGAGCATTAACGGTCAAGAAAGTAGGCACAAAAACAAATAAAACATATGGCTCTAAAGATAGAAAATATTCAAAGAAAAATGTAATATGTCATTTTTGTAAGAAACAAGGTCATTTCGAAAGAGAATGTTGGTTTAAGAAAGGTAAAAATAGTAGTCCTAATGTTGCAACGAACAATGATCATTATGCACTTGTCAGTAATATCACTGATAACACAAGTAAATGGTACTTAGACAGTGGTGCTAGTCATCACATGACAGCAAATGAAGAATGGTTTAGTCATTATGAAACATTAACAAATAAAGAATACATCATAATTGGAGATGGTACTAAATTAGAAGCAATTGGCAAAGGAAATATAGAGATAGATATTAAAAATGGAAATTGCATGACCAGTTGTACAATTCAAAATGTTTTGCATGTTCCAAAACTTAAATGTAATCTGTTATCAGCAAGTGCAATTGTTGATCTTGGATATGTTATTATAACTCTTCAAGAGGAATGCCATGTTAAAAAGCAAAATAAAACAATTTTAATTGGAAAGAGAAATGGAAATTTGTTTGAAATAGAAATGGGTATCAAGCATTGTAATCGTGTTAATTTTGTGAATGCAAAAAAGGAACGCTCACTAGAAGAATGGCACCAAATTTTGGTACATCAAAACATCCAGCAATGTAAAAAAATTTTAAGAAAGCATGATATAAATGTTACAGAAGAAAAGGATATACAGTGTGATTCCTGTATTTTTGGAAAACATACTAGAAAGTCGTTTCAAACTTCAACTTCAGAAACAAGTCATCCTGGAGAAATTATACACATGGATGTTTGTGGACCAATGGAGAAACCTTCTGTTGGAGGATCGAGGTATTTCCTGTTACTTAAAGATGATTATTCCCATTACCGGACCGTGTATTTCATTCAAAATAAGAATGAAGTATATGAAAAAATGAAAGAATTTATAATAAGGTTCAAATTAGACACAGACCACAAAATAAAGATTTTTAGGTCAGACAATGGCTTGGAATTTGTAAACAGAGATGTTAAGCAACTTTTAAACAGGTATGGTATAAGACATCAGTTAACAGTAAAATATACTCCAGAACAAAATGGTTCTGCTGAAAGGGAAATGCGGACATTAGTGGAAGCTGGTAGAGCTTTGTTATATCAGAAACAGCTTGATAAAAGTCTGTGGGCTGAGGCTATAAATACTGCTGTGTATATTATTAATAGAACTGGTACTAGCTCAATTCCAGATAAAACACCCTTTGAATTAATTTTTAAGAGGAAGATAGATCTTGATAAATTTGAAATATTTGGCAGTGAAGTTTTTGTTCACATACCAAAGGAAAAGAGGCAAAAATGGGATTGGAAAAGTAAAGAAGGCATTTTTGTTGGTTATTCAGAAGAAACAAAAGGGTATAAAATATATTTTCCTGTGGATAAGAAAATGGATGTCTGTCGTGATGTAATATTTAAAAGGAAGTCTGAAAATTTACTGATAGTTGGAGAAGAAAAAGCTACACAAACAAGAACAAAGGAACAAGAAGCTTTTACAGATGGCAAAATTGTAGAAAGTTTGGAAACTGTTTTAGAAGAAAATTCCCCAGAACAAAGGTTATTAAGAAATCGCACAATGATAAATATACCAAGTAAATATGATGATTATGTATGTTTCATGGCATCAGAGCAAATTGAATACTCAGATGCAGTAAAAGACGAAAAATGGAAATTGGCAATGAAAGAAGAAATTGAATCATTAAACACTAACACAACTTGGACTCTGGTAGAATGTCCTAAAAATAGGAAACCAATTAACAATAAATGGGTATTTCGAAAGAAGGAAACTGGTATTTATAAGGCACGACTTGTAGCCAAGGGATGTAGTCAGGTGTATGGTAAAGATTATTTGGAAACCTTCAGTCCAGTTGCACAGTATAAATCTATTCGATTAATTTTACGAATTGCTGCATTACATAATATGGAATTAGCACAATTTGATATCAAAACAGCATTTTTGAATGGTCCAATAGAAGAAGAGATCTACATGCAACAGCCAACAGGATTTGAAGATGAAACTGAAAGAGTATGTCAGTTAAACAAATGCATATATGGGTTGAAACAAGCTCCTAGAAATTGGAATAGAAAGTTTGTTGAAACACTAAAGCAATTCAATTTAGTGCAATCTGAAAATGACCCTTGTGTATTTTTCAATTTCAAAAAAGAAATATTATTTTTAGTGATATATGTAGATGATGGACTGGTTGCATCTAGCAGTAAAGATCAAATCGAAAAACTTTTAAGTTATCTTCAAAGCAATTTTGAAATAAAAACTGAACCTTTAAAACTCTATTTAGGTATGGAGATTAATAAAATGGAAGATGGAACAATATTTATAAAACAAGAAAATTATATTAATAAACTCTTGGACAAATTTAATATGAGCAATTGTAAGTCAGTGTCAGTTCCTTGTTCAACAAAGGATTTAGAAAATGAGGACAGTTCTTTGTGTGAAGCACCTTATCGCGAAGCTATAGGAGGTTTACTCTTCCTGTCATCAGTTAGCAGACCCGATATTACTTTTGCAGTCAATAAGTTAACTCGACATATGGAGATACCACGTTCAAATCATTGGGAGGGAGTTAAAAGAATACTTAGATATCTTAGTGGAACAAAAGACTATGGTTTAAAATTTGACCCCCATTCAGAAGAGAAAGAACCATTACTCTGTTACACAGATGCAGACTATGCTGGAGATGTATCAACACGAAGATCCACTTCAGGGTATGCACTAATATTAAAAGATGGAATAATTGATTGGTATACAAGACGTCAAGGAACAGTTTCTTCATCAACAGCTGAAGCAGAGTATGTGGCAGCTACAGAAGCGATAAAGGAAGCAATACCAATGATGAAATTGTGTAAGGAAATTAGTGTTTGTGAATCTATTGCAACTCTAAAAGTTGACAATCAAAGTGCATTAAAAATGTTAAGTGATGAAACGGCACATAAACGTACAAAGCACATAGACGTTCGTGTTCACTTCTTAAGAGATAAACTTAATGAAGTTTTTTGAATTACAATATGTTAGTAGCGAAGATCAGCTGGCGGACATATTTACTAAAGGACTCACAAAATATCGTTTCGAATATATAAGAGATAAAATAAATGTTAAAAGGAGGGAGTGTTGAAATAAGTTATTTATATCTTATTTTAGCATTTATTTCTGGTATGTTGGTGGTAGGAAATAAGTTGGTTACTTTTGTTTTTCTTTTTGACAAGTAGATAATAGTTACATAAAATAATAATGACATGTATGGTATAAACACTTTTGTAAATTATTAGAATAAAATATAAAATAGTAAAGATAGTTAACACCTTTTACGTTCCACAACAAGTATGAACGACGTTGTTTAAAACTGATATTAATAATATTAATTGTTTTATAGCACGGTTATACTTGAGTAACTAAAGTACAAAAGTGAGGTTAGATAGATATACATAATGGTGATGTGTTTTGCTCTTACTTGCAAGCATTAAGTGAAAAAAAGGAATGCACTATTTTTACTTTTCCTACAGAAAAGGCAGAATTATCGAGGTGGAAAAAGCTTTTTTGCAGTCATTGCTAATATTTTTTTTCAAATAAAAAACACCATTGCCAAATATTTTGTTTTTAATAACTATAATATGTATATTGATATTTTGCTTACATACTTACCAAGTAACAAATGATATTAATATAGGAAGATTAATTAAAACTCGTTTTACCAAGAGTGACTATACGTTTCAAATGGCGCTTTAAATTTGTTTGGAACGTAGACCCTGACCTACCGTACAGAAAATGGCGATTTGACGTCACACTTGCGTGGTCTATTACTAAACTTATTTCCATATAATTAGTAGTAGTTTAGTAGTTTAACTGACTGAACATATTCCGTTTTGTAATTAGTTTTACTTATTAGTCAGTAGAAGCCACAATGTTGGTAAAACAATTGTTACTAAATGTTTAATAAAATATTTGTGTTCATTACATAATTGTATTTCGTATTTAACGTTGATATAATCAAATTTCTTTATTTGCATTTTTTTAAATTTTCTAAAGGGAAATAATTAAAAATATTTTTTATAAAAGAAGTCGTAATTTCTTATTATTTAAATCAGTTAAATTTATTTTTGTTTTATTAAAATTATTAATGTTCTTAATATACACATACACATCATTTGATCGATCTTGAGATTCACGTCATTATTCATTGAATCAATTTATGCTATATTCCTATAATACATCTTTGTTTCGTTCGAATGTTAAACAGAGAACAAAATTTACCGTACGTCTTTCTATCACAGACATACGGCAAAATATACGTTTAATATATAGGAGAGAGACACAATTATACAATATATCGAATATTGTATTTTGATTGTTAGGTTATGTAGCGTGATTATTGATATTTCATACTTTTTGCTGTCCTTTACAATTCTGAAGAAATACAGTGTGAAGTAATATTAATAATAATAATTAGCGACAGATTTTGCGTAAGTATTTTGTTCCACGTTTCTTAGTATATTTTATATGATAATAAATATAATAGAATAACTGTTTTTAATAAATGTTTTTATTTCAGAAAATGCCTGGTAAAATATTAAATTCATAATCGCAACAGCTTGTTTTGAATGTCAGATTATTTTCAGCAAGAAAGAGAAAATAAGGGATGTTTAATACCATTTGAATCTGTTTTTTAAGTATGTCTTAATTAGGTTATGGTGTTAAAATTGTAGTTATACTAAAATATACTTATTTAAGAGAGCAGGAGCCGCTATTCAAATATCTAAAGCAATCGTTTTTAGAATTAAGAAACGGAAGAGTGAAAATCTTTTCCTGGAAAAAATACCCCGAGCTAAACCAAAAACGACTTGCCAGAATCTTCCAAAATGGAAGTACGAAATACTCTTTAGAATATGTACGGAGAACGTAATATATAAAATGGATACATAATTTGTATATTTTAGTGTAAAATTTTTGTTTTAGGAAAACGTGTGATTATTACTATATCACAATCCACTTTATCAATTATATTAAAAGAAATTGGCTTCAAGTTTAAAAAGGAAAAAATCGACGCACTCTTATAGATAAACATGAAATAGCGCTATTAAAAAGAACGTTCTTTAGAAAATATGTTGAGAATTTGAAGTCCAAGTCTCCAAGAAAAGTTATATTTCTTGATGAAACGTGGATACATTCTAAACTCAATAGAGGAATGTCCTGGCAAGATGAGTCTGTAAAGAGTGTTAGAAAGCCAGAAGGTTATGATTGAAAACGTTTTATTATTTTACATGCAAGAAGCGAAACAGGTTTTGTTGCAAATGGAAGTTTAATTTTTGCATCAAAAACCAAAGCAACAAATTACCATGCTGAAATGAATAGTTAAAGTTTACAGAATGAGTAGTTGAGCAACTTATGCCAAATATTCCTGATAATTCACTCATTATTATCACTCATTATATCACAGTGTTGTACCGAACAAAGTACCAAATATTTCATCAACAAAACAGGATATTATACAATGGCTACAAAATAATAATAAATTTTACAAATGAATTAACAAAATACGAGTTGCTAGATATAGTTAAAAGAAACAAGCCACAAAGAAAATATGTCATCGATGAAATTTTAAAAGAGAAAGGCCATGAAGTATTAAGACTTGCACCACACCACTGTGAGCTTAATGCAATAGAGTTAATCTGGGCAACAGCTTTATTTTACAATAAACATATCGGTAGAGATAGTTATAAAGATGAAAATATATGTGGAGCATGTGGAATGAACCATTGCTTGAATGCAACTCAGTAGTCGGAAAATTGTGTTCGTCACATAAGTAATTTAATTCAAAATTGGTATGACAGAGAAAAACATATAGCAGATGTAGAAATTGAATCGATAATTATAGTAGTTAATTACAGTTCAACTACAAGTGACGATTTTTGAACTAGAGAATGTATTTATGTATATATATAGAAATTACCTTGTTTCCTATTATTTGCTATTAAATTGTTTATGTTAATAGTCATTTGGTATAATTAAAAAATAAAATGCATGAAAATATTATATTGGGTTCTATTATATTATCAATAAATTAGAAAGTTTAGAAATTAGAAATAAATTAGAAAGTTTTCCGTTTTAGAAACTGATGTACTTGAAGATTCTACAATTAATCATTTACAGAAGAAATAAACTGTCACCTATAAAACTAATTCTGCAATAACAACATTACATATGGAACACTGTTATAAATATTTACCTATTGTACAGGGACAATTTGGCAATTATTATTAATACTTTATATGAAGTATTCGGGATTTTATTAGTGAAACATTTTTCGTGTTTCTTCTGTCAGGTTATGTGAAGTTTAACTCTTAAGTACTAACACTCCGTCTCACAGACGCCACGTTATGGTTGGACACATGACATCTCCCCACCTATGTGCTTTTAAAAGTTGACCAATAATGTAATTTTACTACCCCATGATATAAGTTAGCAGTCACGAGAGCAACGCTAGAGAGTGCGTTATACCTCTGATATTTGAATTTATGCTATCGATGCCATCTGTCAGACGGAACGATAGTGTTAACGTAAGTTTTTTCATTATTGCCGGACAATGGATCAGGGACACAATACCCACCAAAGAATCAGTGCGACGGACCCAAAGATTAAGGAATCAGTTCTAAGGTGGTTGGAAGAGATAGAGACTGATAATAGTGACATAGAATTAGACTGTACCGAAAAATGTTGCCGAAAGAAGTGATCACGACTCAGAATCTGAAGTTGAAGGTAAAAAGTATAAATGTAATCATAATGGTCTGTAGCTGTGTTTGTTCCGTTATAGGTGATGAAAATATAGATGAGAATAGTAATAACATTGAAAGTGAGGATGAAGACCGTGAGCGACGGTCAAATTATTACAAGGTGGTCCAAAAAGTTGTTTATATTTGCTTGTGATGTAGAAAATTTTATACGCTAGGTAGAGAGGTGGGGTCGGTCTTAAACGATAGCTCGGCTCTGGGAAACTTAGTCATCATGCAGCGCTACACAGGAGAGGAGCGCTCGTTTTGTGTGCGCGAACATTACCGTAACAACAATTCTGCCACCATTGCGCGCCGTAGATATCGACAACACTTCAACTTGCACGATATTCAGCAATGTCCAAGCATTCAGCTGATTAAGCAATGGGTTAATAAGTTTGAGGAAACTGGTTCAACGTTAAATAAGCGCGTTTTAGGACGTCCAAGGTCGGCGAGAACCGCTGAGAACATCGAGAGAGTGAGTCAGTTTGTGCGCGACCAACCAACCGTATCAACTCGAAAGCGCGCAGCTGCTTTAAATGTGACGAGAACCTCGGTGCTTCGCATTCTTCACAAAGATTTAGGCATGCATCCGTATAAGGTTCAAATAGTGCAAGAACTGAAGGCTACAGATCTCGCTAATAGAGTTTTATTCGCTAACGAAATAAGGAACCGAATTCCAGCAGCAGTCGACATCTTATTCTCCGATGAGTCCCATTTCCACCTAAATGGCCACGTCAATACTCAAAATTGTCGCTACTGAAGTAGTGAAAACCCTAAACGGTAACATGAAAGGCCTTTGCATAGTCCGAAGGTCACAGTATGGGCTGCAATGTCGGCATCCGGAATAATTGGCCCTTTTTTTTTTCGAAGACCAACAAGGTCGCACAGTCACTGTAAATTCTCGGCGTTATGTAGACATGATTCAAACTTTCCTCACTCCTGCTCTTCAAGAATTTGAAGGATACACTCAGGACACCTGGTTCCAACAGGACGGAGCCACCTGCCACACTTCCAATCTTTCTTTGCCTGTCGTTCAGGGGCTTTTTCCGGGAAGACTGATTTCTCAAGGAGGGGATATTGAGTGCCCCCCCCCCCGAAGCCCTGAAGTCCCTGTGATTTTTTTTATGGGGTTATCTCAAAAGTAGAGTGTACAGCAACCGCCCTGCCACTCTGGAGGAACTAAAGAACAATATTCGACAAGAAATCGAAGGCATAACTGCAGACACTTGCCGCCGCGTTATGGAAAATTGGAGAGGTCGTCTTCAAGAGTGCCTGGACACAAATGGGGCACATTTAGATAACGTAATTTTTAAAAAATAAATTTCCCGTAATTTTAGTAAGCCTTAAAAATAAATTTGTTCAAGTAGATCAATTTGTATTGTTTTTAATTCTATTCAAAAAGTTAATATCTTTATGGACCACCTTGTACTATGGCAGAAATCGGTTCAAATGGTCTAAAGAACCTGGAAGACGATGGCCACAACATAATATAGATTTTCAGTTGCCTGGTTTACGAAACGCTGCGAAAAATATTGGAGATTCTCCTGACTTGATTTCAGTATGGAAGCTCTTGTTTAGTGATTATATTTGTCACACGATTATAAGATGGACAAATGTACGAATAGGCAGAGAGAGGGCGAAATACAAGAAACAAAATTGACCAACGCTTAAGGATTTAGATATAACTGAATTTTACGCTTTCAAGGGATTTTTAGCATTTACGTCATTATTCAAATCTAATAATGAAAACTTGGATACTTTATTTACCACCAACGGAACTGGGAGGGAAATCATAAGATGCATAATGTCAAAAGAAAGATGTGCTTTTCTTCTAACGTGTCTGCGATTTGACGACCCAGAAACTAGAGATATAAGAAAAGCAGTGGACTCAGCCGCTCCAGTTTCTGAAATATTTAACATTTTTATTAAAAACTGCCATTCATGCTATGTTATAGGCAAATCGGCATGCATTGATGAAATGCTTGTAGGCTTCAGGGGACGTTCTCGTTTTAAAATGTACATGCCCAATAAACCCGTAAAATACAGGATAAAGGTAATGTGCTGCACGGATGCCAGAACCTATTATCTGCTAAATGCTTATATTGTTACGCTCCGCATATAAAAATATTTTAATTTATTTTTAAATAATATATTTCTTCTTTAAATATCTCGATTTAAAATATTTAAACTTAAGACATTTTCTGTATATTCGTTTACAAAGAGAAAGCATTTATTTTGTTATATCCTGACCGACAGACCCTTCGTTTTCTACCTGACCGTCAGCAACTCTAAAGTTACTGTGGAATTTCTATATACATTCCATTTGAAATTGTTTTAATTTAATTACATACATCTCTTTTTATATGTTGTGTTTCATATCATTAGAAAGCTTAAGTCACAAGGGCTATTTTAATAATATTTATGCCATCGATAGAACACCTCTTCAGGTCGCGCTCCTTATTAACTATTATTCAAGATATCGACCCTCTCTTCGACTTAGGTCATAAAACAGGGCGTTTTCTAAACCAGTGTTCTATCGACACACAGCTATCAGTCCGATCTTCTCTTTAGAACATTCGAAAGTAAAACATCTCTCATCGTACTGTCCAAGTACACGACACGATGCCCCCGGCGTCTTTCGCTTCTAAGACCACGTGACCAACTTGGCAACTCAAAGGTAACCCTGTATTGTTCTCTACAGAGGTTATTTTATATACATTAATTAACCCTTAATTTACTGCTCAATTTAACGTTCGTTTCAGTGTATTTTGTGTTGATTTTTAATTACGTATTTGCCGCTCCTCATGTATATATTCCTTATGTTTAATTACTTTTAAATATATCAATTTCAATTTCTTCTTATGTAAATATAAATACAAACTTTAAGGACAACGCTCCTGTGTCTTATTTAGTAAGTAAGTTGTTGTATATTTATTTAAATTAACCAATATCACGCACGTCCTGGCACTTTGATGTAACTTCACCAGCACCACTAATTATTTTGTTATCAAATAATTTCATTATTATTAGCACGGCACATCCACATCCCAATACACAGCGAAGCCCCCGTTCGTAATAATATCTATACAGGTAAAAATTCTGATTGAAATGGACTATCAGACGACGAAAAGAAATTCAATAAACCATCACAGGCAGTACTACGGCTCACAAAATCACTTAATAATTCAAATAGATCAGTGACTTTTGATAATTGGTTCACATCTATTGTACAAGCCCTAAAACAAAGTGGATTAACTTGTATTGGTACAGTAAAGAAAAACAAAAAGGAAATTCCTGCAGTTTTTCAACCAGCAAGAAATCGTCCAATAGGAACTGCTTTATACGGCTATACAAAAGATATTACCCTTCTTTCCTATACAACAAAAATTAATAGGGCTGTTCTTTTAGTATCGTCTTCTCATCACCATGAATCTGTCGATCCGCTAACCAACAAGCCTGATGTTATTGTTGATTACAATTCCACTAAAGGTGGAGTTGACACATTAGATGAAAAGTGTAGTAAATTTAGTTGTAGTCGTCGAACCCGTCGCTGGCCTATGGCTATTTTCTTTAGACTTTTTGATATTAGTACAGTGAATTCACACATACTTTACGAATCTTACAGAAATGTTAATCATCTAGAACGACCAGGTTGAAACTTGCACACATTTTAGATTCACATATGTACTGCATAGGTGGCTATTGTCATTGTCTTAGGTTCAGAAAAACGTGTGCAGTGATAGCCGCATAATGCCAGTTCCGATCGAAAGATACTGCAACTTTGAAGTGCGAGCAGTCATTCGTTTTTTTTGCATGAAAATAATGAAACACCTACCGAAATTCATAAAAAATACTGAAGACTTACAGAGAAGGTATTATGAGCTGAATCTGAGTAAATGAGAAATGAGAATCTGAGAAATGAGTAAATGAGCTGAAACCAATAGTGTTTGGTGTAAGGAGCTCAAAAGTAAACGCGCAGCTCTGAACGATAATTCTGAAGGTGTGCGAAAAAAAAACTATCAACAACGAAAACGGATGAGAACCAATTAGAAGTCGATACGCTGACTCGAGGAGGTCGTCGGTTGAAAATACGGGAAATTGCTCTACTGACTGGCATTCCTAAGCTCTGTTCATGAATTCGTATCTGAATTACGCTATCTAAAAGTGTCCGCGAGATGGGTACCAAAACTGTTGACCGGCCAACACAAAATGCAACGAATGACGGCGGTAATGGAACTTTTAACGCTCTATTGTCAGGAAAACGGATTTCTATAGTCAATAGTTACAGGAGACGAAACGTTGGTACACCACCATACTCTCGAATCAAAAAAAGACTTGATGACGTGGAAGCATCCGAGTTCACCAACAAAAATTAAAAGTTCAGGAGTTTATGAACCAGAACTATGTTCTGGGATATGCAAGCCATTTTGGTTATAGCGTTTTTACCACCGAAAACGACAATCAACAGCGATATTTATTTACAAAAAAGGGATATTTATCAATACGTTTTGCACGTATTACGCCGTTGTTATATAATGAAACGGATATGCAAAATACATATCCGTAACTGTAAATAAGGACAAACACCTCGTATTTTTAGCATTTACTTCTGTTCAATACATATGTTTCAGCCATCTAGGCCTCATCGGTTGAACTAGTGAAGCAATATATATACAAATTAATACAGATCTGTTAAACAACGGATCTGTATCTGTATCTACATTTACGCTAAAATCGTCTCCAAGCCATAACCAGTTTCGTTCTATCAGGCGACACCAATTTAATCAGTGACATCTGACGGAAGAAAGCGACTAGGCCAGAAAAGGCGATCTTCCGCTCGAATAGCAAGGCTATTACAAATAAGCGGATTAATACGTATATTGGTGCTGTCCATTAACACGCGCCAGATGGCGGTAAATATACAAAAAAGGGATATTTATCAATACGTTTTGCACGTATTACGCCGTTGTTATATAATGAAACGGATATGCAAAATACATATCCGTAACTGTAAACAAGGACAAACACCTCGTATTTTTAGCATTTACTTCTGTTCAATACATATGTTTCAGCCATCTAGGCCTCATCGGTTGAACTAGTGAAGCAATGTATATACAAATTAATACAGATCTGTTAAACAACGGATCTGTATCTGTATTTACATTTACGCTAAAATCGTCTCCAAGCCATAACCAGTTTCGTTCTATCAGGCGACACCAATTTAATCAGTGACATCTGACGGAAGAAAGCGACTAGGCCAGAAAAGGCGATCTTCCGCTCGAATAGCAAGGCTATTACAAATAAGCGGAAAAATACGTATATTGGTGCTGTCCATTAACACGCGCCAGATGGCGGTAAATATACAAAAAAGGGATATTTATCAATACGTTTTGCACGTATTACGCCGTTGTTATATAATGTAGACGATTTTAGCGTAAATGTAGATACAGATACAGATCCGTTGTTTAACAGATCTGTATTAATTTGTATATACATTGCTTCACTAGTTCAACCGATGAGGCCTAGATGGCTGAAACATATGTATTGAACAGAAGTAAATTCTAAAAATACGAGGTGTTTGTCCATGTTTACAGTTACGGATATGTATTTTGCATATCCGTTTCATTATATAGCGATATTTATTGTCAAACTCTCAAAAATAGTTCAAATAATCGCTAAAAAATGATGCTTGCATATACATATATGTATTTATTGTTCTTGAGATAGTATATTTTCTATTCTCTTCTATAAGGGATTGTTTTTGGTGTCGTTTGTTTCAGTGTTATTTGGTTACAACCTTTAATATTTAAAAAAATTCGTTTTATATTGTTAAATATTGTATATTTAATTTATCCTATAACTTTTGTAAATATTAAGTTTAATTTACTACCTTATATTTGGAGTAGCTTTCGTTTCTTGTTTTTAGTCAATTTCTTTCTATTCTTAGCATTTATTATACATAATTTTGAGTTTTGGTCTTTGTAAATTATTATTATTCAAAATTCGATACGCAATTCTCTTGTCAGCATTACTTTTGTTTCAGCAGTAGTTGCTCCCGGTTTATTACATTCGCGCTATTGTGCATTGACAGATACATATTAAATGCATATATAGATATGTGCCACTTATGCATCTAGCCACACGTAACAAATTGTTCGAAACTCACGGATCGCTTACAGAAACAAACCTATTGCAAATACAAGGCAGACGCTCATGGCGCTATGAATCATCAATCGTTCGAGTACGCTCTCTGATATAAGAAACAAATTTAAAGATCAATTATTCGCAATAAAAAAGAAAGTTGAATAGAAACTAGGTTATAGTAAAAGCTAAGAATCTATCATCACATACGTATTTAGAATACTTGTTGTGTGAAAATGAAAAATTCGCAATGTAATATTCTGTAATATCACAAGTTTACAAATTCCGGTCAACTTTTGGATCAGAGCAGATGAGAACAAATCTTGACGTTATTTGAGGTGCTGAATTCAAATCCGAGGTTCGTTTTTCAAAATTTGTTCTATTTTGTGAGTTCGCGCATGTTGGCAGCACAGCGCTATCATAATGACAGTCAGCTGTTGGCGTCGCTAGAAACATTATTTAATTTGTATTTTTAAAGTTTTTTTTTGAATCCAAAACGTGTGAAAATGCAAAGACAGAATTGTAAAGTTGATTCAAAGTGTTTTTGTTATGTTTGCGGATGTTATATGATCAGAAAAAGTGGCAAAGTTATTACTAATGTGATCAAAAATGCATATTTTTATTATTTTGGTTTCTCTGTATCAAACACTCACAAGCCGTGGGTACCGAAATTGTTTTGTAACGCGTGTAGCACAATATTATACAAGTGGTCACGCGGTAAAAAAGTATGTTTTTCATTTTCATTGCCAATGTTATGGAGAGAGCCGAAAAATCATGTAGATGATTGTTACTTTTGCTTGATGAATGTCGTCGGTGCAAAAAAACTATCAAAATATAAATATCCTGAAGTATCATCAGTGTCTAAGCCAGTTCCCCGTGCGAGCAATGATCCTTTGCCAATTTGTCCAGGTACGAGTGCAAATTACATGGAAACTTGTAGTTCATCACCGACGAACAGTGGAAGCGATTTTAACATGGAGGAAAAACATTTAGTTTCGCAAAGTGAACTCAATGATTTGGTTCGTGATTTGAATTTATCGAAACAAAAATCAGAATTGCTCGCATCACGGATGCAGGAGTATAAATATCTTGACACTCAAACAAAAGTCACTGTATATAGAACCAGAAATGAGGCGCTTTTACCGTTTTTCAAAAAAGAGGAGAATATATGCTTATGCTATGACATCAACGGTTTGTTTGATGCGATGAATGCACCATACGATGTAAATGAATGGCGTTTGTTCATAGATGGTTCAAAATACAGCCTGAAAGCTGCTCTGATACACAATGGAAATATAAAACCATCAATTCCGATTGCTTATGCAGTACAAACGAAGGAATGCTACTATACAATATGTAAAATTTTTACCAAGATAAAATATAAAGAGCATCAATGGAAAATTTGTGGCGATTTGAAGGTATGAAAATAAATTTCAATTCATATTTTAAAGAATAAATGATTTATATACTATTCCTACAGGTTATTGGTCTCTTGATGGGGATGCAATCTGGTTTTACCAAATTTTGCTGTTTTTTGTGTCTGTGGGATAGCCGTGCAACTGACCAACATTATGTGAAAAAAGATTGGCCAAGCCATACTAATTATGAACCAGGAAAACAAAACGTCTCTTCTATACCACTTGTGAACCCACAGAACATTTTCTTGCCACCTCTCCACATAAAGCTTGGCCTTATAAAAAACTTTGTCAAAGCGCTCGACCGTGAAGGACCGGCTTTTGAGTACTTGACCAAGTTATTTCCCAAGTTGTCGTACGCCAAAATCAAAGAGGGAATATTTGTCGGACCTGATATTCGAAAATTAATGGCCGACAGAAACTTTACAAAATGTTTAACGCCCAATGAAGCAGCAGCATGGGTATCATTTCAAGATGTTGTTCACAACTTTCTCGGTAACCGCAAATCCCCGGATTTCAAGCAGATAATCGACAATTTGTTGCAAAATTATTGCAAGATTGGAGTTCGAATGTCTCTCAAAATACATTTTCTGCATTCCCATCTCGAATTTTTTCCTGAAAACTTGGGTGATACAAGCGACGAGCAAGGAGAGCGACTACACCAAGATTTGGCGAAAATCGAAAAACGATACCAAGGATTTTGGGACGAGGGCATGATGAGCGACTACTGTTGGACATTAATGCGTGAAACAGATCCCAAACAGTACAAGCGACTCAGTTCGACTGCTCTTCATTTCTAATTTAACACTTTTTAATGAATAAAATGGAGATTAATTGTCAAAAATTGTAAAAATTGTGTTTATTTAATATCTTGAAAACTAGAACCAAAATCAAAAAACGGAGTGCAGATTCGGATTCAGCGCCCCAAATAACCATAGAAACAGCTTTTGGTTGCTTAGATCCAAAACCGTGTATACTTGTGTATTCAAAGATATGATGCATGGTTGGGTACATGACAAATTTTTATATTATTGTATAGGTAAAGCACATGTACTTAAAATAACCTGAAGAACGACTAATAAATTTGATTAAGTCTATTCAACATATACGAAAAAAATAATGGGAAAAAATAGGAAAAATGATAATCACGTGCTCAATTAACTTCAATACTTAAAATGAAGATTGAAAAACGTAATATAAATTGTGTAATTGTGTAATGATTAGAAACTATTACGACTGTATGCATACTATTACCTTGTCTTCCACGTGTAGGTACATTTTATAATTATTGTGATATATGGATTCAATTAACATTCTAACTTTTGGCATAAACAATTTTGCAAGGCATTTTATCAAAATCGCTGTCTTAAGTGATTAGAACTTCGGTTAGGCCATTGTTATAAAAGTGCAGTTAAACAATGCTAAATTTTCTAATTTTAGTTGTTAGAAAAATATGTATGAGTGTAATAAACATTAACAGCCTAGATTAAATTTAATAAAAGCTGAGCCAAATATGTAAATTTGCAAGGTCAGCTGTTTTTAAGTATTTGTTTATATTTATATTTAACACAATCGAACCAAATTACACAAAACTTCTTTAAGATTACATGTTCTTTCAATTATTTTAAAGCGTAAATATCAGAGTTTCTGGATTAACATGGTAAAAGGACCTTCAAGATAACAACACTGGTCAATACAGTTTGGTTCTGATTCTGAATCTGATTTAAAATTTGCTCCACTCGTCAATATTTTGAGATATTTGTTAAAGAATTTTTTTCAAAAACCGCATTAAATTTTACAACTTTTTTGTTACTTTTGTATAAGAAAGATACTGCTAAAAAGATACTACTAAAAGTACTGTTTTGTCAAATATTGAGTGGACATGTGCCAACTCTTCTTGCATGTTTATTACGTCAAAGCACCTGAACCCCGCTCATTTTCCCTTTGGAACCAATCAAATTAAGAATTGATAGATATCTGGCTATGTGATTATACAGGGTGTCCAGAAACTCTCCTGACAAACGAAGACCGGAGATTCCTCTGATAATTTTGAGACAATTAAACCCAAATTCATCTAGTCCGAAAATGCTTCCTAAGGGAGCTAGAGTTCTTTGAAGATGGCGCCTTGTATTTATTTTTTTTTAAATTCCTCCAGAACGCTTCTATTTAGAAAAACAAAAACTGGTATGCTTATTTATCCTCCAGAGATGAATCGATTCCATCAATTGCGAATTTCTAGTACCGGTCATAGGCGTCCGTTTTGGGTAGGTCAACGGTTATTTTAAGGCATAACTTTTTTGTCTTTAACTTTTAAGCATTTGTGACACTAGATTATTAAATTTTCAGCTATTCCAGTACTAAAATGTACTCTTACTTTAAGTCGGTAGGATACACCGTTTTCTAGAAAAATCGATTTGTAAATTTTTCGTTTTTTCTTCATTAAAGTTCAATTTATTATGTACCTACTTATTTTTAGTGACGAAGTTGGCTTGGACTATCAAGCCATGGATGAAAATTAATTTAATAAATTAAAAACAAATTATTTATTACAATGGAACGAAACTAACAAAAAAAGAACAAGTATCAAAGGTAGATTGTTACAAAAGTTGCTCGATGTGATGACCATTAGTCTCTATGCATAAGTTTACCCTTTTGCTTAGAGAACGCCGAATTCATGCAAAAATTCCAAAGTTATTTCTAAATTCGTTGCAAGCATCTTGTATCCTTAGCCAGAGTTGTGCGCGATTTTGTATCGGAACGGAATAAACAAATGCTTTTATGTATCCCCAAACACAATAATCGCAAGGATTCAAATCCGGCGACCTTTCTGGCCAAGCAACTGGAGCGCCTCTTCCAATCCAATGGTCTTCGTAGTTATTATCTAGAAAGTCTCGTACATTCCTGCTAAAGTGGGCCGGACAGCCGTCCTGTAGAAACCATAAGTTTTGCCGAATATTTAAACGCACCTCATCTAACAAATCAGGTAAAATATTTTGCAGGAAATGTAAGTAATCAGCACCATTTAAACGAGCAGGTAATTCCACAGGTCCAAGTAGATAATCGTCAACTACTCCTATCAAGACGTTTATGCTAAACCTATGCTGATGCTTAAATTCTTGAACAACGTGGGGATTGTCACCAACGTACGAAAAATAATGTGCATTATGTACATTAAAAATTCCATTTCTTGAGAATGTAGCTTCGTCACCAAACAAAATGTTCCTGAAGAAATCTTCATCTTGATTTCTCTGATTTTGTAACCATCTAGCGAATTCTACGCGAGCAGGAAAATCTCCTTCTAGCAGTGCTTGCACCTTTGTAAAATGAAAAGGATATAAATTTTCTTTGTGTAAGATATTTCCTACGGAAGATTTTGAAATTGTGGGGTACATGGCAGATAGTCTTCGAACGCTAATTTCTGGATTTTCCTCAACTTCCATTAAAATAACATCTTCATGTTCTGCTGTTACATCATTATGTCTCCCTGTTTCATTATTTTTTGGGACCACTGAACCTGTTGCTCTTAATCGTTCATGAAGAGCTGTAAATGTTGAGTGAGTGGGATGCTGACGATTGGGAAATTTTTCAGCGTATCTACGTTGCGCCGCTCGAGCGTTACACCTCATTTCGCCATAAATTAAATGCATATCAGCGTATTCCTCATTAGTAAAAACCATTTTTTTAAAAATTGAAATCGTTGTGTTTGAATAACACAAAGTAAAAAATGAAAAGATAAACTTCGCGAACTGACAACAATTTGACAATGAAAAACGTAGGTTTTACTTCTGTTGGCAGTTCAGAGGTAACTATTGCAAAAAATAAAAAATTAAACTTTAATGAAGAAGAAACGAGAAATTTACAAATCGATTTTTCTAGAAAACGGTGTATCCTACCGACTTAAAGTAAGAGTACCTTTTAGTACTGGAATACCTGAAAATTTAATAATTTAGTGTCACAAATGCTTAAAAGTTAAAGACAAAAAAGTTAAGCCTTAAAATAACCGTTGACCTACCCAAAACGGACGCCTATGACCGGTACTAGAAATTCGCAATTGATGGAATCGATTCATCTCTGGAGGATAAATAAGCATACCAGTTTTTGTTTTTCTAAATAGAAGCGTTCTGGAGGAATTTAAAAAAAAATAAATACAAGGCGCCATCTTCAAAGAACTCTAACTCCCTTAGGAAGTATTTTCGGACTAGGTGAATTTGGGTTTAATTGTCTTAAAATTATCAGAGGAAACTCCGGTCTTCGTTTGTCAGGAGAGTTTCTGGACAGCCTGTATAAAGAGCTACACACGGCTCCTTCGATTCAGTGTAAGTCAGTTTGTGGTCGCTGAGAGTCTTTTTATTTCATAATGTCGTGTACTTGTTTAAATAATCCAAACAGTTTCCGTTATGTACGTGGAGAATTCCATACCCACCAGAATAAGGGGGGTATTACACCTTTAAAAGAAACGTTATATTTTAACTACATTGAACATCAATACAAGCCATGAGCGACCAGCGTTTGCTGTGTACGTTGTGCTGTTATTTTGTGGGGCTGGTCAAACGGTAAGAAAAGCATTATGCCATTTGCAAGATCTATGATTTGACGTGAACAAACGGATCCTCAGACTGATTGCTACTTTGGCTGCACGAAAACGGATTTTAATAAGAAAAATATTAGTTATGCTAGTCTGCCCTGTGTTACTTGTCCAGTACTTCATTCGGATACCTTGCCAGTACCAAGACCCGTAGGTGTTTCGTGTGAATGTAGTTACAGAACCAGAAAAAGCAAGGGTTAAGTTATCGACCAGCTATGATTAATATTTGCATTCTGAAGAGGACAGACCACACTTAATAAGTCAGTGAGGATTAAATGATCTTATTCGACACCTTAATTTGTCAAAAACTAAAGCAGAAATACAAGGATCTAGACTCCAAGCATGGAAGCTGTTAGAACCAGGCACATGTATTTCTGTGTATCATAATCGTCAGAAAGAATTATCACAGCATTTTTCGACCAACGAAGTTGTTTCATGTTAGAATACTGTCGACGAATTGATGTTGGTATTAGGTCACCAACACCATCCCGAAGAACGGCGTCTTTTTATTTTTTGTCCTTGTTCTTGTAGGAAACGTTTACCCATCCATCGCCGTTGCCCATTCAATCGATTTAAAAGAAGCGTATGAAAATATGACTTTTCTTCTAGACAAAATTAATTATAAAATGTGCAAATGGTATATCAGCACAGACTTCAAAGTTGTAGCAATTCTACTCGGCTTATAACTAGGGTATTTTCTTTGTGAGTGGGACAGTCGATCAAAAAATTCCCAATACATTATTAAAGACTTACCAATCAGGGCATAGTATATTCCTAGACAAAATTATATACTTCATAAGTCACAAGTTGAACCCGATAAAATACTTCTACATTACATACCATTACACATAAAATTAGGTTTAATAAAAAATTTCGCGAAAGTATTGGATAAAGATTCCAATACCTTAAGCAAAAATTTCCCAAAATCTCAGGCTCAAAATTTAAAGAGGGAATTTTTGTAGGGATCCAAATTAAACTTCTACAACAAGATTAAAAATTTGAAGAAACCTTAAGTGACTTGGAGCGTGTTGCTTAGAATGTTTTTAAAAATGTCACCCACAATTTTCTGGGAAACAGAAAATCTGACAATTATATTGCACTTTCATCTGGATTTCGTTCCCCCGACCCTCGGTGGGCGACGCGAAAGGCTTCATCAAGACATTTCTGTTATTGAAAAACGTTATTAGGTGGAACAGTGAAACTGCTTGCTGATTATTGTTAGAAAATGATATCAGAAAGCGCCGAGGAACTGCAAAAAAGAAAAGTAAAAAGAAAATCATTTTAAACAGAACGATACTATACAGCTCCATGTAACGTACATAGGTACCTAACTAATTTTATTTCGATAACTTTTCGGTATTTTTTTTTCCAAAAACCTTATGTGCCAGAATAAATTTGTTGTTATTACTATTGTTAGAACTATAGAAGACGCGAAAATTGTACATAGTTTGTAAAGAAAAATAAAAAAAGTTTCTTTTCTAGTGTTATTTTAATGCGCCGATAGCACAGTGGTAATGCACTGGCTCATATTGTCGGTGGTTCCGGAGTCGAGCACGAAAACCTTCTCTCGAAAAGGTTTTCGTGCTCTTCCGTCTTGTTTGAGGTGAATACCGACAACCAAATATATTAAATCGCTCCACGAGCGTATAGTAATACCTCTTGGGCTTATTATTATTATTATTTGAATATAGAATAAATGCGAGTGAATGGAGAAACAGAAAAATAATATCAGTTTAGACTGATATTATTATTCGGTATTATGGTGCCTATTTGGTAAACTATTAACAAGAAGTTTTGGCGGAAAGCATTGAGCGGCTAAGAAATTCGTAACTTCTAACATTCATTTATAACTCCCAACTTTCATGGTTATTCGTATTTATAGCAAAACCAGGTTAATTTCAGATAAAATGTCAAAAGTTGTTTAAATAACTCATTAGTTACATAAATTACCATATTTCCAAAATTGCAATAAACCTTATTACTTTAATTAACTGAATTATTTATGATCGTGATAATTCACTAATTTTTGAAAACTAATTTATTGTAGATGTACATAATGGAAAAAAAATTTAATACCTAAGTACGATAATTTTAGTTAAATATATATTCAAACAATAATGTTTAAAAAAATAATTACATTAACCCTTACCAACCAAATGTATTTTGAGGTTTCAGAATAATAAATAAAATTTGGAAATACTCACCTTTTCAAGTTGTCACTTTTGGTAACTGTCGATATATTAGAACAGAAAAGTATAGTTTCGAGTTTAACACAACTGAAATTCCATCAGACCTGCCGTTATTTATTGAATGCGCAAAACGTTCGCATCAGCATGATATTAGCTTTAACTGATTTAAAAAAGCTCGGGATAGAAAAAGTTTAAAAAAATTAAGTTACTGTATAATTATGATAAGGGATATTACTAATTCCTATATCAGGCCTGATAAAGCAAATGTATCACTTAAAATAACGTGTGCTAATATACAGACTGTCCCGTAAAAAACGCCGACATTCATAATTCCGTTATTTATTGTCCGACTTTATTTAAACAAAAAGTAAATTTAATAGAATCAAAAACACTATAAGATAGCAGTGTTTTATTTGTTTTCAATTGTTTTCATTAATGTCAAACGACAGTCAAGTTTTTTATTTTAAATGGCAACATATATATTTTTGGCTATATTCGGATTGTATTTTTTTTTCTGAATTCAACGATGTATAACATGTTTATTTTTGATAAACGTTTATTGCAAAAAAAAACTTTATAAATTTCATCTTTGTCTTCCATTATTTATAAATATTCGAATGTGTCATGAAACATTGGAAATGTAAGTATTATAAATATTATTATAAGAAACAAAACACTTTACAATAAATGTTGAAATTGCCCGCCACCTTGTTTAACACATATCGCACATCTCCTAATTATAAAAAATAAAAAAAAAACTTTATAAATTTCATCTTTCATTATAGTAGACTTGGCCCAGTCCACTAGCATTATGTCAATGTGCCTTAAGTGTCAGTTTGACTTTATTAAGTTTTCTGTATTATCCTGTTTGAACGTTTTGCCGCAACAAAAAGCGTATTTTCGTTAAAAATGAATAACAATGAATTAACGGACATGTTACAAGTGTTCTTTGAATGTAATAAAAATCGCCTTCAAGCAGTTCGTCGGTACAGTGCTCGTTTTCCGGACAGAGAAGTTCCAGGTTCGAAAATATTTCAGAGAATTGAAAAGAATTTAAGAAATTATGGATCATTTACCAAACCAAAAACACAAAAACGGAAATTCTCCGAAGATAAGGAATTAGATGTTCTTCTTGCAGTACAGCAAAATTCACGAACTTCGATTCGCGAAATTGCACATAATATTGGGGTATCAAAAACTATAGTTCATGGTATTTTAAGAAAACACAAACTTAAACCGTACATAGCTCGAAAAGTTCATGCATTAGAACAAAATGATCCTTGCCGAAGAATCCAGTTTTGTCGTTTTTATTTAAATGTATTAGAACAAGACCCGAATTGTTACAGAAGGATAATTTGGTCTGATGAATGCACTTTTAGCAACAACGGTATTTTTAATAGAAACATACATCGACAGTGAAGTGCAGACAATCTGAGATTTGTAATTGAAAATAATAAAGACGTTTCAACGTAAATGTTTGGTGTGGCATTTTAGGTGATCAATTAATTGGGCCATTTTTCATAGATGGTTGCTTAAATCAAGAAAAATACTACACTTTATTACACGAAAATCTCCAAAACTTTTTAGATGAATTACCTTTGGCAAATTTAAATAGAATATTTTTTCAACAAGATGGGGCTCTCGCGCACAACGCCAGAGTAAAAACTGATTTGTTGAACACCCAATTTGGAAATAGGTGGATAGGAACATCCGGTCCTATCGAGTGGCTTGCACGTTCACCGGATCTTACGCCCCTCGATTTTTGGTTGTGGGCTTATCTACAAGATCGAGTTTATTTAACAACTCCAGAAAATGTTGACATTTTAAGACAAAGAATTATTAACACTTGTCAAGAAGTACCTGCCGCTTGTCTTTTAAATGCGACCTTTGGAGTAATTAGGAGATGTGCGATATGTGTTGAACAAGGTGGCGGGCAATTTCAACATTTATTGTAAAGTGTTTTGTTTCTTATAATAATATTTATAATACTTACATTTCCAATGTTTCATGACACATTCGAATATTTATAAATAATGGAAGACAAAGATGAAATTTATAAAGTTTTTTTTTTTGCAATAAACGTTTATCAAAAATAAACATGTTATACATCGTTGAATTCAGAAAAAAAAAAACCAATCCGAATATAGCCAAAAATATATATGTTGCCATTTAAAATAAAAAACTTGACTGTCGTTTGACATTAATGAAAACAATTGAAAACAAATAAAACACTGCTATCTTATAGTGTTTTTGATTCTATTAAATTTACTTTTTGTTTAAATAAAACCGGACAATAAATAACGGAATTATGAATGTTGGCGTTTTTTACGGGACAGTCTGTATAAATACATATACGAATTAAGAAGTTACAAACGTAAAAGTATTTCCTTGGAAATAGTGACCTTTATAAAATTGATTCTATAGTTATGTTTCGCCTGTATGTATGTTAACTTTTTCAAACTGTAATTTTATTAAAATATAGATTTATGTTCTTACATTAAATATTATCCTGTTGAAAGAAAAGTTACACTATTTACGCACTAAAATTAGAATATGAGGTTACGTATTGAAATGATTAGCTATATGTGATACTGCATGTTGCTTGTCTGTGTTCTAAATTGTAATGTGTGTGTTTAGCATGATATATTGCTATGAGTTTTACTCGGTTTTGTTGAAGTAGATAATTGTTGTGTGGGCTGTTACTCACTCATATATCTCTCTAGACCCTTAAATATCATATATGTCTCAGGGTTATAATCGAGTTCCAAGGAACTAGGCGTACCATCCAATGTAAATTTGAAGAAACGATACAACAAGATGTTAACTGTAAAAATGTTTTTATTGTATAATATTTTAAATATAAATCATAGGAATTGTATAGAACACATATATATGTAGAACATATTAAAGTTTTTCTTAGATTCTGGTAGAATCTTTTTAAAATTTTACTCTTGAGTGTCTCACTTAGCCTAGGGGATCCCTTCAAACACTTATATTGCGTTTGGAGGGTTTAGATTCAAGGTGTTTTGTTTGATCCTTGTATGTATAAATTAAAATATAGATACTCCTGATTCTACTGATATGTTCGTTATAAAGAAAGTGTATTACCGAACGTTTGTTTTGTGTGAGACTTAGTCCCTACGCAACATAACGTTTATCTCTGTACTGTATATTGTTTCATTTAATTCCTACTTTCTCAATTTTGAATGTTAAATTCAATTATATCTTCTCTCGTTAATTCTTAGCGGGAGACGAGTCCCTACATAGTCATACAGATATCTGACATAAATATTTTAGCTCAATGTCGAATTTAGTGTTAATTAATTCAAACTAATTACACAGGTCTACAAAATTAAACTTTTTGACACATGTTTTTATTTTGAAAACTGATTTTATATAATTTTGGTAGGCTGATTTAAAAAATTCTATGCATTTATTTGTATCACGTAAGGTTTTTTTTATTATAATGTATAGAATTCACGGTTGGCTCTTGGTGAAACATAATTAATAATTTACTAAATAAAACACTTGGTATATTTATTTCACAAAATGTATTTAAAATATATCTGACATATGTTTCGACTTATACAGTCATTCTCAAAGAGTCATGTAAACTAAGTGAAAAGAATACTCCTACCTATATTTATGGCTTATTTTTTAAAAGTTTTATTACAGCATCGATTGTGGGGGTATTTGAAAAATCCAATTGCGTGTTTGTGACCTGTCTGTTGAGATTTATGGCTTTTTTTATTTCTAAAATTTCTAAGAAGTCAAGCCTTTTACCCTTATTACAAGAGTGTAAAAGTTTGGAATTATTAGCGTTAAACAGATGAGAATTTTGAATACAGTGTTCCGCGAATCCCGTGGTCATATTGCCATGTAGAATAGAACTTCTGTGCTCTTTGATACGTTCTTTTATAGAGCATCCTGATTGGCCAATGTATACCGCGTCACAATCACTGCAAGTTAATTCATACACCCCTGACTTATCACGCAATTCTGTTTTTCGTTTATTGTTAACTAGAATATTTCCTAAATTGCATTTATTTACTAGGATGACATTTAAACCTAATTTATTTAGTTTATTAGAAACTTTATTGCTAACCCCAGGTATATAGTTTAGGGTATGAAACACTTTGTTAGTTTTTATGTATGTATGTCCGGAGTAAAAATTATTCATAAGGAAAGCGCGTTGTTTTCTGTAAATCATTTTGTCTAAGAATTCTGTTTTGTACCCGTTATTTCTAGCTATAGTTTTTATGGTATATACTTCTTTTTCAAAGTTCTTATTATTTAGAGGGAAATTAATCAGTCTGTGTATGAAACTGTGTTTTTTTTTTGCAAATATTAAATGTAAAAAAACGAATATTTCTAAAAAAAAATATTTGTTTATTGAGTAAAAAGGTGGAATACAAGTTAAAAAAGTGGAAAAAAATACTTTACTCAGTCTTTTTTAAGTGAAATCTTTGTCTTTTTGCCAGGAAGCTGCGTTGTCCGGACATTCGGTTGTATGTTTTTAAGGGCATATCCCGTTTTAACATTCAGCAGTAGTCCGCCATCATCATTATGCTCCATCTGCCTTGGTATCGCCGTTCCATTTCCTTAATGTCTTGGTGAAACCTCTCTCCCTGTTCTTCGCTAACTGCTACAAGATTTTCAGGAAAATAGTTCAAGTGTGAAAACAGGAAACGCACTTTCAAACTCATATTACAACCTAGACGATGAAAGTGTTCTAACATATTTTGAACAATATTTTCGTAGTTTTCGTCCTTAGAGTTCCCAAGAAATTTATCAATTACTTCTTTAAATGAAACCCAGGCGTTTTTCTCGACATTGGTCATTGTGTTTTGAAAATCCTTGTCTTTGCATAATGTTCTTATCTGCGGCCCAACAAAAATACCTTCTTTTAACTTGGCATCGGATAAGGCTGGAAATGTCTCGCACAAATACTTAAAACACTGTCCATTTTTGTCTAGGGCTTTAACAAACTGCTTCATCAAGCCAAGTTTGATATGGAGAGGAGGCAGTAAAACCAAAATAAGCGTGGTATACATTTTTCACAAACAAAGTTATAGTTTGCCTCTGATTTACTACGACATAACTACCACAGATATAACAAAAGTTATTCGGATTGTTCACACAATGTCTTCTTTCCATGTTTATACGTTCTAGAACACTTAAAATACGCAACAACGAAGACAACAAGCGCGCGGACACAGTAGCACGACGACTAACACAACCAAACTGCACCTAAGCAGGTTTCAACGTTGTATTGACGCTTCTGCGCCGACTCTGTTGCTTTACTGAGAAATCTAATATTAACCAGTGTTGCCAAATCACATTTAATTTCATAAAAATCAATTCATTTAAAAATCATGCCTAACATGGCATGATTTGCATTGGCATGATGAACAAACATATTCTTGTCATAGGTATGTATATTAATAAATTAGCATTTTCAAGATATAGAGCGCTATAAAGAAAATTTACGTGATAGAGCAAAAATATGGCGTTTTTTGGAATAAGGGCCCCCAAACATATACAAATTAGCAAACAGCTTTCAAACATCAAAATCACTGTAGACCTGTGTTATTAATATATGCGTCGATATATTTAAATTTGAGTTTTATAGACTTCAAATTATTGCGAACTCTTTTACTTACGCTAGCATTTATTCCTCGTACACAATCTCAAATTCTTCCTAATACATGTTAAATATTCCTTATTTGTTTATTAAATTAAAAATAAAGAAAAAGATAATCGGATTCAATACTAATCACAATTAAAAATATTCCAATATTATAACTGTATATGAAATAAAATGTTATAAATTTAAAGTTAATTATTAGCGTAGCTCGCGTTCGAATCCCTTTTTGTGTCGATTTCACGCCGTATATAAACTCTGGATCCTATACTTTTTTCAGGCACCCTAGTTTCCGCATTCCCAGTCTATATTTATTCCTGGTTTTCTTTCGTTTTTGAGTTCTTTTTACGTTTCAACACTGATATTGTTTTATTCCACTATATAAAAATGCATTTTTGCTTATTCTATTTTATCCCTTTTTTCTATATTTTTACTACTTTTGTGGTAATTTATTATTTTAGAAATAAGATTTTGACCAATAAGATTTAAGCGTAAATTGAACTTTGGCCTTCTTCTTGTCGGCGTTCTAAATTCAAAATCCTGCCTTGCGATTGGTCGTCTAATGGTTTCTATTTCCATACTGCCATTTGTACATTTCCTGATCTCAGATCTTTATACCAACCCTCACTTTTTATACGCGTCTTGACATTTGATTTATTTCCAACCCGTTCTATTTTCTTCCGCAAGTCCTGGACACTATTTGATGTATTACTGACTGTTATTATATACCTTGAAAAATCTATTATAATGGATCAGTTTTATAACCTACTGACGTCGGAATGTCTCAAAACATGAAAGATATCTAAGGCTTCCTTCTCAACCTGGGAGTCGCAGTGTTATTAAACAGGGGTCGCGAAATAGCCTAAACAATAATGAATAATAATTTATTATAAACATTTTACTTACAATAAGTATACATATAAAGAAAAGAAATTAATGAAATGATTGCATATGTTTTTCTTTTAAAAGTTTATCCATACGTGGATCTACGTTAGAAACACACAAAATCAAGTTGTTTTAGAGTGATAAGAGACGATTCCTGTATTTAGTTTTTAGTGCAACCATAGACGAAAAACCCTTTTCACGGGGATAAGACGTGGCGAAAGGGATTGATATTTTCAATGATTCTGTGATTAAATTTCCATATTCGACGAACAATCCCATTAAATCTTTCGATGTAGATTGTAGTTGTAGTGTTTTATCGACAGACATTTCTATGAGCTGATCGTGAATCTCGACTGGTAACTTAGCAGCGGCAACAAAGTTTTCACTAAACGGATTCAATACCCATCTCTTCGAGAAATCATTTTTATCTTCCGGTAAATACTCCGTATACTGAGTTGTTGGCTCACGCAAATGCATCTTCATGCAATCCAAACTGGTGAATAATAGAAGTTTATTGATTTCTCAAAATATTTAATTTAAATTCGAAAAATTTCAAGGCTTTGTTTTTATGAGTCGAATGTTTAGTTTCCCAGTGTCGAACTAATTTTAATGTCTTCATGCTTTCATCGGAGAGAACTTGAAAGCAAACGACGCACTGCTTTCCATCCAATGAGGTAAACCCATAATTTAAATAACCGTCATTGTAGAGCCTTGTCTTTTTATCAACCGATTCACTGGATGTAGATGGCTCATCTAGTTTTTTTCATAAAGTTATCCATTTTGCATAAAAAATTGAAAATAAACAATTCAGTTTCACAGTTGACTGCACACTAAAATAAAAGCACCAGACGAACGCTATGCATTCTAAATTTAACCTCTTTTATACTGGTGACAGCACGACTTGTTTGAAACATATCCATATGCGTGTTCAAACATGCTCTCACAGCGGGTATTATCGCAGTAAACCAAATTACAAATAGCATGCAAACATCAAGTTGGAACTTGTAGTTTGCTCATATATGTACACCTCATACATGCATGTTTATACCCCTCGCTATAAACGCAGCGACATAAAATAATAGATATAGTCGTATTAATTTTTTATACTGTCGGTATTTTCTTGTAGAAAATGTATAAAATTTGTGCAATATGATTATATAATATTAAATATTTTTTCTATTTTTTGTTCGTAATGAACAGTAATGAGCTTTATTTCATACACTTTTTTTCGTTTTTCAATGTTAGCGTTGTTCGAACATTGATGTAAATATCTTATTGCTGTCATTTGATTTTAGGAATTTAAGTACATTTAACAGAATAATAATAATAGTAAATGCCTTTATTTTCACAACATTTAGAGTATCAACAATAAAAAGAAAAGAAGCAAACTTAAACAATGAATGAATACAAGGGTAATTGCGAAAACCATGAGGTGCGGTTCAGACAGACCGCAACATAATTACTGTTTAGGTTAGACTTAATTGTCCTTTGTTTTTTTGTTTCTACACGCGTTCATTTAATTTGTTAATAATAATAAGAAGTACTGTTGAACATCCTAAAAACCTTCCTTTCCACCAAAAAACCGCTTGAAAGAACAGGGAGAAAACATCGAAAACCGCATGTGAGTACGATTAGATCGGCAGAAGTGAAGCGGTATACACACAAAGACGGAATTAGGTGCATTTTTAAAATTTATAGTGAATGTTCCTGCAGCAGAGGCTCTGCGTTATAAACAAGTGGTGAATGCATTCAGTTCATTTTTTTTAATTTTGAACCGCCCTTAATACAGTTCATTTGAACCTTACACGAACATTTTTTTGGTCCTTGGATCCAAGATTATTTTTCTTTGTCATTTTTTCCTTAATTAAATTAATTATCAGCTGTACTTTAATTACTTTTTCGCATTTTATTCAAAATTTGTCGCTATTTACAAGATTATAAAAGAAATCTCACTCTCTATCGGGCAGGAACATAGTTTAAAAAACTTGCGCATATGTTAGTTATAAAAACCGCATTGACTATATTAACATATTTCTTGTTATATGTGTTTTTCTTTTATTTATATTTTGTCGTTTACACCGCTCTTATATTAATAATAGCTATACCGCCCCATTTTTAGGAAGATATTTGATTAAGTTTTCGCATGCTATTATAATATGCCTTATACCGTTCTTGTCTTTGTTAGTGCACCGCGATATCTCTCTCGCCGCCCGATTCTAAAGATTTGATTCTGTTTTGTTACCGCATTTGAAATATTGTCGTACTTTGTATATCAATATGAGTGATACTGAAAAATTTAAGAAAAATCAACTGTTTCGTAACAACGAATTAAAACACCTTAAAGAACTAAATGATATAGCAAAGAAGGCTCTTGTTGATACCTACGCGCATTCTGAATTTAAACAACGGTTTAAACAAATTGATAAGATTTACAATGATTTCGATAAATTACGAAACAATATTATGAATGCTTTAAAAAGATTCTGTAAGGATAGAATTCAAAAGTTTATTTTATTTTATTAAGGTTGTTCATGCAGATCTGTTCGAAAAAAACGTTACCGTCACATCAGAACCTTCTAATACTCATTTTCCGAAAGTTAAACTACCAGAAAATAAATTACTTCAATTTGATGGAGATAATATGCTTCTTAAAAGATTAGATGCCGCCACACTTGTACATTTTGAATTGAATCGAAAGTCAGACACGTTGTCCGCCTTTAATCATTTAGTGATCTTTTTAAATAAACAATGTTTGGCATATGATTCTATATCTTTTTCGCATACGCAATATTATAAAAATAAACAATATTATAATAACTCTAGTACAACAAAAAATCGTCAAAATCATTCGCATAACCGCGTAACTTCAACTTTATATACAAATACGCATGTCACTCGTATATGCTCTTTATGTTCTGCAGATCATAATATTTATCAATGTGAAACATTTATTATGAAATCACCACAATAACGCTTCAACCTTGCTAAACAAAATAAATGGTGTATTAATTGTCTCAGTACTTCTCATATATCTAATAATTGTCACTCTCGATCCACTTGTAAATATTGTTGAAACCGCCATCATTCATTACGTCATTTTAATAAATCTTTCCAAAATGCTCAGACTAGTAAACATAATCAAAATCGTCTTCAAAAGCCTTATACAACCAGTTCAAATACTCAACCGCAAAGTATTACCCATGAGTGCATTGCATCCAGTTCAAAGAGTAAACAGGTATCCGATAGTTTGGCCACATTTCATAAAAGTAGTTCATTACATACAACGAACAAGTGTCTCTCTAGTAATTATACTGTCTTACTTTCTACGATTCAGGTTAGAATTTTAGATCGACGTGGAAATTTTCAAAAGGTGAGAGCGATACTAGATTGTGCGTCACAAGCTAACTTTATTGCAAGAAAATGCGTAAATCGGCTTGCGTTACAACACTTTGGAAAGTCTCTCTCGATAAATGGTCTTTCAGATATGGCAACATCATTAAATTCAGGAAGTGTTAACTGTTCAATTAAACCTATGAATGAACAAGATTCGATTTTTAATTTCCAAGCAGTAATTTTAAACCAAATATGTAACGATCAATCTTCTTGCAATTTATCTGAAATTTGGCCTCATACAGTAAATTTAAAATTAGCTGATCTCGAATTTAATATTATAATATTCGCCAGAAGATGAACGTTGTGGAGATATTTTTGTACACACGCACTCCCGTAACGCGGAAGGTAGATATGTAATTTCTCTCCAATTTCAAGACAATGTCGATCCTGTATTTCCAGGTTCATATTCATTTGCTTTGCGCCGCTTTCAAATGTTAGAACGTCACCTATTATCAAATACGGATATGTATAAGTAATACCGCGATTGTATGCAAGATTACCTAGACGTAGAACATATGAAGTTAATAAATCCCTCTTCTATTTTTGACGATTCTTATTTTTTACCGCTTCATTGTATATTAAAGCCTGAGAGCGTTAGTGCAGAATTTCTAATAGTTTTTGATGCTTCTGCATAACACTACAAATAAGACTACAAATAACATTTCATTAAATGATACACTTTTAAGTAGGTCAAAATTACAAAATGATATTTTTTCAATATTGTTAAAATTCAAACTTCATACTTTCGTATTTGTAGCCGATATATGTAAAATGTATCGGCAAATTATAATTAATCCCTCGCATACCAAATATCAGAATTTTATGGAGATTTACTCCAAATGAACCGCTAAATATTTACGAATTAACTAGATTAACTTTTGGTGTTAACTGGTCACCATTTATAGCATTACGTGTTCTTCGCCAGTTCGCAGAAGATGAAAAGGATAATTATCCTCTTGCATCAAGAATTTTGCTCAATGATATTTATGTCGATGACATAGTTTCAGGAGCGAATAGTTTTGAGACAGCGTGTATTTAGAAAACTCAACTAATTGCTTTAATAAAATTAATTGGCTTCGAATTAAAGAAATGGGCAAGCAATAATCCAGATCTTGTTACAAGCCTACCGCAACAAGATCTTTATAATCAAAATTTACCTTTTGATGCGGAAAGAGGTTACATTAAAGTTTTAGGAATAAAATGGAACTCTATTAATGATTGTGTTTACTATTCTGTCGAATCTCGTAATCGCACTTGCACAAAAAGAAATATTTTATCAGAGTTAGTTCGAATATACGATCCTGTAGGATTTCTTACTCTGCTAATATTTTTAGCAAAATTACTTATTCAATCTCTTTGGAGGTTGGGATTGGACTGGGATGAACGTCCTCCAATATAATAAGACTTTGGCAGAAATATCACTCGGAGTTGCCTTTACTTTCTAATCTTAAAATTTTACGCCATACTCATGTCAACTGCATAGATTCCTGCGAATTAGTTGGATTTTCTGTCGTTAGCGAACGCGGCTATTGTGCCGTAGTGTATATTAGAGTGAAATTAAATAGCAATCTCTTTAAGACTTATTTTGTTTGTTCTAAATCCAAAGTAGCACCACTAAAACGTATATCAATACCTCGTTTAGAGCTTTCTGCGGCATTGTTATTATCCAATTTAATTGCCCTTGTTATAAAAATTTATGAAACAAAAATATATTTGTCAAGGATTCGTTGTTTTTCCGATTCTATGAATACTTTAGCGTGGATAAAGTCACCTGCTCATAAATGGAAAACGTTTATTGGTAATCGTGTAGCTATGATTCAGGAAAACATTGCGCCGGAGTATTGGCACCATGTTATATCACCTGACAACCCTGTGGCTACAGAGGTTTGCTACCCTCTGAGTTATTAAACCAGGCCAAATGGTGGGTGGGTCCCACGTGGCTTACATGTCCTGAGGAATCTTGGCCTGAATCTGCTTTGGCATCCCGTACTTACGTAACCGAAGAAGAACAAAAGCATACTACATTAGCTACTTTTACGCCATTATCGTGAAAGACCTTTTAAACCGGTTTTCTTCGCTTCCCAAAATACAATGAATAATTTCCTACATTTTACGCTTTATAAAAAATTCGAAATTTCCCGCACATAAAACCTTAAATGATTTTAAAGTCGCAGAGTTGGATGCCAGCATGATGTTATTAATTAGCTACACTCAATCCGTACATTTTTCTGAAGATATTGCTCTTTTTAAAACCGGAAAACTTGCCGCTAGTCCTTTAAAAAGCTTAATCCATTTTTAGACACAAATGGTATTTTGCGAGTTGGAGGTAGGTTGCGAAACGCTCATTTAAGTTATCGTAATACCGAGTTACTTATTGAATATACTCATGAAGAATTTTTACATCCGGTTTACAGACTTTGCAGACTATTTTGGCCCCAAATTTTTGGATTTTATCACCGCGTAGAGCAATTAGAAAGGTTTTAAGTCGATGTTTAAATTGTTGGAGACTGAAACCCAAACCGCTACAACCCCCTATGTGGACTTACCCCCAAACGAATAAATCAGGTAGAACCCTTTTCAGTTATGGGTGTTTATTATTGCGTCCGATTTTACATAAAATTAGGAAAAATTCGTTGTGCAAAACTACTAAAGGCGTGGATTTGTTTGCTTTGCTATAAAAGCCTTGCATATCGAACTTGCTTCAGATTTATCCAGCGAATGTTTTTTGTCAGCTTTTCGTCGATTCATTGCCTGTAGAGGCCGTTCTTCACAGTTTTATAGCGATTGTGGTATCAATTTTATAGCTACTAATAAATACTTCTTAAATATAGTGGAAAATGTGTCCCGCGAGGAAAAAATTAAGTGATCATTTAACCCTCCTTCCGCTCCACATTTTGGAGGATTGCGGGAGGTCGGAGTTAAAAGCGTAAAAAGTCATTTGCACCGTGTTATCGGTGTTCAAATTCTCACATACGAAGAACTAATCACAGTGTTAGCTCAAATTGAAGCTATTCTAAATTCAAGACCGCTCTGAAGCTTAAGCAGTGACCCTAACGATTTATCGGCTTTAACACAAGGACATTTTTTAACATTGGAACCGCTCGCTGTGTTCCTGACCCTGGATTTGAAAATATTAAACTTAATCGTTTAAATCGTTGGCAGCTGCTTCAGAGACTTCATGCAGATTTTTGGTCGCGCTGGAGTATAGAATACCTTCAAACACTTCAGCAGAGGAGTAAATGGCTTTTACCTGAAACTAAAATAATACCGGGTACTATGTGCCTTATTAAAAATGAAAATTTACCTTCTTTAATGTGGCAGTTATGCGGAATACTAGATATTTATAGTGGTGCGGATGGTGTGGCTAGGATAGCGACGGTTCGCACTAACTAAGGCATTCTAAAACATCCCTTAGTTAAATTATGCCCTATTCCTAGGACATAATAAGTTTTTTTACTTTTTTCTTTTCCCATTTTCTCGTTTTGTATTGAGAGTTACGTTTTTTTTTAAATTTTTGTTTACATTGTTAAAATGTGCACATTTTAAGGTGGGTGGGAACGTTTAGGCTAGACTTAATTGTCCTTTGTTTTTTTGTTTCTACACGCATTTGTTTAATTTGTTAATAATAATAAGTACTGTTGAACATCCTAAAAACCTTCCTTTCCACCAAAAAAACGCTTAAAAGAACAGGGAGAAAAACATCGAAAACCGCCTGTCAGTACGATTAGATCGGCAGAAGTGAAGCGGCATACACATAAAGACGAAATTAAGTGCATTTTTAAAATTTATAGTGAATGTTTCTGCAGCAGAGGTTCTGCGTTATAAACAAGTGGGGAGTCCTGTTTTTTTAATTTTGAACCTCCCTTAATGCAGTTCATTTGAACCTTACACGAACAGTTACAGTCCCCTGTTTTAACATCGAAACCTTAAATATATGAATTATAAGTTTAATCAGAAAATGTTGCCTACAATAACTTAAGCTATAAATATATCTGTGATGCAGCTACATTTTCCAAAGTTTGTCTCTAAAAACTATCTACTGCTTCACAAGAAAGTATCTATACACTGCACACCTGAACGCAGAAGGATGGAGAGATTTCAAAAGCGCTGCCAACTCATTATACTGTCTATAAATGTTGTAGGAAAAAGATCTCTCAAAAAAAAGCGGTATAATGTCTCGGTGGTTATCAATTTCTTGCTACGAGTGTTGACATTGTGTACGTCAGAACAATATTGAATTTTATTCCACAAGTAGTACGGTTTAATAAAGTTTAATAAAGAACTTCTTCTAGTAACTGACCAATATTTTGAGAATCTTGAACTAAATCACTGCAAAAATGATACAACACCATTTCAGCATCGTTGGTCCAAGTGAGTTGAACTAATTAAAAAAATAATACTCTAACTCATTTGTACATTTCGTGTCACACTTACCGTCAAATTATGCTCGTAATTCACTCAACTGTTGAAAGGAAGTCAGTAAATTAAATGTAAACGACGTCTTAGTAGGAAGCAAGGCCAGATCTTAATAGTAAGAGGCAAGAAAGGATCTTAAATGACCAAGAATTTAAAGAGAAGAACAAATTAAAAACTAAATACCATGGAAACAGATTAGAAAGAGAAAATGAAGAGAGGCAATAGATATTGATCTAAACAGTAAGGGAAACCTGGAATTTATAATAGATTCAAGTATTTGGCCGTTAGATTCATATATTTCCTACTTAACAAATAAAATTTTGTAATAATTGGAAGAGCTTTGCTAATGAATAATTTATTTTTATAAGTCATAGATAACAACAATGTGTTGATATGGTTATTTTTACAAACATATTGCTGTGCATAGGGGGTTTAATTGACAGATAGTCCACTATTCACCACAATATGTCCAAACTCGAAATCAGTCAGCTATTCTTTGTATATGAGACTCCTCTTCATCCAGGGTTTCCCGTAAAGGAACGTGGAAATAAATACGAATTAAAAATAATACAAGCTAAATCACCACAAATTTTTATTTAAAAAAAAATTAAAAAAATCTTTACCAAATATAAAGACAGCTAATGCATCATTTATACAGAAGCCCAGAGGAAAAAGATTGTATGATAATTTACACGCATACAATGAAAACCTCAATTGAAACTCAAGCAAAATTAATACTAATAGATTGTTTAGAAAACTTTCAATTTCATTAATTACTTTAACCCCAATATAAAACGTAAACAGAATCAAAACTGTCAAACGTGTAAATAACATTCACTCATGCGCAATAACACAAGTATAAATCTCCCACCAACCTTAATTCAAAATGTTCTAGAGTATCGTGACAATAAAAAACTCCCTTATAAAAATGATAGTTTTCTTCACCATCTATCTATTAAACTAAAATAGATACAAATCAATAAATATGATTTAAATCTGTTAACAATACAATTTACATATTATAGAAAAATATAATTATCTGGTGTGGAAAAATACTTACATGTGCACACGATTTCTCACACACAAAAAAAAAACTAATTAGAGAGATTACAAGTGAGGTATAAAGATTTCAAAATACGAGAAAGAAAACTCGTATAAAATACGGTAATGACTTACTAAAGCACATAACACTAAAAAACAAGTAAATCCGAAATTACATTAAATAAAAGATAAAAAAGAAGTTTTTATCTCCACACAACTCTCTCACTTGAATGCAAATCAATCTCTGGCGGAAATATTGACCGCACATGAAATGTACAAATAAATCAAAAATGCAGTGCAGATCGAACAACTTCTCGGACACTACCAAAGTCAGAAACCTAAATATAAAAATATCACGAGTACAATCATAAGCAACAAAATCGATCCAGCAATAAAATTAAATAATTTTCAAAATATATCTATATATATGGTGACCTACAAAAATAAATTTACATAAATAAATTATAAATTTTAAAATTGTCTTCGGGGAAAAAAACATTACATATCCCCAAGGCTATCCGATAGAAAAGCCAGGACAAGTCAAAATCTTTTTTATCGGATAGTCTTCCGCACTCGTAGCACTGACGACAGTATCGCACCCTGTCATAAACGTTCCCCGCACTCAGGTGTCGCACTACGTTAAGCAGGATCATCCTCCTCCAGGTGCAACAGTGGAGCGAACGATTTCAAAGCACCCATTTACTTTACATCTTCTTATTAAAAATAGATTTTCCAAATTTTCAAAAATTTTTCAGCAGTCATATTAACTATTTGTAAACATTTTTATTTATTAATGCATTACATTATATTACATATACATTATATATTATATTATACTGATACTCCGGATTCACTACTTTCATCGCTAAATATTTCCTGCAAGAGTGCAAGTGCTCTATCCCTTAGAGTGGTTTCCGGAAATATTAGTGTTAAATATCCTTTATTCCGGAAATTTATAGAAATTTTGGTATCATTAACGACGTTATATCCGCCAATAACAGTGCTTTCATTTAATCTAATTAATCTTTCATCCTCTATTTCAGTTGGCATTAAAAAAATTTCATTGGCATGGTTGGGATATTTTACAAAATTTTCTGTGATAGCAATATTACTGTATCTCATTTCGACCGGTATTTCCATTTTAATCATTTTTCTCGCGAACATTTCGCATTAAATAAATCTTCTTACCATAGTATTTCTTTAATTATATTTAATTTCAATCAAAACTTCTTCATTAATCATCATTATCATTTTTCTCGCAAACATTTTGCATTAAATAAATCTTATAAACATATTAGTATAATCTTCTTATAAACAAATTTATTTGCTTTAACAATCTTCTTAATTACATAGTATTATAATCTTCTTCTTGTAAACAAATTTAATTGCTTTATCAATCTTCTTAATTACATAGTATTATAATCTTCTTCTTATAAACAAATTTTATTTGCTTTAACAATATTCTTCTTATAAACATAAATTACTGTATTCATTCCATCCAACAATTCAATTGCCAATTAACTTAATCATACTTTATCAATCTTCTTTGTTATTTAATATTACAATCTTCTAATTATACACCAATTTATATTTTATCAATGTATATTTTTTTAATCTCATCTATATATATATATATATATATATATATATATATATATATATATATATATATATATATATATATAGTAGTTCTTTACTATGTGTGTGTTTCTTTTTAGATGTGTTTGTTGGAAAAAATAATAATTTTTTAAATGGTTTTAATATGTAAAAACAATAAGCTTTTAAAGTAACAATTTTTAATTAATATAAAGTTTTATTTGTATTACGTGGACTGCTTGTTTCTCTATAGGTTTTGTTTTTTTAAAAATGTTATATCTCTCACAAAAACTAGTTTCGCTTTTTGACCTCTGATGAAGCTCTAAATCTACAGAGCGAAATATAAGGTAAAAAATAAAGGACTCTAATTGACTAACTAAAGGTTTTTATTGCCGGATTCCCCAACAATTTTTATTTTACATACTTGTTTTAACGGCAAAGACTCTTTGTCTACTTATATATATATATATATATATAATTTCAAATGCAATAAATCAATTCTCAATCAATTTTTTTTTTCATTCAAATTTTATCAATCTTCTCTGTTATACAGTGTTACAATCTTCTAATAAATATAAATTATAATTATATTTTTTATTTCATATACAGTAAATCAATTCTCAATTACTTTTATCAATTTTCCTTTTTACTTATAACGTTATCCTAATAAACATTAATTATAGTATTAATTTTCCATAAATTCATTATTATTTCCTGCAATAAATCAATCAAACCAAATCCATTCCCTTTTTCCCTCATATTTTTAATTATCCAGTAAATCAATTCCCAAATTCCTAATTTAATTTTAATCTAAGGCAAAACCATTTTCCTTGCACAATCAATTTATAATAGTATACAACACATTTTCTTTTTGTTGGGCCTATTTAAAATTCCTGACTGTTAACAAGTTCTGATTTATTTTTTTCTTTACCTTCATTTGTAAATTAAAATTAGGTCGAGTACCTTTATATCTAGTACCTTTATATTTCTTAACTTTTAAAATATTTTGTTTTACAACATTACTTGAGTTATTATAAGCTCTGTTTGAAGAGGCCATAATACTTTTATTTCTTTGCATATCATTAATTTTGTAAATTGCAACTGCCTGACTGACTTTTACATTGAAATGTCTCCTCAATTTAGACACCATATCTACCTCATTAATTCTAGTAGTAAAATATTTTAAATTAGAGTGTCTCCTCATTACATAAGACTCTCTTTTCTCATTACTATTAATATCAAATTCGACAAATAAAAATTCTTGACTTACCCCATTTTTACTGCATGTTCCCCAGGATTGACTAGTGAACCTGTCTTTGAATTCTACTTTGGAGTTCACCTCGTCGGGTACCATGTCCTCCCAGGTTATCGCATCGTCCTTGAGAGAGTTCCCTATCTTATGCAGCTTATTTTCTTCATCAGGCACATCCTCCAAACTAGCTTTAATCTCTTCCTCCATCTCTCTTCTAACTTGTCCTATTTCTTCCTTTAGTTGTTTTCCCATATGTACCACTTGTAATGTTTCCATTATAATTTCTTTATCTTGATTTGTATTATCTATCGCCATTACACTATCGATTATTCTTTCCATCTTTTCTTCTATTTTTATTTTCATATCCTTTTGTCTTATTTCCATATTCTTTTGTCTTATTTCTATATCCATTGTTCTTTTCAACACCCTGTCCATCGTCGCCTGTAATTGCATCACCATGTCCAGGAGAATCTTATCTCTGATTCCTCCTTCGTGTCCTTCTTCATGCATGGAACCAGTTTGACCTATCCTTTGTTCTACATTCAAGATACCATCCATCTTTGTATATTGTGCTATATTTTTATTTGTAATTTTGTTTGCCACTTCTATGTTCGCTCCACGTTGGGTTTCGCCAATAAGATGCTGTGTATAGTGGGTTTAATTGACAGATAATCCACCATTCACCACAATATGTCCAAACTCGAACTCAGTCAGCTATTCTTTTTATATGAGACTCCTCTTCATCCAGGGTTTCCCGTAAAGGAACGTGGAAATAAATACGAATTAAAAATCATACAAGCGATATCACCACTAATTTTTATTAAAAAAAAATTAAAAAAATCTTTACCAAATGTAAAGACAGCTAATGCATCATTTATACAGAAGCCCAGAGGAAAAAGATTGTATGACGGATACAATGAAAACCTCAATTGAAACGCAAGCAAAATTAATCCTAATAGATTGTTTAGAAAACTTTCAATTTCATTAATTAATTTAACCCCAATATAAAACGTAAACAGAATCAAAACTGTCAAACGCGCAAATAACATTCACTCATGCGCAATAACACAAGCATAAATCTCCCACCAACCTTAATTCAAAATGTTCTAGAGTATCGTGACAATAAAAAACTCTCTTATAAAAAATGATAGTTTTCTTCACCATCTATCTATTAAACTAAAATAGATACAAATCAATAAATATGATTTAAATCAGTTAGCAATACAATTTACATATCATAGAAAAATATAATTATCTGGTGTGGAAAAATACTTACATGTGCACACGATTTCTCACACACAAAAAAAACTAATTAGAGAGATTGCAAGTGAGGTATAAAGATTTCAAAATACGAGAAAGAAAACTCGTATAAAATACGGTAATGACTTACTAAAGCACATAACAATAAAAAACAAGTAAATCCGAAATTACATTAAATAAAAGATAAAAAAGAAGTTTTTATCTCCACACAACTCTCTCACTTGAATTCAAATCAATCTCTGGCGGAAATATTGACCGCACATGAAATGTACAAATAAATCAAAAATGCAGTGCAGATCGAACAACTTCCCGGACACTACCCAAGTCAAAAACCTAAATATAAAAATATCACGAGTACAATCATAAGCAACAAAATCGGTCCCGCAATAAAATTAAATAATTATCAAAATATATCTATATATATGGTGACCTACAAAAATAAATGTACATAAATAAATTATAAATTTTAAAATTGTCTTCGGGGAAGAAAACATTACATATCCCCAAAGCTATCCGATAGAAAAGCCAGGACAAGTCAAAATCTTTTTTATCGGATAGTCTTCCGCACTCGTAGCACTGACGACAGTATCGCACCCTGTCATAAACGTTCCCCGCACTCAGGTGTCGCACTACGTTAAGCAGGATCATCCTCCTCCAGGTGCAACAGTGGAGCTAACGATTTCAAAGCACCCATTTACTTTGCATCTTCTTATTAAAAATATATTTTCCAAATTTTCAAAAATTTTTCAGCAGTCATATTAACTTTTTGTAAACATTTTTATTTAATAATGCATTACATTATATTACATATACATTATATATTATATTATACTGATGCTCCGGATTCACTACTTTCATCGCTAAATATTTCCTGCAAGAGTGCAAGTGCTCTATCCCTTAGAGTGGTTTCCGGAAATATTAGTGTTAAATATCCTTTATTCCGGAAATTTATAGAAATTTTGGTATCATTAACGACGTTATATCCGCCAATAACAGTGCTTTCATTTAGTCTAATTAATCTTTCATCCTCTACTTCAGTGGGCATTAAAAAAATTTCATTGGCATGGTTGGGATATTTTACAAAATTTGCTGTGATAGCAATATTACTGTATCTCACTTGGACCGGTATTTCCATTTTAGTCATTTTTTCTCGCAAACATTTTGCATTAAATAAATCTTATAAACATATTAGTATAATCTTCTTATAAACTAATTTATTTGCTTTAACAATCTTCTTAATTACATAGTATTATAAACTTCTTCTTGTAAACAAATTTAATTGCTTTATCAATCTTCTTAATTACATAGTATTATCATCTTCTTCTTATAAACAAATTTTATTTGCTTTAACAATCTTCTTCTTATAAACATAAATTACTGTATTCATTCCATCCACCAATTCAATTGCCAATTAACTTAATCATACTTTATCAATCTTCTTTGTTATTTAATATTACAATCTTCTAATTATACACCAATTTATATTTTATCAATGTATATTTTTTTAATCTCATCTAAATATATATATATATATATATAATTTCAAATGCAATAAATCAATTCTCAATCAATTTTTTTTTTCTTTCAAATTTTATCAATCTTCTCTGTTATACAGTGTTACAATCTTCTTATAAATATAAATTATAATTATATTTTTTATTTCATATACAGTAAATCAATTCTCAATTACTTTTATCAATTTTCCTTCTTACTTATAACATTTTCCTAATAAACATTAATTATAGTATTAATTTTCCATAAATTCATTATTATTTCCTGCAATAAATCAATCAAACCAAATCCTTTCCCTTTTTCCCTAATACTTTTAATTATCCAGTAAATCAATTCCCAAATTCCTAAGTTAATTTTAATCTAAGGCAAAATCATTTTCCTTGCACAATCAATTTATAATAGTATACAACACATTTTCTTTTTGTTGGGCCTATTTAAAATTCCTGACTGTTAACAAGTTCTGATTTATTTTTTTCTTTACCTTTATTTGTAAATTAAAATTAGGTCGAGTACCTTTATATCTAGTACCTTTATAATTCTTAACTTTTAAAATATTTTGTTTTACAACATTACTTGAGTTATTATAAGCTCTGTTTGGAGAGGCCATACTACTTTTATTTCTTTGAATATCATTAATTTTGTAAATTGCAACTGCCTGACTGACTTTTACATTGAAATATCTCCCCAATTTAGACACCATATCTACCTCATTAATTCTACTAGTAAATTATTTTAAATTAGAGTGTCTCCTCATTACATAAGACTCTCTTTTCTCATTACTATTAATATCAAATTCGACAAATAGAAATTCTGTCTTACCCCATTTTTACTGCTTGTTCCCCAGGATTGACTAGTGAACCGGTCTTTGAATTCTACTTTGGAGTTCACCTCGTCGGGTACCATGTCCTCCCAGGTTATCGCATCGTCCTTGAGACAGTTCTCTATCTTATGCAGCTTATTTCCTTCATCAGGCACATCCTCCAAACTAGCTTTAATCTCTTCCTCCATCTCTCTTCTAACTTGTCCAATTTCTTCCTTTAGTTGTTTTCCCATGTGTACCACTTGTAATGTTTCCATTATTATTTCTTTATCTTGATTTGTATTATCTATCGCCATTACACTATTGATTATTCTTTCCATCTTTTCTTCTATTTTTATTTTCATATTCTTTTGTCTTATTTCCATATTCTTTTGTCTTATTTCTATATCCATTGTTCTTTTCAACACCCTGTTCATCGTCGCCTGTAATTGCATCACCATGTCCAGGAGAATCTTATCTCTGATTCCTCCTTCGTGTCCTTCTTCATGCATGGAACCAGTTTGACCTATCCTTTGTTCTACATTCAAGATACCATCCATCTTTGTATATTGTGCTATATTTTTATTTGTAATTTTGTTTGCCTCTTCTATGTTCGCTCCATGTTGGGTTTCGCCAATAAGATGCTGTGTATAGTGGGTTTAATTGACAGATAGTCCACCATTCACCACAATATGCCCAAACTCGAACTCAGTCAGCTATTCTTTTTATATGAGACTCCTCTTCATCCAGGGTTTCCCGTAAAAGAACGTGGAAATAAATACGAATTGAAAATAATACAAGCGATATCACCACTAATTTTTATGAAAAAAAAAAAAATAAAAAAAATCTTTACCAAATGTAAAGACAGCTAATGCATCATTTATACAGAAGCCCAGAGGAAAAAGATTGTATGATAATTTACACGCATACAATGAAAACCTCAATTGAAACGCGAGCACAATTAATCCTAATAGATTGTTTAGAAAACTTTCAATTTCATTAATTACTTTAACCCCAATATAAAACGTAAACAGAATCAAAACTGTCAAACGCGTAAATAACATTCACTCATGCGCAATAACACAAGCATAAATTTCCCACCAACCTTAATTTAAAATGTTCTAGAGTATCGTGACAATAAAAAACTCCCTTATAAAAAATGATAGTTTTCTTCACCATCTATCTATTAAACTAAAATAGATACAAATCAATAAATATTATTTAAATCAGTTAACAATACACAATAAGAAATACAGATTACAACATATAATAAACCCCTGTATAAATATTGAATTGGTGGACGTAATTTGTGAAATTAGTTTCGAGATGTATATAAATTAATACGACGATAACTTTAAAATTGATAATTAACTTATTTTGATTTTTAAACTGACTTTTTATATTTATATTTTTCCATTTCAAATTCAAATCATACGCGTAAAATTACAGGTATTTAATTTATCCACATCAAGATTTATATCGAAGCGAGTTAACCACGCCCACTAATTTAAAATTTTACAACGAATGGCCGCATTTTCTCTATCACAAAAAGTTTAATTAAAATTACTATTTAAAAATCAAGTATATTCTACGAAATCAGTATACATTCAATACCTTGAAATCAGGCCGAACTTTTGAGAGAATAATTGGACCATCATCACGTCGAATATAATAAATATCGAACGAAGCATCTTTTCGGAATTGGAACTACATCGTACCGATAACTCCAGCATTTGACCGCTACCGACGCAGAGACTTCAATAGGAGCAGCCGAACTCTGATCTATTCCTACAATTGCGAGCCCAGAACATATACCAGAGCCTAGACACAGGAAAAAACCAGGTTCCTTCCCAGTTATATCCCATAACACCTAAAACATCATTATTATTATTATTATTAAACCCATTATTCCCTTTCGGGACGTAGTGTAATTATACATTACATACTCGTATAGCAAGTATGTGCACTTATAATGTCTCTATGTATTTTTTCCATTTTATTCGGTCCTGGGCAATGCTCCTCAGTTGTGGGATGGACTTGTTAGTCTCTTCCATAACTGTTCTCCTCCAGGTGGTGCGTGGTCTGCCTCTCGCTCTCTTTCCTTGTGGCTTCCAAAGTAGGACTGTGTGAGCTGTTGTATCAACTGGCTTTCTTAATGTATGACCAAGCCATTTATATTTCTTTCTCTTAATGTCTTCATTTATGTCGTTTTGTTATGTTCTATGCCATAGTTCAGCATTTGATATTCTTTCCGGCCACCATATTCCTAGTATATTTCTAAGGCATCTGTTTATAAAAGACTGGAGTTTTCTCTTGATTGTTGAGGTAACCATCCAGGTCTCTGAGCCATAGAGGAGAACTGGTTTCACTGTTGAGTTGTACACTTTGATTTTTGATGATAAGCACAAACTTTTAGAGCGCCATATTTTTCTCATACTTGCAAAAACTTTCCGTGCCATGAATAAATGAATGATTATATATATTTAAATTGATGTTTAGAAATGTAGAAATTAATGTTTTATATTTTGATGCAAACAATGTTTGATATTGTGTTGGGATATAAATTTAATATTGACTTTTTAATGATGCTTTAGGTGTTATGGGATATAACTAGGAAGGAACCTGGTTTTTTCCTGTGTCTAGGCTCTGGTATATGTTCTGGGCTCGCAATTGTAGGAATAGATCAGAGTTCGGCTGCTCCTATTGAAGTCCCTGCGTCGGTAGCGGTCAAATGCTGATTTGAATATGATTTGAATTTGAAATGGAAAAATATAAATATAAAATGTAAGTTTAAAAATCAAAATATGTAAGTTAATTATCAATTTTAAAGTTATCATCGTATTAATTTATATACATCTCGAAACTAATTTCACAAATTACGTCCACCAATTCAATATTTATACAGGGGTTTATTATATGTTGTAATCTGTATTTCTTATTGTAGTGCTGGAATAAGTGTGCTGGTTGAACCACAACAATATATATATATATATATATATATATATATATATATATATAAATATATATACATAGAAAATCGAATCATTAATTAACGTAAAATGTTATAAAAACATATCAAAATTCGTGTTAGTATTTCAATTATCGATTAAGATTCTGTTCAGTATTTCCACATGATCATTAATAATAAAAATAAGGATATTAAGCGACAGGTTTCAAATATACAATTAAACGCTGTAAGTGATATCCTTTTCTATACGTAACTGAGTTAGATAAAAAAGAGTCAGCCAACGCCGTGTTAAATTACTTTAAAGAAAAAAATTTAAAGGTACAAAATGTGAACTCATTTTCGAACTCATGCAATCGAAACGCTCTGACACCTATTACTCTCTTAGAATAGGCGTATCATCCCAATGATCTTACAGACATTGGCAACTGGAAAGGAACCAGTTTATATTGTGATCAATTTGAAATTCGTCATGAATATGTTGAATAACCTTCTGCGTCTCTAATTGGCTTAAATATATAATTAAATTTAATTTGTTTGTTTAACTGTTCTCGACATGTTTTTTATTTTATTTTTGTGATGTATATATTGTTATTCTGCATTGTTTATGTAATGGGTGGGCATATTGCTGATAAGTTATTTAAATCTGTTCGGTCATTAATTGAGTTTGTATTTTTTTGGTATGTGTATGTGTCATATTAAATATTGTTTTAATTACCCGGCCGCTATTCACAAAAAATATTACTTTTATCTCGTGTATATATATATATATATATATATATATATATATATATATATATATATATTGGTATGGGGGATATTTGCTTAGGCCTGGTTCTACAATCACGGAATAAACGCCTGGAATAACAATACCAGGTATAAAGTTATGCGGACTTTATCCCGAGAAAAAATAGGCAACCGTTCTAAAAGTCATTTTACATACAAGAATAGTAATACTGCTGTTGGTAATTTATACCATAAAAATACACATCCGGTTGCCTATTTTCGCGCCAATTCGAACATAACCTACTTGTGTTGTACGTTATAATCTGAACGCTGTTGTTTTCAATTATTGTTTGAAGATAAAATTTAATATATTTTTAAAAATGGCATCCCGTGTAAGTTGTTCTAACTTTTCATTGGAGGAAATAGAAATATTGGTAGGATTAGTACATTAATATAAAAAAGTGTTAGGTAAATATTTTATTAACATAACTTAGTATATTGTGTAGGCAGGTGGACATTACTATTCTTATTTTATTTGTAGAATGTAAATCAACGGGTGCAGTCTCTAACAAGGAGAAAGAAAAAGCTTGGCAGAAACTGGGTATTGAATTTAATGCTCTTAGTAGCTGTGACCGTTCCTTGAAAATGCTACGAAGTAAGTGGGACTCCCTGAAGAAAGCCACCAGGAAAGAGTAAGCTATTCTAAAAAAAATAGCTTATATAAAACAAGTGGTGGTCCGCCAAGTGATATCAATCTGGGTCCCATAGGCACAAGAGTATTAGAAATAGTTGGACTATCGATTACAGGGACTTCATGCCCTTATGTTGGTGGGTGTTTTACAGGTGTATATTAGTATAGCTTTCTTTCGTAGCAAATAGGTATTTACTAATCATTTAGACAAATACTAATTTTGTAGATGTTTGGAAGTACTTAAATAGTTTTACAAGAAAATGTATTGACAAGGTACATACTTTCAAGATACATAATACATATTAACACCAAATGGAGAAGGTATTTCCCACATGTCATATAAAAAGACTTTTTTTAATTTAATAGTGGATAGAGTATAATAATATATTTACAAAAATATTTAACAGATTTTTTTGTTATATAGATATTACAAAAACATTCGAAAATGAGGAAGAAGTAAATAACAAGACGACCGAGATGGAACTTGATCTTCTTCAGGTTTGTGAAAATATACTGGTTCAACTGCTTATTATCAGAATTATTTTCTTAATAGGAATTTGATAGGTCCAGATGGAATCCAAGCGTATTGAAAGAACCAAAGAACAAGAAGTTGTGTGTTTCGCAAGAAAGTATAGGTAAATATTTGTATTACGTTCATTTTTTTCTTTGATTAACAAAATTCATTTTCAGAATTAAGCAAGAGCCCAATAAACTTGTTAATTGTTGGTGTTGGGGATATTGCAAATGATCGAAACACTCTAACATCAGCAAATGATGTAGCAGGTCCCTCCTCAGTGACTATCAAAGACGATAAATTCGAAGGTCAATCTCCATCACGTAATTATTTGCCTTTCTTCTTGGACACAACAAAATATTTATTTTTATAATTTATTATTACAGTGGAAAGAAAACGTCCTCTCCTTTTAGGAAGAAAAGGGGCAAAAAAACGTAGTATTCAAAAGGATGGGCACGCAACTCTTTTGTTAAAAAGAACTGCTCTTCTTGATTTGCAAATTCGTTTGTTACAAGAGGAACATGACTTGAAACAAAAAAGGCTCCAAGAAAAGCACGATTTGGAGATTAAAATATTAAAAATGGATTTTCCTATATCGCTTCTTCCTTTTCTAATTAAATATAATAATTTTAAAACCTGTAGAATCATATCACATGTACAGTATGTTGAAATATAGATATGTATTGAAAAAATTATTAATGGATGGAAGAAAAAAAATTAGAAATTAATTTCTTATTCTGCTCTGACAAATAATGTTATTTTTACAGAAAATAAAATAAAATAAAACAATAACTTTGTTATATATACCACTTTATTCACATATAATCGTGACCGCGGTTTCGACATACAATGTCATTATCAAACTGCAAAAGTTACAGGCCTACATAGAACTTATAAATGACACAAAAATATATGGGGGTGGTTTATGATGTTATTTAAAATTACTACTATATACTTAACTATTATATACAACATTGGAAGAGAGGTGTATATATATATAAGGTGCAACTGTTCGTTTAAAACGATATCTATTGTGTTGTGTCGGTTTTTAAAAATCTCTAGGGCCTCTAAAATATTTAATTTACGATATTTCTCGGCCAAATGCAATATTTTACGGTGACCAAATGTATGTCTTTCTGTAATAAGATGGTTTGCGAATGTTGAATCTGTCTTCTTTAGTTTATATGACCTCCTGTGTTCTTTTTCCCGTATAATAAAACTTCGACCAGTCTGACCTATATATACACTTTTACAATCGTTACAATATAATTTGTACAGTCCTGATTTATTATTAATATCTGTTTTAGGTTTTGCGTTAAAAATGAAATTACTTGTTTTTACATATGGTTTGTAAGCTATACTAACATTACTATTATTTTCTGAAATTATATTTCCAATTTGCTCGCTTATTTTACCGAAGTAAGTTAACGAGACAAATTGTTTCAAATTAGCACTATCTTTAGGATATACTAAACTAAGGGCCACTTGTAACTGTTTTTTCTTTAGTATCCTGTCAATTACGCTACTTTTATAATTATTGTTTACCGCTATTTGTTTTATAGTATGGATTTCAGCGGTAAACAATAGTTACAAAAGTAGCGTAATTGACAGTATACTAAAGAAAAAACATTGTAAACTAAAAAAGCTAAATATGTTTCAAGGACACTATTTTAGGAGGTCCTTACTAGTGTCCATCACATTAAATTTTTATTAAATTATATTAAGTACTTTTAAAAAAATTCAAGAAAAACCGATATCCAGCGGCGTCCTTAAGAGACGCATATCTCCGTAGAAAGGGCCTGTAGGAAAAAAATTATAGGAACTTGTCATCTTATTTTTTCATGTTCTATCAGAATCCGAGAGATTTCCCATATTTTCCCGAACGCCCTGTATACAGGGTCAGGAAAATGTTTGGAAACACCAGATTTCTGGCAAAATTATGTGTTCTATTAAAAAATAGCCTTAATACAAGTTTTTTAGTATTGTTATCTATCACATACTTTGATTTTCCACAACTTTCACTTGTTTCGAGATATGGCGTCATCGGTAGTTTTTTTTAAATAGATCACCCTGTATAATCTATAACATTTTTGGATAGACACATTTTCAAGAATTACAATGATATGTGGTTTGGTTGGTGTGTGACTTAAAAGATAAAAAAAACGTTGGCTATAAACATCTTTTTGTTGGATACATCTGATAAAAAATATTCGCATTTTTATGTTACCATGAAAACCTTTTAAGCAAAAATAGAAGTATAGAAGTGACAGATAGATTCAACAAAAATAGACGTTCATTATGGGCGAACTAATAGAATGTGAAAGAATTACTTGTTAACGATGGTTGGTTTTGAAGACAGGCAGAGATCTCTACAAGATGCATGCAATATTTCTTTGAAAGAAATATTTCAAAATCAACAGTGTCAAGGGTGTTGCCAAAGTTTAATGTAACGGGAAGTGTTAAAAATTTGCCAAAAATCGGTCGACGTAGAACTGCTACAAATGATGATAATTCATTGAATGTTTTTATTAATCTTTAAGAAGAACCAAAAACATCACTATCAAAAAACTGTCCTTATATCTGAAACTCGAAGCGTCTCAGAAAAAGCACACTTTAACGACCACGAGCGGTCAAATTGACCGCTAACCCAAGCTGCAACGATTCAATTTGAAGTAAAGGTTGTTGGTTGCTGTTATACAGTTGTAAGTAGTAAATAATCGATACTACATCGAAGTGAATTGCGATTACACTGAAAATTAAAAAACAATACTTATCAGAATAATTGAAACATACATGAGTAGGTAAACCCCACCAGTTTAGTATAATACAAAGGTATTTTTAATAATATAAAATATTATTAAAAATCTGGTGTGAAGAACACAGAAAATATTAATAGTGAACCTGCATTTGTGTTCTTCACACCAGATTTTTAATAATATTTTATATTATTAAAAATACCTTTGTATTAAACAATACTTATATGTATAATAGGGTGGAGCGATTTTTTTTTATTTAGCAATAGCTTTGGAATACCTGTAAAAAGTTGCTCTATTATCTCCCAAATATACACAGAAAATTTAATTTCGCACATGATATACGTATTTAGAGGTGCCCCCGACATTATTAAGTTTGGCAAAATTCACGAATTTAGTCGAAAAATCAAAAATATTTAATGAACGCTAAATTACACACTGAGTATTGGGCAGTTAGTATAAGATAGAAAAATATAATCCGAAGCGAGCGTATTAAGACGCGTGGGTGTTGAAGCACGTGGAGACGATTTCGCAACTCTCCTAAAACGTTATTCGAACGCTATAGTCAACTCGCGTGAGTTCTATTTCACTTGTAATACCCTTTGAATTTTACATCTGAGATCAAGAAATAAGACTCATAAGTAAGTAGTATTTTCAATTTCCTATTTAGGTTTCAGATATTATTGTAATACTTTAGCACATATTATATATCTTTATTACAGTAAAATGTCTCAAGTCAAAACACGACAAATGATGACCTGTGCTGTGTTCGGATTACCAGAGAAGTTACCAGTATCTCAATTACCAACTTATAATGACGTTATGAAAAATTACCTATTCATTAAAAATGAATTAAAGCCCAATAAAACAGTAAAAGAGCCAACCGTTCATGACATATCCGAAATATTGGCTCAAGAAGTTTTAGAAATTTGGCAAAAAGCTTCGCTGCCAACTGTTAGTGTTAAGAGAATTCTACAACTTATTCGTTCCTACCATGACAAATATAGAATCTTAATAAAACCTTATAAAGGTCGTCAAACAATCAAAAATTACGAAGAAAAGATTAATAGATTTATAACTGAGTCCCACATATTATTTGATGTTTGCAGTTGCAAATGTAAACTTTTCTCAAATTGTAATAGTTTAAAAGGCAGGTGTTCCCAAGGAAGAAATAAATTTTTTACTCGATCAAAGAACAACAAGAAAAATTGTCATAGGCGGTGTAGATGTGGTTGAATCTATAAAAAATAAGAAAAAAGAAGAAAGAAAACAAAAAAATTTATCGCGTAACAGAGAGATTACTGATTTTGAGAAACCGTGTTTTTCGCGTTCTTTACCTGAAGACTTGGCAATCGAAAGCGACAGTTCAAGCGATAGCGTAGCTTCTAGTCCTTACCTTGAAGCACCAAAAAGAAACAGGTGATCCGCCATAAAAAAAAAGAGATTAAATTTACCATTATTAGCTCTTGCCTGCGATCGTACTGGAGTTTCTGACAGAGCCGCTGCCATTATAGCTTCTTCTGTGTTAAAAGATGTTGGCATTATTTCACCAAAGGATCCAAGTGGTGTTATTGATCGTTTAAAGTTGCGCCGTGAAAGAACTAAAGTCAGAACAGCTTTACAGGATGCAGATCGCAAGAAAACCCTACGCGGTATGTATTTTGATGGGAAAAAGGATAAAACGTTGATTAGTATTCGGAAAAAAAATAAATTTAACAGAAAAAGGGTCCTAGAAGACCATTATGTGATTTTATCAGGAAGCGACTATTTAGGGCATGTCTCATGTGAGTTGGGAACTGCTAAATGTATTAAAGATACTATATTAACTCACTTGAAATTCAAATCGGTGAAACTCAGTGAAATAGTTGTTGTTGGTTGCTATGGAACAGTAGTAAACACAGGTTTTAAAGCTGGTATTATTCGTTTGATGGAAGAAGAACTGAATAAACCATTACAGTGGTTTATCTGCCAGTTGCATTCCAATGAATTACCAATGCGACATCTGTTGTTACATTTGGACGGAAAAACTACAGGGCCTAAATGCTTTTCAGGTACCATTGGATATCAGTTACAAAAATGTGAAACAATGCCAATAGTCGAATTCAACGCCATTCGTACAATATTACCTCAAATTTCCAGAGGTGATTTGAGTACCGACCAAAAATATCTGTACGATATTATGATCGCTATCAGCACTGGCGTTTTTTCTTCAGATTTAGCTAACATTTAACCTGGATCTCTCAACCACTCTAGATGGCTTACAACAGCAAATCAAATTCTAAGATTATATGCTACTAAACCGGACCCCGAAGAAAAATTGGTGATATTAGCCACGTACATGATGAGAGTTTATGGTCCGATGTGGTTTAGAATAAAATGTAATCCCTCGTGTATAAACGGAGCTAAGCATCAGTGGCAAACAATTAGTCTGAGTCGCTATTTGAACGCCGATATGAAGAAGGTCATTGACAAGGTAATCCAACGAAATGGATTTTTTGGTCACCCAGAAAATGTTCTTATTTCTATGCTTGGAGATGAAAGGGAAATCATACGAGATCTAGCATATCGACGAATTTTAAAAGCAAGAAGTGAGAAAGCTCCAGGACTTCGAACGTTTAAACTGCCTTCATTTAATTTCGATGCTGAAGTTTATACCGACATTATAACGTGGCGAGACTGCGAGATAACTGAGCCACCTCTGACTTTAAATTTATCTAATGACGACTTGAAAGCCATTGTCAAAGACGGTCTCGGCACATGTCAAAAAATTAAAGACTTTCCATGCCATACTCAAGCCGTTGAGCGCTGAATCAAAGTGGTGGCAGAAGCTTCAAGTGCAGTTTGTGGAAAAAATAAACGAGACGGTTTCATCAGGGCAAGGCTACTATCACGTCAACAACTGCCTACTTTTGATACAAAAAAACAATTTAATATATAATTATTGTATTTCCGAATAATTATCTAGTTTACCATTATTTCTTGTATCTCGCTTCTTTAAATCTGTATAAAAAATATAAGATATAACAAACAAATAAAATATATAGTTTGATCACAATATGAAAAATAGGTAATTTTTTCTTAATTTTCAATTATGTTGGGGCACCTCAAAACATCATTACAAATAGGTAATATTTCGTACATTTAATTTACTCATTGAAATGCAACTTTATATCGCTATACCATTTTAAAAATCAAAAATTTTTTTTTATTCATACATTATCGCTCCACCCTAATGTATAATAATTGTTCTTCTATAGTCGAAAGTTTAAAACATCTACTATGTATACGATTCGGCTAAAATTTCAGAAGCAAGCAGTGTAAGAGATGTTCAAATTAGCAATTATTTTGAATTCCCCCATACTTCCTTGTTCCTTACAAAGTGTTCGTTGCAGAAGTATTTTTGCCAGTTTACGAATATGTCCCTACCCTAAATTTTCCGCTGTGCTGATATGAATGTTTAAAAAGAAATGAAGAGGATAGTAAGAGTTCAAATTTCAGTCATTGCAGTGCTCTCAAAGTAAAATATTTCCATAGTGTTAGTGGCATAAAACAGTAAGAGAATTCTGCATTTTTACTGCACTATTTTGCGAATGTCAATATAATATAAGAAAGTTTCAAAGTCAAGAATATGATCTGTGTATCTATTGTAGATTAAAAGATTTATAAACGCTGCGTAATTTATTTCAAGTGATATTCTTTCTGTGATTTATTGTATTATGTATTATGTATAATAACGATACGACGTATTGTTATAACAATTTTTGTTTTATTTTTTTTAATGACTGATTAAAGAAAATAATTATTAAGATCAAAACACCCGAAGAAACATAATACTAGAAAAACAATTAACAATTAACGAAAATTAATTAAAAATAAAAAACCAACCAAAATGAAAAAGTAAACAAGTTTCGGGCAGAGCAAAAAAAAACTATTTAAAATACAAACGTAACAAAGTTTGTTATCTAAACATACGAAACAGATAAAGGACCGGACTTACTACAACCACTGTTACGCGATTCCTGATAGTTACACGTTATTTTAAAACGAGGGATAACCTAAATTAAGTTTTATGAAAAATATTACTTCTAGTAAAGTACCTATGCGTTGGAAGCCATGTATGCATTACAATTAAAAACTTTCTTGTTTTTTTTAATGTTTCAAAATTCGCGGAACAATTATACCCAGAAACAAAAAAATAATCTTGTTTTAATTTACTTTTTTTTTATTTTAAATATTATCTAAATTTAGTATTAGTTAAAATAATACACACACAGAATTAGTAGATTGTGTCATTAGGCGTAAATATTTATATTTTAATAATAGAATAATTTTCTAGCTACTTAAAATGTATCAAATTAAAAAAAGCTGATCTTATAGTAGCTACAAGTAATATTTATTATTATTTATCGATTTCGTTAACAACCAAGAAACATAAGATAAGGAACATATTTGTTTAGTAATGTAGATACGACCGAAAGTAAAAATAAATCTATTTGTTTTTGTTTACGAGGAGTGTAATTACGATATTATTTCTTTGTTATTCATTTACATTCTTCTTTAATAAATAAAATGTTATTGTTTTTAATAGGGCCTGATTGTAAAAAAACACATAGTATACTTTACATTTTGTAGTTTATTTAAAAAAACACATTTCGAAATATGCATAAACATACTATTACAGTGAAATATTATATATATTATAAATATGAAGTACATTTTACGTAATGTAGTCTGCTTATTTGGCCTAACATATCTATTCATACGATTACCAAGCGATGCTAATTTAGCTGTTACCTCTTTATCTTTAAGTCTCGCAGTAACATGCAAACTCTTGTAACGCTCGAAAAATTATCCTGAGACCTTTTGGGAATTTTTATTGAGTTAATTACATTATTTGTTAACTTTAAGTCATCTTAGCCTATTCAAAACTCAATATTTTCGTTTAATATAATTTTATTTACTATATTTACTAATTATCGATCATCATAGGCTGCTTCAAACTTTTATATCTTCATATTAATTTTGTATGTTCAAATATTTTGGATGTTGCTATATACATAATATTTTTCCCGGACTAATTTTTCTATACTTCGGCGCATAATAATAAAGCTTTTTAATGATGTCAAAACCAACTATAACGAAAAAAAAAAATTAGCACAGTTTTATTTGGCCTAAAATTATCTAAAACTTTTGTCTGAACACTTTTTCTCTAAAATTACTATTAACGATGCTAAGCATGTTTAAAGAAAATCGTAAAATTTAGTTTTCTTTGAATATCTAATAAGCCATGAAAGTTATCGGAGAAACAAAAGCAGTTTTAAATCAAACTCGTGAAACTGCGCATCTTTCCCCATTTAAGCGTTTTTCTATCTCCAGTAGTTTCTGAGATCCCAATGCTAAACATTCAAAAAACCTCAGCCTGTATATGTCGTACAGTCGTTAGAAAGAGCCTCTTTACTATCTTAGCTCTGAAGCTTTCAGAAGTTCGAAAACCAATAGTCAAGTTGTGTAATTTACTTAGTGTATTTTCTGCATAGGCAGGTTTTGTCAATCTTGACTTTATTGAATTAATATTCACTTGTGTAGTGTTTAATACGGGGACTTTTCCCTAGCTTTGAAAGTTTTCGACCACGTGTGCTTCAGGTGAGTTTCTAGACATGGGGCCGGCTGTAATTTTACCGCAGCATCGTTCTCCGTTTTTTTGTTACTTTTGAATTTCCACTTATTCTTTTCCTTTTCTAATTTATTTAGGGGTGTTAATTTCGGCTCAGGAAAATTGCTGAATTATTGTCTGCGAGGGGAAAATTTAACCTAGACAGCATCTCGTCAGAAAGGCGTATCCAATTACTTCGACTTACTGGGACCCCGAAAACCACGTTTTCGGACCCCGAAAACCATTAAGCACGAAGTTAGTGTGTGAAGCTCATTAATTTGTCATTATATTTTGTGACGTAGATCACGTAAAATTTGTGATAATCGTTTTTTTGTTATCCACGTGGAGACCTAAAACGAGGTGAGAGAACCACCATTTTGAGCTTATAGATTTTTTTAATTGCGTCACTGTAATTTATCGTTCATTTTGCATATATTCAAACTCCTTTCTTACTTAATTTGTCTTAAAATTTTACTTTCCTGTAACATATACAAAAAGGTTGTGTTTATGTATAACAATACGTTATGCACGTATAAAGCATTTGTTACAATATGAAACAGACATGTAAAAAATTTACATATCTGTAACTGTACACATGGACAATACATCTCGTATTTTCAGCATTTACTTCTGCTTAATACACATTGCTTCACTAGCTTGACTGATGACGCCTAGATGGCAGAAACATATGTATTAAGCAGAAGTAAATGCTAAAAATACGAGATGTATTGTCCATGTGTACAGTTACAGATATGTAAATTTTTTACATGTCTGTTTCATATTGTAACAAATGCTTTACACGTGCATAACGTATTGTTATACATAAACACAACCTTTTTGTATATTTACCGCCATCTGGCACGTGTTAATGGACTACACCTATACGTATTGTTTCGCTTATGTAATAGCTTAGCTATTCAAGCGAAAGGTCGCCTTTTTCGGAAAAGTCTCTTTCGTCCGTAAGATGTCACTTTTGAAATAAGTGCCACCTTATAGGATTAAATTTGCTTTATCTTTTAAGCGATTTCAATGAAATGTATATACAGATACAAATCTATTCAGAAAGATTTGTTTCATTTGTATCACATTGCTTCACTAGCTTGACTGATGACGCCTAGATGGCAGAAACATATTGTCATAGATTTTTCGCTTCAGAAGAAAGAAAAAAAATAGTAGAACAATATTGAACATTATTTGTATAACATTTATAAAATTATGTACTTTATTTTGGTGTCTATTTTTATTTCAGACGGGGAACGATATAAATTTAAATTTTAAATGATGAATTTTGTAATGTTTGATTTTTATCTATGCCTGTAGATACAGAGCTAGATTGATATTCAAAGTTGGCGCCATCCTGGATGTTAGAGCGTGTATTGAGAGATATACATTTTAGTATTATTTTTGAGTTGTTATTTAGGTAGGGATGCCCTAGCGTTTCCAGGACCTTCATTTTAGAGATTGATTAATGTCCTTGAAGATAGGTCGTTATAAGTGAATATTAGACACGACTTAATTTTGTCTAATATATATAATATCTTGGATAATTCGTTATAGTTTTTGGTGCGTCGTTTGTGTTTAAAAATAATTTGTCGTGGTTTTACAAGTCTTTTATACTTGTAATTTAATTTATTTGAAACACCTATCTAAAGAAAAGGAATCTCTCGTGCTGTGTTACATTAATTAATGTAGGTACCTTTTATAATTATTATTAATATATTGAAGAAAGCGCTATAAATAATTTGTAAACTTTTGTAAAATTTTTTATATGTTCAGAAAAATATCTAGAAAATTTGTTAGACTGTTTTTATGGAGTTTGGTTTTTATTCACATAAATATTTCAATACGTAGGAAAGGAGGGGACAAGTTTGTGTGATGTCATGTTAATGCATGCATGACGGTAAGAATTTGATTTCGCGCGCAAGATAAACAAATCTTTATTTTGACGTTTGAGTTTTGGGTTAAAATTAATGTTGACATCTGATAAATTTTCTTGTATATTATTAATTTTGATATCTTTGCTCGTGATTATTCAATTCAAGGTTTTTAATGGCTTGTATCTTCATATGATATCCAAGTTTTTTTACCCTTGTAGCTGTCCATTTAACAGTTCAATGTTACACTTACTAAAGTTAATTTTTTTTTTCTTTTCTTTTTTTGAAATAAAATTGTAAGGGGGAAAATGTTTGTATAATTTGTCTGACACCTTGTATTATTTTATGACATTACCCGTATCCGAGAGGATCGACCCTGGAGAAGTGAGCTCAAGGAAGGCAACACAACTGTAGACAGCCGGTAGATTAAGTTGCAGTATGAACTTAAATCTAATTTGAAATTAAAAGCACATTCCACTGCAATATGTATTAAGCAGAAGTAAATGCTGAAAATACGAGATGTATTGTCCTTGTGTACAGTTACAGATATGTAAATTTTTTACATGTCTGTTTCATATTGTAATTTCCTATAACATATGATGTCAATCTCATATTAAAGTGGTTGAATAGAAAGTAATTAGCGTTATGTAATTCTTTCTTTTTTTTTGGCCAGTAACGTAATTTGACGGTTTTTTTAAATATAAATAGATATTCTTTTGTTGAATAATTATAATATTTGCCACTTTCGAAGTCAATCTCACCATTTAGGGTAATTATTTTTTTTTTGTATCTAATCTACATTAAAATTTTGCATATACAGGCTGTGCCTTTAAGTTATCTTTATTTTCATTTTATTTGCTTTATAATTATCTAACGGTGTGTACCATCTATTATTGTAGATATACTGTGTGTCGCATATTCATGTAAAGAACGTTAAAGCTTTAATGATCTATTTATGCATAGAACCATAACTTAAACACGACTTTTATACTGTCTATTACAATCCATTCATGAATCTATGTTGTCGAATTTAATCTCAGCCTTGTGAGATTCTTTATTTAGTTGAATATTTTAGATTTTTTTTTTTTTTCATAATAAATATTATTGCTACTGTTTAATCTGTGTTTGTGTTTCATTTTCTTAAGCCCTAACGAGCAAAAGTGTTAGTAATTGTGAACCAGGTATACGGACACCCTTTTAAATTTCTTAAGCCCTTTTGGCCCGTGGGTGTTCTACGTTGACCAGGAAGCTTGCCAGACCGAACGTAATGGTGCCAAATTAAGATCTATGCGTTGTGTTGGCCCACGACGCTCTTGCATTTTATACTGAGCTGGCCGGCAAGCTTTTCGAGCTTTGTAGACCAGGGGCGGAATTAGGGCTCGCCCTAATTCCAACTGTGGTATTGTTACCTGAACTCTTTTAGGCGTAGCACTCTGTATTTTAATATATGTATCAATTTGGCACTCTCTTGTCTTTTCCATAAAGACATAGATAGAGGGACGCGTTGCATAAAATGAGGAATTGAATTTTGCATGAAATGACTCACAACAATTAGTTGTTCTTGTTACCGAAGCACTTTCTTCCGCCCACATACAAGGGAGCAATCAGGCGCGGCTCGTGATGACGTATTTGGGAGGGCGCGTACAATGATGCAAGTGCCTCGTGTGTTTTCGGTGTTTACTAAGAAAACGCTAGAGTTAGTATACGAGAATACACGAAGCACTCGCATCATTGTTCGCGCCCTCCCAAATTCGTCATCATGAGCCGCGCCTGGGAGCAATACTGCATTTTCGATAATATATGTATCTAACAAGTAATCACAATATTTATTAAACAAATCATTGTATGGCTTGTACGACATCATATCGAGCACAAAACAATCCTCTATTTCATTTGGGTTTAAATAGGTTAATCCCAAAGTGTTTTTAGCCAGTTGCCAATTTCACTTTTTGATTCATATTCTGAGCCTAATCCAATCGACTTTATCTTTCTGTGCCATGCTTGGTGTAAATGACACCGGCAATAATTTCAACATTAAGCCAAACATTGAGTAATGCTACATGTATGGTCTTTAAAAACTTGAAAACTTTATTTGGATTAAAAATGCAAGGATATTTTTCATATATATTGAACTTTAATAAAGGAAAACAAGTTTTGTAACATTCAGTAGTCTTATTCGGTAACAAACAAAACACTAAGGGAATATAGTGGCCGTTTAGCAGTCCATGTATTATGAAAAATTGAAAGAAATACCTAGGACAAAAGGAAAATGTGCCGGTCTCTTTGCAAACGAATATGTACACAGAAAAATGTCTAAGTGAAGTTTAATATTTTAAAATGCGGAATATTTAAAGAAATAAGTATAATTTAAAAATAGAATTAAACATTCTTATATATGCGAAACGTAACAGGCTTTAAAGAAACGTCTCCTAATTTTCTCTCCTAAATTTTGAGTCTCTGAAACGAAATTTCTTGAAGCTGCAACAAAAATATTGCCCGGTCGTTTGCAACTCTGTGTGAACTCTATGAATACTGCGAATACTGCGTTGGAAAGCCTATTTTCCGTACTTTTCAAATGAATGTATTTTAGTTTTATACGATACACCATTAAAATACAATATTTATAGCTAGACTGTGTAGTTATTATATTATTATTACTATGAATATTTCCCCCATACCGCAGTGATAAGTCACTGATTTAGTATGCCAGTGGCCTAGGGATTGATGGTGCTGTTGTCTGAGAAAATTTTAACTGCTTTCCTCGCTTAAGGTGAATACCGACAGTTAAATACCTTAACTCGCTGTATGACATGGTCCTCGGTCATAGACAAGGACCTGACGCGGACGTAATAATGACAAATGGCCTGCCAATAGCCCCAGTAAATGGCGTTGAAGTGTTGGGGAATGCTAGGGCGCCAATGATTATTATTAAATTATTATTATCATGATTATTATTAGAAACACCCTTTTTGTCGATTATATTTTTTATGTCAACCCCGTTTTAATACAGTTTTTCTTTCAGGAAAAAATGGAAGTCATTTGGTTGGAAATATATGTGTTATTGTTAACTTTATTTGCTTCAATAATCGCTATTATAAAATGGAACTACAGATATTGGGAAAGAATGAAAGTACCATTTTCAAAACCTAAATTTCCGATGGGCAACTTTGAATCTCCTTGGGCAATCAAGAAAGGTTTCCATGGAACAATATTCGATGTATACAAAGAATTTAAAACCAAGGGGTACAAGTATGGAGGAATTTTTTCTTTTGTAAGACCAGTCTTTGTTCCACTTGATTTAGATTTACTAAAATGTATTCTGATCAAAGACTTTCAATATTTTGTTGATAGAGGTGTCTATTATCATGAAGAAGCAGATCCGTTAAGCACTCATATGTTAAGCGCAGAAGGAGATAAATGGAGGTCGCTAAGGTCAAGGTTAAGTCCGACTTTTACATCAGGAAAAATGAAATACATGTTTCAAAATGTTATGTATTGCGCAGATGCTTTAGAACTCGAAATAAATAAATTAGATAGTAAAAAACAACCGGTAGATATAAAGGAAATGGCAGGTCTTTTTACCATAAATGTAATTGGTTCCTGTGCTTTCGGCTTAGATTTAGACAACTTTGGAAATCTTAGTAATGAGTTCAGACTTAATACCAAAATGTTAATGGATGGAAGCGTCGAGCAATCGATGAGAAATTTCGTCACCTTTAGCTTTCCTAAATTATGTAAAAAATTGAGGATTACAATTTTTCCAAAAAAGACTACTAAATATTTTAGTGATGTAGTAAGAAACATAATTCACCAAAGAGAAACGGGCAATGTAAAAAGAAGTGATTTTCTTCAATTACTAGTGGATATCAACAATAAAACAAAAAATAGTGAAACCATTTTCACATTTGAGGAAATTGCAGCACAAGCTTTCTTCTTTTTCATTGCCGGATTTGAAACATCTTCTTCTACAATTGCTTTTGCTTTCTATGAGATGGCCAAAAATCAAAAAATTCAGGATAAAGTTAGAGCCGAAATTCGCAGCGTTCTGGAAAAGTATGGCAATAAAATAACATACGAAGCTATCAAGGAAATGAAATACTTAAATCAAGTTTTTGAGGGTTAGTATCAAAATATAAATTATAAAGCACATAACTATAGTCAAATCTTATTAATTCTATTATTTTAAGAAGTTGTTCTAGTTTAACTTTCCCAATTTCTTCCCTTTTCTATTCATGCTCTTGTAATAAATCTAAAATTTGTAATTGTTCATTCACAAATTTAACACAACCATATATAAGCTACACGTTTCTACTGGAACTGTAGCATATACGTTTTCAGAGATCTTTGAATCTATTTCACTATCGTAAATTACTCCAATGAGCTCCAATGGTATCTTTCACTATTCTCCTCCATTCTTGTTTGTTCTCCAATTCTTTTCTGGCATCATCTAATTGCCATTATGTTTTAGTCTTTTTGCACTTGATCTTGCCACCTTCCTCGGGGTCTAGTCTGTACTGGTTTCCGATCTGTAACCTTTCTGGCCGCGCCTTCTTTTAGCTGTCTACAGAAATGGCCATACCATCTCATTCTCCGCGCTTTGATAAATTTTACTATATCTTCATTTCACCACGTTCATTGACGAGATCTAAGACGACATCAAAATAAGGATTTGTACGTATCTGTACGTTATAGTAACCATTGCTTAAATATGCATTGCGTATGTCCATAAATACATACACAGATATGCTTTTTTCACATTTTTGTATTTATCGTAATTGTATTACACAATTGATGTTATGAACCTCGATATGCTATCTTTTCATGGTACATAAAGTATTATTTTCAAAATTCAGCATTACCAAACATTTTTAAATAATAATAATAGAAATAATAACAATAATATCTACGAGGCGTGTTTTTAAAGTAAGTACAAAATATAAAAAAACGAGGGAACTTTTTATAACAATTTAGTTTTTACATGAAGGCCTGTACTTTAACCTACTTTTCTACATAATTTCCGCCATTATTGAGGAATTTATCATATCGAACAACAATCTTTTGTATCCCGTTGTCATAAAAGTCTGCCGCCTGATTTGACAGCCACTGATTCACGGTCGTTTTGAGGTTATCGTCGTCATCATGGTGCTTACCTCCGAGATGCTTCTTCAAATTCAGAAACAAGTGGTAGTCATTGGGCGCTAGATCTGGGCTGTATGGCGGGTGATCAAGTTGTTCCCAACCAAACGATGCGATGCGACCTTGAGTTCTATTGGCTGCATGCGGCCGGGCATTGTCGTGAAGCAAAAGGATTCCTCTACTCAGCATGCCGCGCCTTTTGTTTTGGATTGCTCGACGCAGTTTTCTTAATGTCTCACAGTAATTTTCAGAATTTATTGTTTCACCACGAAGCAAAAAGTCGACAAGCAACACACCCTTCTGGTCTCAAAACACGGTACACCTGATTTTCCTGGCTGAAATTGTCTGTTTGAATTTCACTGTCTTGGATGATATTGAATACCACCGTTCCATGGATTTCTACTTTGTTTCAGGCGTAACGTAGGCCACCCTCGTTTCATCGCCTGTGACAATTTGGTTTAAAAAAGCATCACTTTCGGCAGCATAACGCTCAAGGAATGTCAAAGCGCTGCCTAAACGCTTGGTTTTGTGCTCCTCCTTCAACTTTTTGGTACCCATCATGAGCACAGTTTCCGATAATGTTGTAAGCGTTCAGTCACAAATTCATACAGAACACTTCTTGAAACTTGAGAAAATTTCTGAGATAACGAAGAGATCCTAAATCGACTGTTCTCTTTCACCTTTTCGTCAACTTTTTGCATCAAATCGTCAGTAATGATAGAAGGTTCCCCAGTCCGTTCCTCGTCATGAACATTGTTGCGGCCATTTTTAAAAGGTCTAACCCAATTCCTGACCATTCCATCACTCATAATGTTTTCTCCATACACTTCACTAATATGACGATGAATTTCAGCTGCTTTCATGCCTTTAGCACTAAGAAAGCGGATAACAACGCGTACTTCACAGTAGGGGGTATTCTCAATTGGTGGAGGCATTTTAAATACGTACAAAACAGTGTAAATACGATCGATTGTTGCTGTAATGGCGTCTTAGGATAACAATGCGTATGCGGGAACTGCCAATCGCAGCGCTGCAGCAGCGGAATTTCAAAAAGGGAGTTAGTTTAAAAACACGCCTCGTATATATCTATTCAAATTCTTTGGGGTTGGATGTCAGTAATTCCAGGCACTTAAGCACAGTGATTTTTGTACCACCCCGAATAGATTTCTCAGTTCTACTCTGTTAGTCCTGTATCCTCGATAAAAGCCATTATCCTCCCCAGGGGAAATTTAAGTACGCTCATAAGATCCATTAAAATCTCTTCCGAAATGTTTCTGTCTGAGTGCCTTCAGTTTCTCACAAGTGCATATTACATGAGGGCTAGTTTCCTCCTGTTTTTCACATCTCCTACACTAACTATCTTTCTAACAGGCTCGTACTAAGTAGATTCTTAAAGAACAATGTCTGGTTATCAAGCCGGTAATAATTTTAGTTGCTTTTTTATTATTACGAATTAGCTTGGCTGAAAGTCTAGCGTCCAGCTCCTCTAGTAGTGTTTTAGTATGGAATTCATCTTCCGTTAGCCTCCATTCCTTTTCATGTTCTCTTTCTAGCCATAACCAAATTTACCTTCTAGCGGAATCCTTAGCGATTTCACATACAGGTTCTGGTCCTATAAAGTTCGACTGAGAACCTTCTTTGGCCAGTTCATCAACTCATTACCTTTAATCTCCTCTTGTCCTAGTATCCACATCAATGACAAAAATTGTCTCGTGCCAGTCTATTGATGACCTGTTCACAATGCTTCACCAGTTTAGACCTGGCGGATGGGTTCATAATAGCTTTAGTAGCAAACTGACTATCAGTCATTATGTTGATTTTTTTGTTTGCACAGAAAGCTTTCAAATTTTCTCGGCGCAGGCTGCAACTGCGATCACTTCAGCCTGGAAAACTGCCGCATATTTTCCCAGATTTAATGATATCTTTCTTCTAGGGCGTATTCCATATATATGATTTTTTTATGCTTTCTTCCGGGTATTTTTTCGACGATAGCTGCCTTCAATGGATCCAAAAGTTTAGAATAGTATAGTGCAGTAATCGTTTGTCCCTTTGGCAGTCCATAAGCAAGATTCCCTTCGCATCCCAGAAAACGGAAGCCATAAACTTTCCTGCCGATAGACTGATTTTGGAATTTTTTTGGAGCCGGTTCATTACATTTAGTCCACTGTTTTAATTGCTGTTTATTTCCTGATGTGTAGTGATGGACCTAAGTTTCATCGCACGTCACAAATTTGCGTAAAAAATCTGTTGGATTTTGCCAAAACCGCTCCAAAATGGCTGTAGAACATTCCTCGCGTTTGAGTTTTTGCTGTGTTTGTATTTGTAATATCGATTGACCCAGTAGAGTTCCCGTGGTTTCTGTATGCCCCCTACAACCTTATTAGGACACCATTAGCCATAGGGCTTCAGTCTCGAAATTACAGCCATGGCCACCACTTTCTAAAATATTTTCAGAGTTGGGAAACCCGCGATGGCCTTCAGGGGGGCGGTTCTCGTGCTTTTCATGGCTCCCGTGATTCCCAACAAAGCCTGTTACTCGAGAGTCGTAAAAATGTCACCGATGTCAGTTTCCTCCTCCTCCGCAAGACAACTGCCCATTGGTAATTGTTGGTTACTACTACTGTGTGCAACTAGTATACCACTTGGTTTTAATCCCCAGGTGTTGCCAACAGTTCTTCTACATCTCTAACAAAACTGTGTCGACAACTTGCCGCTGTTACAGGGCTCATTGGTCAGGCATGAGTTATTATTGGGTCCGCGCATGTGTGCCTTAAGATGTTTAGCTGTCAACATTCACCTTAAACGAGAATAAAAACCACGAAAACCTTCTCGTACAGCCCAACCCAGTTGCAAATCCAGCTTTGGATACCATCTTATCTATTTTTAAAAGACAGTTTCACTACTCGTTTTCCTTTTTTTTACTAATAAACGCTGTTTTCTAAATAAAATTTGAAAGTCGTAAATACATTGATAAAATTTACGATTTCTGCTGTCTTAATTATGTAAATAATCTTATTACATATATATATATATATATATATATATATATATATATACAGTGTGTTTCACTTTTCATGGGGACACCTAAATAACTTATTTATTTTAAAAGCAATTGATATAAATTTTTTATCAGTTGTGTAGGCCATAACAATGCACCTTTTTGTGTGAATAGAGTTTTTATAAAGTCAATATCTAGCCAACTATAATTAAAATAAAAAGTACTGTTTCAAGTAATGTCATACTAGCGATTAAGATAGAGCAAAAAAGTATTAGGAAAAGTTTTTACAAATCACTCAAGAACCTATAATACCAAATTTCGCGGAAAAATTTTCATTTTTAAATTCTTATACATTTTTATGCTATCAGTAGATAATAGTTTGTTTGCAAGATAGAGCAAGAAAGTATTAGGAAAAGTTTTTACAAATCATTCAAGAACCCCTAATACCAAATTTCGCGGAAAAATTTTCATTTTTAAATTCTTCTATATTTTTATACTATCAGTAGATAATAGTTTGTTATTGCAATAGTAAGAGTGCCATGAAGCAAGAACATAGCAACTGAAGTAAACTGTTGTAAATTGATGTTTGAACTGACAAATTATTTTTTTGTTTCATGGCACTCTTATTATTGCAATAACAAACTATTATCTACTGATAGCATAAAAATGTAGAAGAATTTAAAAATGAAATTTTTTCCGCGAAAATTGGTATTAGGGGTTCTTGAGTGATTTGTAAAAACTTTTCCTAATACTTTTTTGCTCTATCTTAATCGCTAGCATGACTTTACTTGAAACAGTTCTTTTTATTTTAATTATAGTTGGCTAGATATTGGCTTTATAAAAACTCTATTCACACAAGAAGGTGCATTGTTATGGCCTACACAACTGTTAAAAATTTTATGTTAATCGCTTTCAAAATAAAAAAGTTATTATTTAGGTGTCCCCATGAAAAGTGAAACACACTATATATATATATATATATATATATATATATATATATATATATATATATATATATATAGAATAAAATAAATTAAAAGCGCGCAAGCGGTTTGTCAATTAAAAAACTCATTTATTAAGTATCCCTATATTTCGCAACAACTTTGTTGCTTCTTCCGGAGATAAAAATGTAGAGTTGAAAAAATAATAAAATTGACGTACAAGGACAATAAAATGGATTAACTTTTTCTATATTCAATTGTACCTCTCTTTCTGGTGACAATTTTATTATTTTTTCAACTCTACATTTTTATCTCCGGAAGAAGCAACAAAGTTGCTGCGAAATATAGGGATACTTAATAAACGAGTTTTTTAATTGACAGACCGCTTGCCCGCTTTTAATTTATTTTATTCAATATATTACGGTCGATAATTTCGTTTAAATTATATATATACGAGTATATATATTTATATTATTAATTTTTAGAAACATTAAGAAAATATCCAATCGCGGCGACGTTGGAAAGAATAGTAACAAAGGATTATAAAGTACCTGGAGATGACCTTATTTTGAAAAAGGGAACTAAAGTACTAGTTCCGCTGCTAGGCATACAAAATGATCCTGAGTTTTATCCAAATCCAGAAAAGTTCGATCCAGACAGATTTTTATATGAAAATATAGTCAATCGCCACGTGTGCGCGTATATGCCATTTGGCGAGGGTCCAAGATTCTGTATAGGAAAGCGTTTTGGAATAATGCAAACTAAAATTGGTATGGCAGTAATGCTTAGGAACTTTAAATACACATTAAATTCTAGAAGTCCTGAAATGTGCTTTAACAACAAAGCATTTCTATTGTCACCAGAAGGAGAGGTACTATTGAATATAGAAAAAGTTAATTAAATTTAGGAGTATGTACCTACTGTGTACCAACATTATTTGCTGTAAAAGTCCCATAATACTTGTTACCATATAAATATATTTCTAACTAACAAAATTTATTTTTATTGCCTTATTACCTATACGACAGTGATTTGATGGGGTCAAGACTCGATATGAAAAAAAATTGTTAGGACATTAACTTTTTAAAAATTGTTTATGGAAAAGGTTCAGTCGATGTTTGCTTCTTGACGTCAATTCTCCGGTCACTAATTTCATTGATTATTTCTGGAGTCGTTGGAGGTCTTGATCACCCTGGACGCACATAATTTTGGGTGCTCATATCACTACGTTTAAATTGCGCAACTCAGCGACAAATTTTGACTTTTAAACAATAATTGCCATCCAAAGTTTGTTGTATCAGCCAAAATTTAATTTAAAGGCTACATTATATAAATACTTACTTATTTAATTCTGAAAACTCATGTACCTTTAGGTGTTGAGTTATGTTGGCATTCAATCTTCAGGTATTCATTTTCATAATATCATCCACTTTTTCTTGTGACAAACTAACCCTTTTACATCTTCCCACTCCTCGCTTTTCAGCTGCTGTACGCACCTTTTCCCTCCACGTCCTCTTGTGCTACCTGTCTTCTCTTTTCCTCTTTCATTCGCGTCGAACTTTTGTCCGATCAGTCTGTTTTCATCTCTTCTCATTACATACTCTAACCATCTTAATTGATATTGTTCTATTGTTAAAATATTGAGCTTAATACAAATGAGAACTAATAGTATTAAATATCACTTTACATGTAAATGTCGCCTAATGTGTTGGTTGCGTTAACTTCTACATTTCGACAAACTAAGTTTGTAACAGTATGCAAAACGCTACACGTCACGACGCCACCTTCCTAGGAAAAGTGAAAGTCATATCTGTCTCTAGGATACTGTGTGTATGATTAGAGAATGTGTTAGCCGAAGACCGGCAGCCACGAGACCGGAGACAGACTGATAACTAAAAACTACTACTACCACGCAAATAAGGAAAAATGGCATACTGCGCATACCCACTGCGTCTATACGAAAAAATGCACACTGCGCATACCTACTGCGCATATACCTGTAACTTAAATATAAGTTTAAAACAGTAGTTTCTGTCCGCCTAATTAGTCGAGTGGTAAAAGTGTATGGTATATTGATATTCGGAAATTATCGACCGGGTTCAAACCTAGCACAGGACATTTCAACTAAAAAATAGTGAATACACATACCGCCAGATAAAGTCGTTATAAATGACAAGTTTGGCAAGAAACAGTCCTTCTCAGGACTACCCTGATGACGGCAGTAGACGGACTGCCGAAACGTCGAACTATCAATGTTCTACAAACGATGGAAATAGCCCAAACAACAATTAAAGTTATACTCCATCGTCAACAATTACACGTCATGAGATACTGTGTGTTGACAAGCTTTAATCAGAGCGAAATGTATTCACACATTCCGAGATAGATGTGACTTTTCACGAATTTTTCATTATTCTAACAACTAGAAACGTGGCGATGTGTAGCATTCTGCATACTGGTACAAACAAAATGTAGAAATTAACGCAACACATTAGGCGACCTTTACATGTAAAGTATAAACCTCAACATATGACAACAAACATATGTACTACTTGTTTGAAATTCCTGTGTAATTTACACTCAGATTGCAGCGCCATCTATTCCATTCTTATTTCAAATATACAGTAGGATATTGTGCGTTGACAAGCTTCAATTAGAGCGAAATGCATCCACACATTCCGAGATAGATGTGACTTTTCACGAATTTTTCATTGTTCTATTGTTTCAACAAGAGCTATGTTAAGATTTTCTCTGGTTTACCAGGCTTCTAATTTTATCCATTCTTATTTTTCTTCCTCTTCTTCTCCAGAATCTCATTCCTGTAATGGCTTGTCTACTTTTTTGCATTTGTGTTGTTGTCCAGGATTCACACGCGCATGTCAATGTAGGTCTACGATTCCCTTAACTATTTCTGTTTTAATTTCTCTAGGTATTTCTTTCTCACCTAAAATGTTGATATTTATACTATTGTAGAGTATGCCAATTTGGCATCCGCACAAAGATTCGAAATAACTGCTTTTGATAGCTTAGTGGTTAAAGCGATGGTTCGGCAAGCCATGCACGTGGGTTTGAATCCTACTTAAGGGCGAATTCTTTTCTATAAAAAATTCGAACAAATTAGTGTCGTAATATGTAGGAAGCATATTTACTCGAAAATATTAAGAACAATTCTAACGGAATTCGCTACAGACAGAATTGGAAAATATTTTAATGAATTTTAAGAAAAGATTCGCATTAAATCTGTTATATTTTAAATTAATTGTTCAACATTGACTAACTCGATCATTTTATTGAAAACTTCAACGCCATTTACGCGTGCAAAATATGAACGATTTTCGATCCAAAACTACATGCTAACAAGGTTACCTACATCAACGTAAAATATTTCGTAAGTTTAATTAAATTTTAAATACTACTAGAAAATTACTACGATGGCATTACTACTTTAACTAATAGGATAATTATCCCAACAAAGGAAAACGTTAATAAAAATTTTTAAATATTGAAATTTACAAAATATAATCGAAAATCGATGATATACAGGTCCGCTCAAAAATATCGAATAAATTACTAAAAATGAACACGAGGCGATTTAAACACGTTACAAACTCTCAAATCAATTATTAGAAATTAACCAAGCTTCACATGTCACTATAAAAAAATATGACGTAATTAGAATATAGTGCTAAGTTTTTTGCGAAATTTGAAATTTGCTAATAGTAGAATCTCACTTCACATCAAATCAATCTTGTGCAGATCATCCTTATGTATCAGTACAATTGCGAGGTAAGACAATTTAATTTGTTGAATGGACGCTTATCATCTTTGTGTAGCAAAAGCAAATTGCATGTCGATGCGACAATTCACATCAAGCTTTGATGCAAAATAATACAAATCTGTATAAAAACAAATTTTTATCTATATATGCACGGACACATAGTACGTATTTGCCAGCTTTTGCTTCAACTACCAGACGCATGCGTTTCTGTGTAACCACTTTTTCAATGATAGGTTTACGAAGACAAAAGACTGTAGGTACACTTGCGGTCATGTAGCAAGTTTTGTCCGATCCGAAGATATCAGATAACCTCATGCCATCTGACGGACAAAACCGACCACGCCGGTCCAAAGTGTTTCTTCTCGAATAGCTAAGCTATTACTGGAAAAGAAGAAAAAATACGCATATTACTGTGAGTCCATTAACTCGTCGCCAGGTGGCGTAGTATAGCAAAAACAAATTGCATGTCGATGCGACAATTAACATCAAGCTTTGATACAAAATAATACAAATCTGTACAAAAACAAATTTATATCTGTATATGCATGGACACACAGTACGTATTTACCAGCTTTTGCTTCAACTACCAGACGCATGCGTTTGTTTTTATACAGATTTGTATTATTTTGTATCTTTGTGTAAATTGCTAGACCTAGCCTGATCGAAATTTAAAGCAGTGTATTATGTAATATTAAATTTTGTTAATGAAAAATGTATAAAAGTGTAACTTACATCACCAAATTGGAGTTATGTAAGTGCGAGCGAGACAGTCTATATTGATAATTAGGTGGGGTGCTGTATGTTTAAATAGCTTGTGAACACCTGTAATAAGTCCTGAACGGCTTTAACAATTTCTAGACAGATTTTAAGCAGCTTCCGAATGACTTACGTGCAGGAGCTGTTAAAGCTATACAGCCGTCTCTTAGTATAACCTCTCTTTCTACCTGCTGTCTGTTATGGATAGCACATCCCTTACCTTCCATCTCTTTCAAGTTTACAATACTCTCATTTGGCAATCCAAGTCACACTTATAGATTGTTTCGTCCATAAGGGGGGGTGCAAGAGCCGGCATATCCTATCTACTAAAAGTCAGGTATAATTCAGACAGATGCAAAGATGGACGGAAATATGTGACAGATGAATGCAAAAGCATAAAACCAAAAATAACAATGACGAATATGTAACATCTTCAGAATAGGAGACGGAATGTGGTTCAGATAATCCATTTACGAAATACGTTAATAAAACAATAGAATTTGAAACAATACTTGAATTTTTTGTTGGTTTTATGTAGCAACAAATCTTATAATTCCACTTCTGATATTAAACTTGCTGTTATCTTCGCAATAAAAATTGTAAATTCGTTTCCTTCAACTAAACTTCAATAAGTTTCAATAATCGACTTTGTAATTTATATTTATTTGAGTTTTGTATAAATATTAACGTTAAACAAAAATATCATTAACAGAAATATTTCTTTTAATTGGTGTGAACACACTTCATATATTTATGCTAATTACATTTTAATATGCCAGAAAATTTCTGAAGGTAAAAGAACGAGAGTTGATACATATTTAGAAAGGAAAAGTATAATACTTATTTGTTTAAAAAAAGGTAAACGTTGAACGATTAATTATAAAAGTAAAAAAAGAGAATATTTGTGTAATTCCACGACGAATTAACAGAAAATTAAAAAAATGATCAACATTGTTCTACAGGGTGCCACACAAAAAACGCCTCGAGCTGTAACTCTGTTATTTATATTTCGAATTTCATGAGACAGATACCAAACAAAATGAATACTATGTTTGAGGCTACATTTACTTTTTTTTCAGCGTCATCTTCAATTTTCAACGATTGTCAATTTTTTTTCAAATTCTACGGATATATTGTTTCCATCATTGATTAGAAATTTTTTTTATAAATCCATTTATGTACAATACATCCATTTTAAATGTAAATTTTGAAAATAAAAAATAATTAAAACATTTTCTTAAAGTCACTTGTGTTATACTGTAGTGTGCCATGAAAAAATAAGTGTAAAAAATAACACATTACCCATATGTAATTAATTTTAATTCACAAAGAAAAACAAATAACAAAACTAAAACATAAATTGAACACCATGAGTGGCATTTAGTAAGAAATTATTAGGTGTTTCCCGACAAGCTTCAATTATTCGCTTTCGTAAATCGTTTGCGTTCTGTGGCACTCGATCTCGGGGATATTCCCGCAGGCCATCGTTTAGGTTCATATGTGCCAATCTATTGTACCACTAAAATTTCTATTCAATCAACCAACATTTATTGGTGCTTTATGGGGAGTAACACCGTCTTATTGAAAATATACTTCACATAGTGCTGCAAACGGTAATTCATCAAAAAAACTTTCAACATCTTCGCTTAATAGTTGATGATATCTTCGTTGATTTAAGGAAACGTCGATAAAAATGGATCAATCAAGCTGTCTCCGAAAAGGCCACACCAAATATTACAACTAAAACGATGTTGAAAATTATTATCGACGACATATTTAGGGTTTGCTTGGGTCCATTGGCGATCAATGTTGTGATTAAAAATTCCACAATTAGTGAAAGTACATTCATCTGTCCAATTAATTTTGCGATAAAACAACGGATCTTGTTGCAAAGTTGTTAAGTAAAAATTACAAAAACCGTTCTTTGAATTGGATCATTTTCATCTATTGCTTGCACTTTTTGGGCAATATATGGCTTCAATTTGTGTTTTTCGGAACTTCGGAACGTACCAACTATGTTCGCAACTTCTCGAAACGAGGTTTTAGCATTTTCTTCAAGTCGGCTAAACTTTTCTGGAAAACGTTCCATGTAAATTTGCAACGCCTGATTAGAGTTTTTATTATATTCAATATAAACTTGTAGCATGTCAGTAAGTTGATTGAAATTCATTATTTATTCCAAAAATGTCAAAATATGCTTTCTTAGTAAAGAAAAGTCAAAGATGACAGTTACATATTCGTAATGTGTTATTTTTTCATCGCACCTTACAGTATAACAGAAGTGACTAAACGAATATATGGACAGAGTTTTATTCATTTCATTCTTCTAAATTTAACTAAAATTGATGTATTGCATATCAATGGATTCAGGAAAAAAAACTCTATCCAATGATGCCGAAAAATATACCGAGCAATTTGAAAAAAAGTTGACAATCGCTAGAAATTGAAGATGATACTAGAAAATAGTAAACGTAGCTTCAAAAATAGTATTCACCAAACTATTTGATTTGGTAGCTGTGTCATGAAAATCGGAATGTAAATAACAAAGTTACAGTTTAGGGTATAAAGCAAGAACATTTTTAATAATATTTCGATATTAATGAAAATGATTTTGTTGAGTGTGAAGCACACAATACAACTTAATATTTACGTGAAAATTGCTATCCAGAAATGCAGACATGTGCTTCATCTTACAAGGGGAGTTTTTTATGTTACTTACTTTAGCTACTTACCTAACCGAGTTAGAAAACAAAAAAAAATGCCCAGCAGATACAAGCGTGACTACGAATAGGCGTTCATGTGGTTGCCTATGTTTCTTGAAAGAATTTGTTTAATTAATTTAAACATTTTGAAATTTTTTCTTAATTAATTAGTAAATTAATTATCACCACCCCGTGTGGGGATTTGTCAGTTACCTCCATCGGGTGCGTCCCTATGGGAATTAGGGGAAGCTCGCTGGGTCTGTAATCCAGCAGATTCAGAGGGTAGTGAGGAAATAAAATATTCACCGTGAAACAAAAACTGACCCGGTCCTCCAGGATGGGCGTTGAGGCATTAGACTGGTTCTCTAACACTCGGAAAAAATATACAAATACCAAAAAACCTAAGCGAAGCCTCGGAACAATGGACGGATCTTTGAGACAACGAAAACGGCAAAGAAGATGGATTATGAATTTTGCTACGTGGAATGTACAGGGTATTAGACTGAAAACGGATATTATTGCATCAGAGGTTAAGAAATTGAACATCGATTTGATAGCGCTGACAGAAACCAAGAAAAAGGGAAGTGGCACCGAGAATGTCGGAGAATACGTTCACCTGTTTACTGGGGTGTCGAAGGAGATGAGAGCAGCTAGAGGGGTATCCATACTAATAAGGAAAGACTGGTAGAACAAAATTAATAACTGGGAAGCAGTGGACGAGAATATTCTGATGGTCAACTTGAAACTACATGGATATAACATCACCATTATAGCGGCCTACGCACCGTCAGATGACGAAAGAGTCGGCATTAAGCAGGAATTCCTAGACAAATTGGACGAAATCCTAATAGGTATTGGAAGAAAGAGAGAAGTCATATTGATGGGAGATTTCAATGGAAGAACAGGAAGGGCAAACAATAGCCCAGTAGTGGGACCATTTGGTGAAGAAATAATCAATGATAATGGCCGAAGACTCATAAATCTCTGCGAGACCCACGATCTTAGAATAAACAACGGATTCTTCAAACACAAAGACATCCATCGCTACACATGGATGCAGAACACCCGTAATCTAAAAACCATTATTGCATATGACACAGTCCCAGTATCAAGATTATGGAAGGTATTAGAACAATCTAACATCAATTACAAATATATAACGGCCCTTAAAGAGTTGTATAAAGACTCCACATCAAGAATTAAGATTGGTAAAGAACTCACAGATGCATTTACGGTAAATAAAGGACTACGCCAAGGATGCTGTATTTCTCCAACACTCTTTAAGATATATGTAGCGGTGGCACTAAGAAATTGGAAGAGGAAGGTCCACAGAATGGGTATAGAGATAAATGACAGGTGCTTATTTACCCTTCAGTTTGCTGACGACCAGGTCATAGCGGCCAATGACAAGGAGGACATGCAATACATGGTGAGGAAAATGATGGAAGAATATCGAAAATGGGGCTTGACAGTCAATATAAACAAAACAAAATATCTATGTATTGGCAACCAGGACGGAAATCTGGAAGTGGACAATGGTCAAGAAATAATGCAATGTCAGGAATATGAATATCTGGGCGTAACTTTCGACAACACCGGGACAGATGTGAGAGAGATCGAAAAACGTATAGTCAAAGCAAAAAAAGTGATCGGATGCCTGAATGGAATTCTATGGAGCAAGGAAATAACAAAGAAGATAAAATTTAACATATACGAGACCATGGTAAAGAGCAGCCTTCTATATGGAGCAGAAACCTGGAGGATTGCAGATAGACAAAGGAAGAAGGTTGAGGCGGTTGAAATGGATGCCATTAGAAGATCCATGCGAATTTCACGAAGAGAGAGAACAAGGAATGACTATATAATGCAACAAATGGGAATAGAAAGCACGATAGTTCAAGACATCGAAAAGAAACAACTTACTTGGTACAGACACGTAGAACGAATGCAAAATAGCAGGTGGCCCAAAACAATAATGCACTGGCACCCAAGAGGGAGAAGGAAACGGGGAAGACCGAAACTGGAATGGCAGAAGAGCATACAAAGATCCATGAGTGAAAGAAACCTCACACCAGAGGAGTGTGGCGATAGAAGAGGATGGAAGTTAGGTGTCGGACAACGAAGAAAAACGTTCTAAACCGGCATATATATATATATATATATATATATATATATATATATATTATCACCACTCCTGAGTAACTAGAGCACATTACAAGTTTAATAACGTTTCGTCAAGAAACCCACGCCGTCTTCACTCGAGCTAGATCCGTGGTACTGATCGGCTGATTTATAGGTTTAACAGCAACCCGCCCACGTAAGGTAACTTCGGGAAGATTGGATTTAGGAAATTTTAGCAAGACCAGTTTTCGCGAATTTTGTTGCTTGCGCGAGGCAGGAAATTTAATTTCCAGCTGCTTTATACACTTTACGTTATCTACTCTAGAAATAAGTTTCTTATTAATGTACACATTTGACGATCCGCCATGACATTTTGTAAAGATAACATTTACGAATTGATTTTCGTTTATTTTAAGACGACATTGTCCTGCTGATTTTTGTTTTTCTTCCAAACTGGATTGAAGTTTCTCAGAATTATTATTAAGGTTTTTATTTTTAGCGAGTAATCTGCATAGATGACTGTTAAGGTGGTTTTGTTTAATGGAAAGTTGGCAGTGTATACTGTATACAAACTAGGACCTAAAGCAATGCTTTGTGGAACACCAGCGTATTTCTTTAAAAATACCTTTCTTCTTGAACTTGAAGAGAAGATATAATTGTTTTTAAGGCTTTACTTGATAAAATTCCATTATAACTATTATCAGGATAAAATAAAACAAATTTTAATGAATTTCACTTTTTAATTAGCACTGTAACGATCGTTTCGCTCCAACCTGAGCTTCATCAGACATATAACTGTCATATGTTATATGTCTGATGAAGCTCAGGTTGGAGCGAAACGATCGTTACAGTGCTAATTAAAAAGTGAAATTCATTAAAATTTGTTTTATTTTATCCTGATAATAGTTAAAGAGAAGCCCTGGGATGTTTCTTTGGATACTGGCTCGATGGGTGAACGTTTCCAACTAAAAGTTTAGAACTAATGTTTGATTATATATTACTGTTCCGAATTTTTTGCTATTAACTTTTAACTGCAATCCTAATTACTGTATTATGTCAGTACATTATTTCGAATTTTCAACAGATTCGCATACATTTAACGCAAAACCTAAAACATATATCAATAACAAATCTGGAGTGTATAAGGTGTATTGTAATGATTGTAAAAGTGTATATATAGGTCAGACTGGTCGAAGTTTTATTATACGGGAAAAAGAACACTTGAGGTCATACAAACTAAAGAAGAAAGATTCAACATTCGCAAACCATCTTATTACAGAAAGACATACATTTGGTCACCGTAAAATATTGCATTTGGCCGAGAAAGGTCGTAAATTAAATATTTTAGAGGCCCTAGAGGTCTTCAAAAGCCGGAACGGCACAATAGATATCGTTTTAAATGACCAGTTGGATCTTATATATAAAACTCTTTTCCAATGTTGTATATAATAGTTAAGTATATAGTAGTAATTTGTAAATAACATCAAAAACCACCCCCATATATTTTTTGTGTCATTTATAAGTTCTATGCAGGCCTGCAACTTTTGCAGTTTGATAATGACATTGTATATCGAAACCGCGGTCACAATTATATGTGAATAAACAAAGTTTTTGTTTTATTTTATTTTATTATTTTCAATTAAGTAGTAAATTTAAATCTAAGACATACTGTTTTTTTTTACATTTTACGGCCAAATTTTCGCGATTTTGAAAAATTTTCAATCTCGAATTTCTACTCAAAATCTACCCTAAGGTTTTCGGGGGCACTAAAGAAGACTGAACGATATTCCGCTGAAAATTCGCGATTTGGTTTTTAGGACTTTTGACCTGTCGACACTTTTTCGCGAATATCTCGAGAACCAAAGGAGATAGCGATCTCCGGTTTGGATTATCGTAATCAGCGGGTCCAAAGGTTCAAAATATTCGCGAAATTTTCAAAACGCCATAACTCCCTTATTTCTTATCCGATCGTCTCGAAGTTTGCGGCAAATTAAAGTGCTCGTCGCGAAAGAGGGTACACAGTGCCACACTAGGACGAACTGTTTGGCCGCTACAGCGACGCCAATTTTTGCAAAATTGATATTTTCGATTTAGAAATTTACGGTTTTTCTGGCAAAACTCAAGAAGTAGGCATCCGAGAGCTTTACGGTTTGTTCCAGTCAAACCGCGTCCGGCGGTGTAGGATAGGTCGCCTAGAGGCAACTCGTTTCCGAGATACAGAGATGAGCCGAAATTGAATGTCATTTTTCGGCGAAATTTTCGCGATTTCGAAAAATTTTCAATGTCGAATTTCTAGTCAAAATCTACCCTAAGGTTTTCGGGGGCGCTAAAGAAGACTGACTGAACGATTTTCCGCTGAAAATTCGCGATTTGGTTTTTAGGATTGTAACGTGTCCGTAACGCTCAACGTTTTATTACTTTATTTTGTAATTTAATTAATGATATCTTCAATATATTTCGCTCCATTTCAAACGAACCTACCTGTATAGGTATCGTTATTCGTTATTCTAATGTATATCTAATTTCTTTCAAGTTTTTTGTTCCTTTTTTCTCGAACCTGAGTCCTCGCTTTTTTTCTTCGAAAAGAAAAGTGCAATACTCGCTCTCTACACACTTCGTCGTTAGCTATCGATCTCTGAACTTAGTTACGTTCTCTTCCCAACACCGATATCGATCGATGTAGCCTTATTGTAATCATTGTAATTACGGCCAGCATATCTAAAATTTATTCGATAAATGCGATATCTCCCCTTGGAGGATTTAAAGTGTTGGGAAGGAAAAAACTTGTAACACGTTAAACAACATTGCTTCAATTTAACTACCATCGAACGCAATATCCGGTATGTATAGGACTTTCTCTGTTGTAACTTTCTTTTCGCTTATTTTCGTGTTATTCTTTATTTAGATGGTGTATCCGACCGGCAAGAAATCCCGAAACATCATCTGATTGATCCTGCCAGTGACGCTTCTTTTTCCTGGAGAGAAGGACACGAGTGCAGTTCTTCCGTCAGATAAGCTCTCGTTTCGATCATTTTCTTTTTTTTTTCTTTTTTTCAATTGTCATTCGTAACTTTCTTATTTCTTTCATATATAAATTTTACTATTATTAATTAATAGATCGTCGTCAAATAGTCCCAGGTGTTTTCCAAACGGAAAAACCTGTGTTGCCTGACCTTCCTTTTTTGTAGGTCCTTTCTTATACCTTTTACGTTCGCTTCACTAACTTTTGTTGCCGTTTCAATATAACCTTGCGTCCATACATATATTTTATTAGAATACTTTAATTATATGCATTACATATTTTTACTAATTAATTTGAATTCTTAAATCATATGCCTTACAGATTTTTGTTAACTAATTTAAACACTTTAATTGTTTGTATTTCATATTTTTGGCTAATTAATTAGAATACTCTCACTATACGCAATTACCTATTTTGCGGAATCTTATTTGAGTTTAAAACTCTCTAGCTAAAGATCGTTTTATTTCAACTAATTGTTGAATTTGTATACACTGTGAACAGACAAGAAAGAAAGAATAAGTATTGTTTTTTTTTTAGGGCGTACTAAGCCCTTCTACCGTTTTGTAAATTATTATACTTAACGTTTTATTAGAATCACATAATATTATTCCTAATTAATTAATCTTTTCTTTACTTTTGACTGGCCTTCAGCCGCAAAATATAAATTCTAAATTTCAATTCAATTTTTCTTTTGTCTTTATATATGTACTGTACATGATCCAAGTATCTTTTTTTTAAGTTAATCATAAATTCACATGTCCCAAATTATCACAAGTGTTTTCTCTTTAAATATACTGGTAGTCAATAAATAAGTTTTGTTTGGTTGGAAACAACGTATTTCATTTCCTTTTATTTTTACCTCGTCTCTCGATCCTCGAGAGTGGAACGAATCTCGGCCACGGAGCCGGCCTTCTGCCCCACGCAACCTGCCTTTTTTTGTTTATATTAAGTTTTCATCAAGTTTCCGAGTTTGCGACGTCCGGCGGCAGAAATTCGGTAGCGCCCATATCCACCTTTTTGTTTAGTTAACTTACTTACCTCTGGGTCTCCCAACCCCTGGGCTGAGGCAGCCTCAGAAGCCGGGTGGGCCGTTGGACGTTGGCAAGAACGGCAGTTTTAGTTGACCGAGACCGGGTCTGCTCCGGGGAGCGTTTTCTGGTTTTTTTTTTTATATATATTTTAAGCTCGACGTGGTGGTCGTAGCAAGGTTTGACCTGTCGACACTTTTTTGCGAATATCTCGAAAGGAGATAGCGAACTTCGGTTTGGATTATCGTAATCAGCGGGTCCGATTACATAAAGGATCGGTATCAAAACGGGGAAAATCGACAATTGCAATTTTCGTGATTTTCAAATTTCATCGCCTGAGGTTAAAAAAATTGGCGAAATTTTCAAATCGCCATAACTCCCTTATTTCTTATCCACAGTTAAGATTTCAAATATATTGCTTTTGTTTTATTTCAGGTAAAAATGGAAGTTACTTGGTTCAATATTTACGTAATATTATTATTATTATCTGTATTTATTAGTATAATCGCTTACATAAAGTGGAAGTATAGTTTTTGGAAAAGAAGAAACGTACCATATTTAAAGCCGAGTCTGCCTATGGGAAACTTTGAGGCTCCATGGGCGATAAGAAAAGGTATCCACTTTACAATGCTTGACATCTACAAGGAATTCAATACAATGGAATGCAAGTATGGAGGCATCTTCTCCTTCTTAAGGCCAATCTTTGTTCCAATTAATTTAGATTTATTGAAAAATATTATGATCAAAGACTTTGCATATTTTGTCGATAGAGGTGCGTACTATAACAAGAAAGCTGATCCCCTAAGTGCGCAGTTGTTTAGAATAGAAGGCGATAAATGGCGATCACTAAGAACTAGACTTAGTCCCACTTTTACGTCAGGTAAAATGAAATACATGTTCCAAACTGTTATGAATTGTGGAGTTGCACTAGAACATGAAATACACAAATTTTACATTAAACAACAACCTATTAATATAAAGGAAATAGCAGCATGTTTTACCACTAATGTGATTGGTTCCTGCGCATTTGGTTTAGATTGCGATGCCTTTGCAAATCCTAATAATGAATTCAGAACACACGCTAGAAAATTCTTCAAAGGTGGACTGATGGATTCATTGACAAAATCCCTTACTTTAAGTTTTCCAAAATTGTGTAAAATAATGGGCGTAAGAGCTTTTCCCAAAAATATTACTGAATTTTATATGAAAGTTATAAAAGATGTAGTTGAACAAAGAGACTCGGGTAAAATTGACAGGAACGATTTCGTTCAATTGCTCGTTGAGATTAAAAATGGAGCAAGTAAAAACGAAGATTCTTTCACATTTGAAGAAATTGCAGCACAAGCTTTCGTCTTTTTCCTGGCTGGCTTCGAAACGTCCTCTTCTACAATGACCTTTGCCTTTTATGAGATGGCTAGGAACCAAGAAGTTCAGAATAAAGTTCGAGACGAAATTCGCTGTGTATTACAGAAACATGGGAATAAAATAACGTATGATGCCATATTGGAAATGACTTATCTGAGTCAAGTTATCGATGGTGAGTACTAAGATTGTAGTAGATAAATATTAGCCCATTTCTGTATTAGATGTTATATTAACCCATTTATTCCCACAGCTGCGTTAAAGCAACACAAAAAATAAAATTTTTCGAACTAAAAAGTAATAATTTTGGATGTACTGTCAGTAGCATTGCGTTAATAAATATTTAAACAACCTCATAAACATTTTGGGAACGGGTAATCGCATTTTCAATTTTGAATAAAAATAAAATAAAACTATGGAATTTTCAAGAAAAAATTGGTGTATCTAAATTTAAATTAAATAACATACAGCTTACTTTTTCATTTATCATTAAGAGGTTTCATATAAAAGATACTTCACGTAATATTATTTTGGAAAAAATCAATCCCCTTTTTTCCGGAAATATTTCTCAAACGGATTTGAAACATAGCGTTGCGAAAACGCAACATTGGGACAAATGTGTAATTGTAGTCATGAGTAATATTCCTGTCTAAACATGCTTTTTCACGTCTGGGGGAAGTTTATATGGTACCCGTTGTGTGATGCGAGATTATTCAGTTTATTTACGCTGTGGGATAGAGAAGTTGAAGAAGTTAGAGTTCATAATAGTGTTATCTTGAGGATTACAGAAATATTATACAATGGTAAGTACACCAATTTCTGAAGTATGTGTTGGTCGTTGATGTTGATAATAAAATTATTTTAGAGTCACGTGAAATATCGCGATGAGCCTACCAGGCCGTTGACTTTGAAAGAACTTGAGGCAATTGTTGAAGATCTTGATCTGAATGAGGAAATTGATGTTTGTTATATAAAACCCGACGTCGATGATATAACGGACGAGGAGGACATTGATGATAATGTTATAGGTGGAATAGAAAATTTGCATGTATATATAGCGAGAACTTTTGAGATAGTGTGTCCGAATAACGAAATTGAGATAAAGGATGGTATACATCATGAGGCAGCTTTATCTACACCAAGCAAAGCGGCAAGAATTGAAGACATGATTTGGTGTAAAACGCGCGTTAACTACGAGGAAGATGCTACGTCAAATGAGGATGGGAATGTACAGAATATTGTTGATGCGCTACATGGAAAGTCTGTGCTTATTTTCTTTATGCAAATATTTGATAAAAATGTTGGCCAGCTTATTATTTCAAACTCAATAAAATATGCGAGAGATAATAACCGTACTCAATTCGCCTTAGATCAAAATGATCTAGAAATTTTTTTGGGAATATTGATTTTGAGTGTGTATCACACTCTTCCACAGGTAAAACTTTAATGGTCATCTGATGAAGATAAAGCTGTTCAATTTGTGAAAAATGCGATGTCTCGAAACAGATTTCTCGACATAAAGCAGAACATTCATCTTGCAGATAACAATCAATTAGACAAGGCAGACAAATTTGCGAAAGCTGGTTGATCTCTTGAACAGCAATTTCTTGAAGTATGGTGTTTTTAGACATCACTTATCTATTGATGAGCAAATGGTACCCTACATCGGCCGCCATTCAGCGAAAATGTTTTTAAAAGGGAAGCCGGTACGTTTCGGGTTCAAAATGTGGTGTCTGGCATCTATCGATGGGTATTTATATCAATTTATACCTTATTCTGGAAAAACTGGTGAGAATGCCAAAGGAGAATTTGGCATTAATCTTTTGAACGTATTAGAAAATAAGTCGACACATAAGGTATACTTTGATAACTTTTTTACGAGCTACAAGCTATTAGTTCATCTGAGACGTCAAGGATACTTTGCTACTGGAACTGTACGTGAGAACAGAATGCTGAAATGCCCTTTAGAGACTTGTAAGTCTATAGGAAAAAAACCTCGTGGTACAATGGATTCTCGTTACGATCACGTAAATGAAATAAGCGCGGTGCGTTGGAATGACAATTCTGTGGTTACAGTAGCAACCAATTGTGAGTCTGCACTGCCTAATGTGTTTGTGAAGCGGTACAATCGGAGAAAAAAAAACATGTTTACACCACAACCAAACAGGATTGCCAAATATATCAAATATATGGGAGGCGTTGATCTACACGATAACGCAGTTACCGACTAAATATTCGTGGAAAAAAAATGGTGGTGGCCGTTATTTAAAAATATTTTAGATTCTACTGTGGTGAATGCTTGGAAATTGCACAGACTTGTATACACAGAGAATCCATTTCGCAGCCGGATTTCAGGTCTGAACTTGTACGAAGCCTCATTAGTGCTAACAAATGTAAAACACAATCTGTTCGAGGACGTGGTTCCAGTGCGTCTCTATCATCCAGTGCACGTTTAGATAATGTGGGTCACCTAATTGAAAGAAATCGTGAAAATTGGAGGAGACGTTGTAGAGTATACAAAAGTAGAACCGTATTTATGTGCAATAAATGTGGAGTTCCATTACATTCACACTGCTTCAAAGACTACCATAATTAATAATTGTAATATTTTTTTGTGCATATAGTCCCATTGTTGCGTTAACGCAACGCAAAAGAAATATAAGAATCAATGGTTTGTCTTTTTTTTTACTTTAAAGGATGTTTATAAATACCTAAATAAAAGATTATTCCTTAAAGAATTTGCGTTTTCCTTGATTTGTCTAATAGTGGTCCTAAATGGGTTAAATATAACGGTGTCCTCGAAAGAAAAAGGTAACGTATGAAAAATGGAAAGATGCAATTATAATATATATATATATATATATATATATATATATATATATATATATATATATGTTACTCTTGATGTTCTTGCGGACGTTTGATGAAGGTGTAGTTTCTCGGGTTCTTGGTCGCGTGTGAGTTTTGTCCTGAAAAGGACTATTTACTCCTTAAATAGTAAATAGTCCTTTTCAGGACAAAACTCACACGCGGCCAAGAACCCGAGAAACTACACCTTCATATATATATATATATATATATATATATATATATATATATATATAGTAGATTAAATTAGTGGGCGGCATATGATGGCGAAAAAAAATTCTTTGAAAAAGCCATCATATGCCGAAACATGTAAGATTGTTTTAAATATATACATATTGAAGTAAAACCAGACATTAAATCGCCAACTAATAATCTACCATAACATACTAATGTCAAGAAATAATTATCTTTATATACACTTGTCACAAAAAGTATCGCATCATGTAAAAAAGTAAGAATTTTTTTGAATTATGGAATAAATCTCAACAGAAAATATTGTACTTATTTCGTAAATGGCATACTTTACTTATTTTATCTGACAGTTAATTTTTATCATATGTTTTTTCTTTGTTAATGTCAAAAAACGTAAAAAGTGGAAAGTGTAAGAGAAGGCGTAGTTCATTAATACTGTTAAAAAGTAAATTTGCTTAGGCATTTGTTAACTGTTTTTTTTATTAAACAAATTTTGGACAAAAATGAGTAATTTGACACCAGTACAAGCAGCCCAAATTGTGGCCTTAAGTGAGGATGGAAGATCGCAACGATATAGCCCAACTTATGAATATCAACCAATCGAGCGTATCCAGAATATTAATAAGGTTCAGAGAAACGGGAGTTTACCATAGAAGACCAGTTCCAGGACGTCCAAGATGTACCATCCCTGCAGATGACCGTTTTCTACGTCTACAAGCCCTACGGGAGCGTCATATTACTGCACGAAAACTGCGCAATGATCTTGCCAGAGTCCGTAATGTCCAAATAAGCATTAATTCTGTTAGAAACAGGTTAAGGGAAGTTGGAATTAGAGCTAGAATGCCTGTTACTGCACCATTGCTAACCAGAGCACACCGTGTGGCACGTTTGAGATTCGCAAGACAACATGTAAATTGGAATGTAAACGACTGGGCTAATATCCTGTTTACAGATGAGTCCAGATTCTCAATTTTCGGGTCAGATAGACGTATTCCAGTTTACAGACGCGAAGGCGAGCGATTTGCACAGTGCAACATAAGATCAGCAAGGAATTTTGGCGGTGGCTCTATTATGGTATGGGGAGGCATTTGTTTAGAAGGTCGCACAGAGTTAGCTGTATTTCGCAGGGGATCTTTGACAGCTGATCGGTATATAAGAGACGTTCTAGAAGAACATGTGGTACCATTTGCTCCTGTTATTGGAATAAATTTTGTTCTAATGCATGATAACGCACGTCCGCACGCTGCAAGAATAACAACCGATTATCTTCGAGAAGTAGGTATTCAAGCTTTAGCATGGCCAGGAGTAAGCCCAGACTTGAATCCAATAGAGCACGTTTGGGACAACCTAGAACGCCGCATAAGATCTCTTAATATCGCCCCAGACAGCTTAGATGACCTTGAACACGCATTATTAGAAGAATGGGAAACTTTAGATATGGAGTTTGTAAGGAATTTGATAAGAAGCCTTCCACAACGGATGCGAGCTGTTATTAGGGCCAGAGGTGGCAATACTAGATACTAAAAATCGTTTACTTTACTTTAAGACATTTTTTGTTACTTTAAAATTTTCTTGTTTTGGAGAATAAAAATTATCTTTGCAATTTCCTCAAAAATTTTCAAATAAAAAAAACCAAACATCTTTTAAACTTAACGAAAAATCATTATCATTAAAAAAAAAAAGTATATATGTATATCGTGAGAAGCATTTTGTCAAAATCCATTTATTTTGAAATGATGCGATACTTTTTGTGACAAGTGTATATATAGATAATTATTTCTTGACCTTTGTATGTTATAGTAGATTAAATTAGTTGGCGATTTTTAAGGTCTGTTTTACTTTGATATGTATATATTTGAACATGTTTCGGCACATAGTGTATATCAAAGTAAAACAGACCTTAAATCGCCATAATCTACTATATATATATATATATATATAATTAATAATTAAATAATCGGGTCTGTCAACTAAAAAACTAATTTATTTTAACCTCTATATTTTGTAGCCATTTGTTACTTCTTCAGGAGACTAAAAACAGTCTTTAGCAGTGGACGTCACTAAATACGTTAAAATTTAATGTAAATATATTTTAATATGTTTAGTGGGGCATATATGTATATGCCGCCGTAAGTACTATTTCATAGTTCTATGTTTGTTTTAAAAATCTCTCGCGAAAACGACCAATGTCGGACACTGTTTAAAACAAATTTGTGAAGGTGCGTTTAAAGATCCATTAAGTTGCAAATTTATTGCATTTTCGCGAAGTAATGTGAATGTAAATATTGTTTTCTAAATTTTACGATGCTAATTAATCGAATTTTTTAATAGAAAAAATTCGCCCTGAAGCGGGATTCGAACTTCGAATGGCTTGCCGGACCATCGTTTAACCACTAAGCTATCAAGGGACTGTGATTTCGAATCATTGTGGGAAGGCCTTAAATCGAATTAAGGAGAAAATTGTAATATTTGCCCGCAGTCGGCAGGTTTTGCAAATTTATTGCATTTTCGCGAAGTGATGTGAATGTAAATATTGTTTTCTACATTTTACGACGCTAATTAATCGAATTTTTTAATAGACAAAATTCGCCCTTAAGCTGGATTCGAACCCACGTCCATGGCTTGCTGGACTATAGCTTTAACCACTAAGCTATCAAGGGACTGTGATTTCGAAAAAATCACATTAAGGAAACAGATGTAATATTAGCCCGTAGTAGTTAAAGCAATGGTCCGGCATGCCATGTACGTGCGTTCGTATCCTGCTTAAGGGCGAATCCGATTAATTAGCTTCGTAAAATGTAGAAAACAATATTTACATCCATTAAGTTGTTTCAAACATTATTTTAAATATGCAAATGCACTAGAAGTAGAACGGTCGTTTTTGGCATTAAAAACATTTATTCCGCACGTCGTACTAGGTTGACTTAAAGAACTGTAGAAACACATCTAATGATTGAAATATTTAACAGATGCTATTCACTTTGTGATTTCATGGGAGACTCTTAATACAGTAAGTGTTTGAGTGCGTTTTATTATTATATTCTTACCATTTATTCAATGCGTCAACTTTAATGAGGCGCCACTCGCTGATGGTGCAAATTCGCCAGTCTTAGTAATAAATTACCTACATAGATCATATTTGTAATTTTTAATTGATTAAAGTTTGCAGGTAACTTATAACAATAACTTGTGCTAATACGAACTATCAATTTTCAGAGACGTTAAGAAAATACCCAATTATACCAACAATAGATAGAATCGTTACCAAAGATTACAAAGTGCCTGGGGAGAATCTCATTTTGAAGAAAGGAACCAAAGTATTAATACCGTTGCAAGCCATACACCATGACCCTCAATATTATCCAAATCCAGAAACTTTTGATCCAGATAGATTTTCGCGTGAAAATAAAGCCAATCGCCACATTTGTGCTTACATGCCATTTGGAGAAGGACCGAGAATCTGTATAGGAATACGTTTCGGATTGATGCAAATTAGGATTGGTGTAGCATTAATGTTAACCAATTACAAATACACACTAAATTCGAAAAATCCTAAAATAGAATTAAACGGAAAAGCACATCTACTAACATCGGTCCGAGAAGTATTACTTGATGTAGAGAAACTTAATTGATCTAACTATTCTACCATTTGGTACTTCTGTGCTTACTTTTGCTTAGAAATTCTTGAAGTACAAATGAAATATCAATAAATTCATTATAAATAAATAATTCAGAATCTATCTTCTAAATTTCTTACACAAGATTTCAAATCCTTCCTCCCGCGAATTTACCTTACAAACAATTGGTTATCCACCAGTAAAAATTAAGAAAAAACTGACATTATATTAATAAGAAATTCAAAAAAGGTATAAAACCCCTTACCATAATTAATAATTGTATCCTAAATACGTATTTTGACAACCAAGTTGTCATCATGAGTAGGTAAAACTACTAATCAAAGTGTCGCACATGGGGCACAGTAAAGCTAACACATATAATAACGCAACAACTTTACACGGCGTCCACGTATGCACTAACTTTAAAATAAAAATATACAGACTAGAAATTACAACTTACCTCTTTTAAGAAAGCTGCAACAACATGTGTTTATTCTCTATTCGCATGCCCAAAACCTTTCTACCTCTTTTCTAAGAATGAAAAAAGACAACTGTATGGGATCGGGCCGTTGTCCGAGTTAATCGTTTTGCGTTTATATGTAACAGTATGAATGCTTTCGTATGCGTCGAGATCTCCGCCGTTGTTAATAGCTTTGACAAGTTTTACCCCTTTAATGGACATATTGTGATCTGTGTCTAACGAATGATTGGCCGCATTAGATTTTTCTTATCTATTGAATTTAATACGTGATAAGTAGAGCAGGCCAATTTCCGTGCGTGCCATGAGCGCCGGTATGGGAGTGTAATTCGTAATATATTAGAATATGCGATAGAAAAGGAACGCAACATGAGCTTGTTACCGATATAAGTATAGAAGTAGAGACATTTATTCTATCAGAAATAATTAAATATACATTTGGTTTTCTGCTATTAAAGTAATATGCGTAAACACACGAAAAATAAGAATAGTACATATTATAGCAGCTTTGTATGTACCTATAAATATAATGGAAAATGTATAAAATCAGTGATTGTGTGCACGACATAGGATTTAAAAAAACACTTACCGTTTTAAGTGTCTTCCAAGGATTGACAAACTGGAGAAACTCGATTGTATATTTTCAACATCAGGTGCGTATCTAAGGTTATTTCTGAAAAGCATGTCCGCCGTGAGGAAAAATATGTTTATATTCGGAAAACGAGCGTTCTACATCTAGTGATGTTATATTCGCATAATCAAAATACTTTGTTAAGCAACTTAACGCATTTGTAGATGTGCCCTCACAAATACGTGTTAAGGTGTCAAAATCTGCATTTCTGTCTAAAACACTTTCAAATTTAATTAGAACACTTTCCCTTTTTGCGTCTTCTACAGCACACAGTTGTGCGTGAGCATCTTTAACGATTTGCAGCGATTCCTCTAACGACAGCGACGAATTTTCTAATTTTGTTATTGCTTCTTCTAGTCCCAAGTAATTCTCACGAATACTTTGTAAATTCATTTCAATCTGGGCATCATGAATTTTTTTCTGGCTTGTATTGATAGCTGCACGTTATTTCGGATCGAATTATAAAACGACGTCCTTAATTTTTTCTCAAAATGTTCATGATAGTAAAACCCCGTCCGTAAGTAACCATGTACCCCAACGTGTCAGAATTGGCTGCGGTGGATCAGGGGTATGGGGACACAATTCGTAAAATTTCCGAATACGTTTTGGAGATTTCAGGAATACTGCCTTTGTACTCGATATTAAAGCATCTACCTCTGGATAACATCTACGAACCTGTTCTGCCACAAGGTGTAGAGCATGGAGTTTACAAATAATATGTAACAAGTTAGGACGATATTTTCTAAGAGACCGGCCTACAAAACACATGGTTGCGGCACCATCGGACATAAAATTGAAGACGTTGGTTGATGTGGTTCCATATTACGCGCCATCACATTAACTACAGATTGTTTTTTGCTGTCAGATGTTTCATCCACACATAACCACAGTTTTTTATTTTTCAATTCGGCTTTGATTTTATTTTCAACCTGTTTACGCACCGACGCGACGGTAAATTCCTTCGTAACGTTGTCGTGCTCGGTAATGTTCGATTCCCGTATTTATTCCAAAATGAAATAAATGAATCGTTACTTAACAAGGTAAACGGCAGTATATACACAATTATCGTTGCACATAGTTCATGTATAAACTTTTGTCGATTAATTTTGTTATTATTGTGCTTCGAACTGCTTATGTGTTCTTTGCAATGTATTTTTGACCAACACATTAGATATGTATTGCACACTAAACATTTAATTTTTGAGCCATTGTATATTAAGTCCGGGAAATCCATAATAAACTTATTCACTTCGTCTGACAACGGTCGTTTTCTCGATTTATGTGTCGACGACATTTTATTACGTATGCTTACACTTACCTGCAGTCTAAGCAAGTACCAAACCCATACTGAATGCTTTTTATTATTTCTGATGCAATACAATCATCCTCACATCGGTGCACATGGCACGCACGGAAATTGGTCTGCTCTAAGGATAAGTATTCTCTAAAACTGGTTATTATTAAACGTTTCGCTTGCCCTATATATTTCAAATTACAATCATTCCAATTATTTCGTAAATACCTGATTTCAAATTCAAATTAACTTTATCTTAGGAGACTTTTGGTGGTGTTTTCGGACCGAAAGGCAACTTGCAGACCACGTTCTTTAAAAACCTTGTTAATGTTTTTCGTGCTTGGATGATATGGTAAACACATGTACTTTTTCTCCTGGTTGCGTTGAGATATCAAACTTGTGGATTGGCGGATTGTCTTTTTTAAATTCGTTTTTCTAATATTTATTAATTATTTTTATGTCAAAACCATTATATCTCGTAATGTTTTTAATTAAATCTAGTTCTATTTCATATCTCTCTTTTGTTAACGGAAAGTTTAGTAACCGTTTGACTAACAAATTAAAAGAAGCTGTCTTATGTTGAAAACTATGATTTGAATCCGCGGTGATGAATTTATTGACATTGGTTTCTTTCCGGAAAATATATTTCCGATTTCTATTTTATGCTTATTTCTAATTACTAATGTGTCTAAGAATGGTATCCTATCATTGTTTTCCTTTTCCACCGTGAATTTAATAGTCAGAAGTTTTAAATTTAACCGTTTGACGAACATGTCCAATTCACATTTCCGTGTATCAAAAATCGAGAGAATGTCATCTACGTACCTGATCCAGACTCTTGGATAATATTTAGCATTATTTTTAAATTCCACTTCAAATTGACTCATGAATAAATTAGCTATGAAAGGAGATACCCATTGTTGTGCCTTGTTTCTGTTCATAAAATTTTCACCTTGTCTGAAACAATTTTGCGTCATGCACAGAGTTGTCAATCTCATGTATTCTTTTACTTATGAAGGTTCAATGTTATTCTTATGAAGCAAGTCTTCTAAATATTTCATTGTTTCTGGAATAGGTACCGAAGGAAATAATGACGTTACATCGAATGAAACTAAAATTTCCCGTCTTCCAGTTCACAAATTTTAATTAATTGAACAAATTCTAAGGAATTACTAACTGACAAACTTTCTGCTTTCACGGGTAAATTTTTAAATTCATTCACTAACCATTTGGAAATCAAGTAAGTCGGTGAGTTGATACCTAAAACGATAAGTCTCATTGAGTTATCTGGTTTATGTATCTTCGGCAAACAATACATTCTTGGTACTAAAGGATCATTAACATTTCATTTATATTTTTGGGTAGAAGTTATTAAACTTGGACATTTCTTTAACGCGTGTTTAGTGTCATTAATCATCTTAGGTAACGGATTTCTCTTAATTTCTACATACGGACCTTTGGCAATTAAATTTTTAACTCTTTGGAAATAGCCGATTTTGTCCATAATTACTAACTTGTTCCATTTATCTGCTTTTAGGTAAAAACAGTCCTTAGATCTGAGAGTTTTAATGATATTCCATTCTTTATTAATTGACCTTCTGTTTGTGCTGCTGTAAATTCTTATCGATTTGGGTTTTACAAGCTTCTCGAATGAAGTTTTTTGGCACTTGTTCAAAATTCTTAATCGAGGTTTCGATACTTGGAATCACCTGTTCTATAGGAATTTGACGGCTTGGCAAACAGTATTTTAAAGTTTTGTTTAACAGATCTATCTCTACATCACTAAAATTCTCAGATGATTGATTAATCACTAGGGATACGTTTTTTGAGTTTTTACTAACTACAGTCTCCAAAGAAAGACTTTTATTATATTCAGACTTAATTCTGAGCCTTCGGAATTCCATTAATAACTCATATTGCCTATACAATCCCATTCTGGTTGAGAAGTGTTTCCATTGGTTTCAGTTGACTTTCATTATACAAAACATAATTTATACTTACCTATGATAAGCTGAAAAGAAGACGTAATATACAGTTCTTTGCTGTCAGAATTTTATCTCACAGTGGCTACTATTATGAGTGAAAGTTCTGTAAATTTGTAAGAATTCAATAATATGAGTCATCATGTTAGTTATTTTCTCTATGTATGGAAAAACCCTAATAATTAAAGAACTTATTACAACCCAAACATTTCAATAAGCCATAGCAGACATCTGCCTGGAATAGAATAACTTCTATAAATTTCATCATGAGAAATAAAATATACTTCTTTAGAGTTGTATTTTTACGCTAATTTCAAACTAAAAACAAGTAACTCTTTTTACATATCCAACAGTACTAAATTCGACATATTTAAATTTTGAAATATCTTCAGAAATATGAATAATAATTTTAATACTCGTTATTGCCCCACAGATATACTATTTATAGGGAAACAACAAGAAATGAAATTCAAAAGAGAAAAATAAACATGTGCGCAAGTACTAAATAAACAAAGACATATATGAACACATAGAATGTCCTTCTATGGTGTATCTTAATAATTTTTGTAATGTAGTAATGGTGCTATTTAAGGTGAAAGTAGCTCTCCAGAAATATGTACTAATGATTCTATAGAAAGATGAAACATGTGTCTGCATATCTGGAAAGGTACTTTCACACAAATATGAACTTATTATTGTGTTCTCTACACCTGATTTTTAATAATGTATACACTATATCGGGTGAATCGACGATCTGGCAAAGTACATTTGCTCATAAATTGTGAATTTAATAAAAAATTAATAAACTGGAGTTGATAGGATTACTATTGCTGCATATTCTAAAAATGTGTAGGCTTATACAGAACGTTTCGTAAATCGCTGGCACAAAAAAGATAAATTTTTTTAAATTGAATGGCCATATATAGGACTAATTTTTGATTACACGTTAAATTTTGAATATTTTCTATTAATAATACTTAGTAGCTAGAGTCAATAGTTTTCAAGATATTTACAAATGAAGAGAAAAAGTTACATTTGTATGTGCGTCTTTCAGAGTGCCATGGCGTAAAATAAAATAACTTGCTATGGCGTTTGATCAAAGTGTGCCATGAGATACTTTTGTACGGAAATTGTTCCAATGTATAATGAGTATTCGCGAAGGTTCGATAAAGTGAAGAAAATTTGCATTAAAAAGTCTCGTGTATTTTAAATGTAACGCTCTATATATATTTTTGTATAGTCATATTAAGTGCTTCAGTAGCTATCTTTTTTGTTAAGTATTGACTATACCTATCTTACATATTTTGTAAGATAGTTAATTTTCTTTAAAAACCGTATTTTTTATTGACAGTATTATATAATTCCAAAGTTAAGGATAAACTTAAGAGTATTATCAGTTTAATTAAATAAAGAGTTAGATGTGACTTTCTTGGTATGGAGATTTGTATATTTTAAGTAGATTATAATTATGCTTTCATATATTCAATTTAATCTTTTATTTCCATAAATATATCTCAAAAGGAAACTGAAAGTATTTGGTATTTTTTTTTAATAAAAAAGGAAGTTGTTGAAAATGATATATCTATTAATGTAAGATTTACAAATGTCAACGTTTTATTTACAAATTGTAATCTAATGTAAAAAGGGACCTGTCATATACCGGGTGTATTATGAAAAAGCTTTCGTGCTGTACCTTTTTTATTTTTTATCCGAATGTAATAAATTATACGTCGAACTAAATTTTTTTAAAAACACTGTAACGTGATCCGCTTTGGATTTTTTTTTACACTTTGTTTTTGACAGACAGCTGCAAACTGTGTTTTGTTAAATTGCACTATATTTTTTTTTCCTTATTCAAATATATTACTTTTTCTGAATATGAAACTGTAAACAACGATATCCTTGAATGAAAAAAAACGAGAAATTGTAGGTTTTTTTAGTTCGATTTATTCTGGTTTTTCCGAACACAGAGATTTCTTAAATGCATTTTAAATACTCTATTTCATTTTATTACCAACAAATGTGTGTACCTTTTAAAATCACTTACATTCAATACTATATAGCCTATAAAGGATTACAAACCAATGTTATCAGTGAGCGGTGGGTCAACAACGACATTTACAGTGTTTATTTTAAAAATTTAAAAATCGAGCAGTCATATTGAACGATAAAAGTGCATTCCAAATTTTCGACGAGAGCTGTGACATCTGTCAGTCACACATTCATTATAATATTTTCAACGATTTATTTCTAAATTTTGTTATTGAAATGGATAATGGCGAATGTGTGGATGCGATTCAAGCATATTTTGAATGCGGAACAAATTCTGCAGCTGCTTTGCGACTTTATGGAAATCGTTTTCCTGACAGACTGCGTCCAAGTGCCGATAAGTTTTGAAGGCTCGTGCGAAATTTACGAAATTTTGGATCATTCAAAAAACCGAAAATAAACGCACGTGTAATTCAAGATCAAAATTTAGAATTAAGTGTCTTGCTCTATGTGGAAGAAAACCCTAATACGTCTACGCGAGAAATTGCTCACTACATGAAGGTATCACATTCTAAAGTTCAGTACATTCTGAGGAAGCACAAGTTCTTTCCTTATAAACCACGGAAGGTGCATGCTCTCGGTGAAAACGACCCTCAAAGAAGGGTTCAATTCTGCACGGTTTTCATGAATAAACTAAGGGAAGATCCAATTTTTTATCGTCGTGTGTTGTGGTCAGATGAATGCACTTTTGGGAAAAATGGTGTATTCAACAGAAATAATCATCGCCATTGGAGCACTGAAAATAACCATGTTGTGATGCAACACAATTTTCAAAATCGATTCAGTGTAAATGTATGGTGTGGCATTTTAGGCGATAGAGTAGTAGGGCCTTTTTTGTGGAGGGTAATCTAAACCAAGAAAAGTATAATAATTTGTTACGCAATGAATTAGGCGATTATTTAGATGAGTTGCCACTTGCTGAGTTAAACAGGGTGGTGTTCCAACAGGACGGTGCCACACCCCATAATGTACGAATGAATACTGATCTTCTAAATAATTATTTTGGCGCCAGATGGATGGGCACTTATGGACCTATTCGATGGCCTGCTAGATCGCCAGATCTGAATCCACTGGATTTCTTTCTGTGGTCTTACATTCAAGATCATGTCTATTTGACTCCACCTGATACCAGAGATGATTTAGTAAGAAGGATAGTACAAGTATGTCATGAAATACCACCAAATCTTATATTAAACGCAGCAGTTGGAGTTAATAGAAGGTGTCAAATGTTTCTGGAACAAAATGGGGCCAATTTCGAACATTTTATTCGTTAAAATATATGATAGCTTGATTTCTGTAAATTTCGTAGTTTTTTTTTAATAATAATCAATTTGTCACTCAATTTAATGGAGGTGTCTTCAGGAAATAAATGTTTATTAGAATAAGTAAAAAAAAATATGTAGTACAATTTAAAAAAAAAATTACTACTGTCTGTCAAAAACGAAATGTCAAATTTTTTTTTTTTTTTAAACAGGTTACAGTGCTTTAAAAACGATTTAGTTTGACATATCATTTATTAAAATCAGATAAAATATAAGGAAGCTACAGCCCCAAAGGTTTTTCATAATACACGCGGTATATTTTAAATTATGTTTGGAAAATGTTTTATTCGAATGTCTTTAGTAAAAATTAATAATCTTGGTATACAGTTTTGACATATGCGGTATTTGATACATTAATATTTCAATGACAGATTAGATGCATATATATTAAAAAATTGAGATAAACATGATTTAGGAAAAACAGATGATGGTTTAGAATATTGTAAGAGGCAAATTAAAAATTTGCTCTGAAGACTCAGAGGTAAAATTACTCGTGCAATTAAATCTAAATAAAATAATGTGAAATATAGATAATTACGTAAAAATAAATGTACTTACTTGAATTAGTTATACAGAGAATAAATTAAAATCTAAAATATAAATATCTGGAGATATTTATTTCCAATCGAGCATTTTTCAAAAGGATTTCGGACCACCAGGTCGTAGAAACTTTTTCCTAATTAAAAAATATCCAACTATATATTTCTTCCATTTGTCAACATCCTTAAGTTTTAGTTGCAATACAACTCCATCCGAGGAAGACACTGTGTGTCGAAACAATTGTAATGGGATTTTACCTCAATAAAGGTGAAATTAAGTAATATTGTTTTTTCATTTTTATTTCATTAATTATGAATTTCCGTCAAGTAAAGGCTACTTAAACGTAAACAAGTCTTAGTATATACAACAACACAAGGAAAAACTTGAGAAAAGCGGAACAAACCTAACAAGTGGCATTAAGTTAACTATATTCCACTTTTCACTAGCAAAATTAATGCAGTTCTCAGGCAAAGTACGAGGTGCATTCAAGTTCTAAGGCCTCCGATTTTTTTTCTAACTAACTACTCACCCGAAAACTATGAAACTGGTGTTACTTCTCGACGTAATCTCCCTGCAGACGTACACATTTTTCACAACGTCGACGCCATGATTCCATGGCCGCCGCGAAGGCTTCTTTAGGAGTCTGTTTCGACCACTGGAAAATCGCTGAAGCAATAGCAGCACGGCTGGTGAATGTGCGGCCACGGACATTGTCTTTCATTGTTGGAAACAGCCAAAAGTCAGTAGGAGCCAGGTCAGGTGAGTAGGGAGCATGAGAAATCACTTCAAAGTTGTTTTCACGAAGAAGCTGTTGCGTAACGTTAGCCCGATGTGCGGGTGCGTTGTCTTGGTGAAACAGCACACGCGCAGCCTTTCCCGGACGTTTTTGTTGCAGTGCAGGAAGGAACTTGTTCTTCAAAACATTTTCGTAGAATGCACCTGTCACCGTAGTGCCATTTGGAACACAATGGGTCAGGATTACGCCCTCACTGTCCCAGAACATGGACACCATCATTTTTTCAGCACTGGCGGTTACCCGAAATTTTTTAGTGGCGGTGAATCTGTGTGCTTCCATTGAGCTGACTTGCGCTTTGTTTTTGGATTGAAAAATGGCATCCACGTCTCATCCATTGTCACAATCGACGAAAAGAAAGTCACATTCATGCCTTGGTTGGGCGTCAACTTTGCTTGGCAACATACCACACGAGCAGCCTTGTGGTCGTCCGTCAGCATTCGTGGCACCCACCTGGAGGACACTTTTCGCATTTGCAGGTCGTCATGCAGGATTGGTGCACAGAACCCACGGAAATGCTAACACTGGAGGCGATCTATTCAACTGTCATTCGGCGATCCCCCAAAACAAGTCTATCCACTTTCTCGATCATGTCGTCAGACCGGCTTGTGGGAGCCCGAGGTTGTTTCGGTTTGTTGTCACACGATGTTCTGCCTTCATTAAACTGTCGCACCCACGAACGCACTTTCGACACATCCATAACTCCATCACCACATGTCTCCTTCAACTGTCGATGAATTTCAATTGGTGTCACATCACGCAAATTCAGAAAATTAATAATCTTATAGAGTTCAGACAAGAACTTCATAAATTTTCTAATATTTTGATCGAAAAAGTATAAAAGAGAATTTCATCATAAATGAATTTACATAAAAATTGATTAGAAAGATTTTTTTACACATACAGCTTCTAAATTGTATTAATTTTATACAGAAAATAAACATTTTAATTGGTTCCTTTAAATTTACTATTCTTTTTTTTTCTTCAACATTTTGTACATGTTCTTTTTAGTCTCCATTGGTACCAGGGACATTTTTCATGTTTTGTAGACTGGGACATGTCAGTACTAAAAATTAACCTCAATCTTTATTTAACCTAAATTTAAAGTTTCAGTGCAATATGTGTAGTGCTGAAGCTACAGCGAACTGTCAAAGTTGACAAGTTAGTCGAAAAATGGAATTAAACCGTGAAAATTATCGCGTAAAGACAATTATCTCAACAAGAATGCCTCGCCGAGTTGGTTTCTGTTTTCGGTAATAAAGCACTACATCAATCAACAATTTCTCGTTGGTATGGAGAATTCAAATGTGAGTGGATTAGTCTTAGTGACACTCCAAGGGCAGGTGCACCAAAAACGGCAGTCACTCAGGAAAACGTCGATGCTATGCGCAAACTCATCAACGAAAATCGACATGTGATATATCTCGAAAGTGAGGCATCATTTGGGATTTCAAACCCTCAATTCAAAAAATTTCGCATGAAGAATTGTGTGTAAAAAAACTAGTTTCCCGTTGGATACCGCAAGTGTTGACTGAAAAACAGAAAACACCTAGGGTGAATTGGTGTAAAACAACTCTATACCTCTTCAACGTAGGAAACTCTAAACGCGTGTACAACATTGTGAGTGGTGATGAATCTTGGATTCACTTATACGAGCCGGAAAATAAACGCCAGTCGTCTGTTTGGATGTTCCAAGGTGAAGAAAAACCGACAAAAGTCAGTGTCTCCAAAAAGATGGTCGCGAGGTTTGTCGCGAAAGCAGGTCATGTAGCAACAATTTCTCTACAAGATTAAAAAACCGTTACTGCCGCTTGGTATACAACCTGTTACGTAAATTTTCGCTTTTTGGATTTTATCTTGAAATTTAATAATATCACTTTTGCCGTAACTTTAATTTTCATATGGTAATTTCTTTTCGTAACGTTGAATTAGGTATATTCGCACTTTTAGGTCTTTTGCATTTTAACTGGCCTATTTTGTAGCTCTATAGTTCGATTTCCCGTCGTTTAACGTCGCGCGTTTCATATCGATCTATTTCGTCTTAATCCCGTTAGCGTGAACATGTGCTTTCACACGGCTGTAGGAATCCTGTGGCTTTTAGAATCGCTGTCTTTTAACGAGGATTCCCGTAAAATAGGGACAAAATTCGGACATATTGCTGGGGCGTGGCCGTTCGAGCTAGAGATCCCTATGCAGACCGACACTGTTTTGGAATTTATTCGAGCCAACTGTGGACTAATTAAGTTTGGATGGGTAAACTACACCTTAATTAGTGAAATTAACATCAGGTATTTCAAACTTATTTACGGCGTGCTCGAGATTTCTCTGCCATCTAGTTTGAACGTCGAAACTTCAGCAACGAGGCCGTTTAGGATTAGTTCAGATTTTTGTGCGTGATCTAGTTACCTACTTTACCGACATTTATGGCGTTTATCGAACTTGTGTTACTTGTTGCGTAGATGTCACTTTAAATTTTAGATTTTTAAGTCATAACTGTGAGAATTTTTGGGCATTAATTCTTGCCATTTAATTAATGTAAATTATTATTGCTAGTTCTTTTACTCAACTGTGAATACACATATATGCCATTTGGTGAAGGCTCGAGAATTTGTATAGGAATGCGTTTTGGTATAATGGTAGCTAAAATTTATATGGAATTAATGCTGAAGGATTATACGAGATACACGGTCGATTCGAAAATGCCCGAAATTAAATTATGCAGTAGGACAGTACTATCAGCACCCGATGGAGAACTACTACTTAATCAAGGAAAGCTTAATTAACTTTATGAAGCCCTCCTAAATTTGAGTGATTTTTTCCGGTTTTTGTAATAATTTCTTATATTTGTTGCATGTATATAGGTGTAATATTACCATAAAATGTATATTTTAATTAGTAAGACTAATTTAATATTTATGATAACGGGTTGACATTACATTTGTATACACGAAAAAGCCAGAAAAATAGAAAATGATTCTTGCTAATAAAAATATATTATAAAATATGATAACCACTCAATGTGTAGGGTTTCAAATTAGTTAAAAATTAAGGTCTTTGATTGTTTCAGAGATTACTTGTTGGCACCGCGTTCTTGGTACTGTTTTTTTTTATGGCTGACGTTTCGTCCACTGTGGCAAGGTACATCTCCAGGACTGCTACTACTGTTGCTGCACTGAAACGCAAACAGTAATAACGTGTACCTAAGAAATGTCAGGCCTGACATTATGCTTTATAACGTAACTTCTAATTGGTGTAACTACTGTTGGATTGTCTCTGAGTTTTGAAAAAAGCTTTTGTTGCAATTGTTTATGAATTATAGATTCTCTGTAGTTGGCTTGATTTTTCAGTTTATGGACATTCTTGGACTTTCAGAAGTAAGATGCTGATCGGTGTAATTTAAACACCTCTCATTAACTGTAACGTGAACAACTTATTCAGAAAATTCAAATTAAGCATATGTACCGTTATTTTCCACAAAATTTTGATGTGTGAGATACTTTATTATACCTAGTAAATGTTCATCGAATTTCTCAACCTACATTGAGAAACCTACATTGGTCAAACAAATCAAAAATGAAACACAATTATAAAAGGTGCCCCGTATTGTTATGTTCAAATTTTAGGACTGTAAAGTAGACTTTATTTCAAGTAACAAAAACGCAAAACTTGTATATCCATTTTTATTTGTTTCAAAGTTACAGATCCATGAATGTGATTGTCAGATCATGAAAGAAAATGTAATCTTAAAGTCAATACAAACTGATTTTATTTAAAAAAAAGTTATACGGTTCAATAACAGGCCTGTGATGGTTAAAGTCGCATAATAAAATGTTATCCTAAAATAAATAAACACGTGTCGTAGTGCATACAGTAATTTCTTGGAGATCTACAAAAAAGAGTACTGGAAATTGATTTATGACAAAGAAGGTTCTTACTTATTTTGTAAGTGCTGAACCATGAATATCATACAATAAACAAATGTTCAGATGCCTGTTAACGTTGCATTTTTTAATAAAGGATTACATTACGTTTTAGTTCATACAACGGCTTATTTGTGAGTGGACACGTTTTATTTATTCAAAATGCCTTATCGATTTTCTTCTCAAGAGTATGCGGACATGCATTTTGTGTATGAATACTGTAACGGCAGTGCACGTCAAGCAGTTATTGAATACCGACATCGGTTTCCCGATAGGCGCATTCCTCATTAAAGAACGTTTCTGGAAGTACACAGACAATTTAGGGAATGCGGACTGCGTGATTATCTTTTCGACCGAGAAGTAAATTTTTCAGTAGACTTAGAGGAAGAAGCAGTGGCTATTGTTACAAGGGATCCAACTTTCAGTGTACGTCGAATCGCTAGCCAACTAGGAGTGCCACGAACGACAGTTTGGCGAATTTAAAAAAAAAAATTAAAAATTTTAAATTTTATCACTATCGCAGGGGAACATGCATTTTCTGTTACCCTAATCGATGACTTGTTGATTGGTCCTGTCCTTCTTCCTGGGAGGTTAAATGCGGAGAATTACCTTCGATTTCTTATTGACGAACTGCCAGGTCTTTTAGAAGATGTCCCACTGAATGTTCGACGAGACATGTGGTTAATTTAAGTATCGCATCGTGTAACGATCTGCCGCTTCACGGCAATTATTATTAATAACTTGGGAATGTTTATTTTTGCCATTTTAATTTCGTTCGGCCAAGTTATTTAGTAAATTTGATCTGTGTGTAATTAATGTAAATCTTTAATAAGACCTGTAGAAGTTAATTTGTACAACGTTTGTAATTTTGTGGAGATCTCGACAAAAAAATATAGATTTATTGGTATGTACTATTTTAATATTTCTTGATTAATTATCGATAATTATTAGGTCGATTTGTTGTTACTTTTGAGAATCCTTAGCTTCCCTAAGGGGGATTTAGCTTCTTAAATTTTATACTATCTTGAGAATTTCCAGCCTCACTGGATCTCGATTTTGTAACTCTGTTATTATAATTTAGTAAGAACTTTTTTTGTGCATTGAATTCATGTCAATAAACCGTTTGATTTCAGCTGATGCTGTGATCTTTCGGGTCGTTAGTAGTTTGGATTATATGTGTATTTGCATCAGACACTTCAGAAGTGTTGTGATTTTGGCTGAGAACACCTACCGAGAATTAAAGCCATTTTTGTCATATTTTATTTTCCTTAATAAATATTGTTGTTACTGTTATATACCGTTGTTGGTGTTTCATTTCTGTAAGTCCTTATGAGCAAGAGTGTTAGTTTTAGTGACACGGTTAACCAGGTATACGAACACCATTATTTTATTCTCAAGCCCTTATGGCCCTAAGGTGATTCTACGTTGACCTGTGAACTTGCCAGACCTAACGTAGTGGTTCCCTATTTACCATCTATGCGTTGTGATGGCCCACGACGCTTCCGCAATTAATCTCTGAGCTGGCCGGCGAGTTTTTCGAGGGCCTTTGTAGATCAGGGGCGGAATTAGGGCTTCGTCCTAATTCCCACTGTGGTTTTGTTACTTATACAGTTTTAGGGCTAACAAACCATTTGTTTGTCGCAAATCATCGCTGAGTTCCGAGAAACCAACCCACAACTACGAATCATCCTCCACCAAGATAATGCAAGTTCGCACATAGCTCGCAAAACAATTGAAATTTTAACGCAACAAAGCGTTATATTGTTAGACCATCTTCCGTACAGTCCCGACCTAAGTCCCTACGATTTCTTTACCTTTCCAACGGACTGCGTAGTCAAAGGTTTCAGTCGTCAGAAGGAACAGTCGATGTCTTCAAAAACGCAAATTTCCAGAGTTGGTTCGAGCGCATGCAAAAGTGCATAAATCTTCGTGGGGAATACTTGGAAAGACAGTTAAGTCCTTAAAAGCTAACTACTGTTTTATTCCAGCTCTATATGCAAAATATAAAAGACAACCTTCGTAAAATTGCTTTTTCTTCGTAATAGTTTCTTTGTTATTTTCTTTCTACTTTTACAGGTTTCTTTACGTCTCGGCTCTAGACAATACGTACTTATCCATTTAACTAGTTATTGATAATGTAATTGACTATGTAATATTACCTCTCTTATTAAGAGTTATCTTAATGAACTCTTAAAACATTTTCTTGCAAATATTACCATTATTACTATTACCGACTTCCTTCATATTTGAAGATGTTCCGCTTTGTGTTGGTGTTACAATTGCAATTGTTTTATAACTCCTTTATTATTGTTGTTTTGTTCTTCTAGCATTCCTAGAATACGGTTTAGATACTGCCGTAATTAACAAGGAGAAAACTACAAAGCCAGATACATACAGATTGCACATGCGTATAATATTGAACAAACTGGTCGGAAGTTTGAAACAAGACTGTAAACTGTGATATAAATAGAAGTGAAAAAAAAACTGATATTATTTGAAGGTCTAGAGATAAAAAGAGCCTTAAGCAAAAAGAAAAATGTAATAAATACATATATATATATATTATATATTATCAACACTTCTATGAATGAATGAATACATTACTCTAACTACACTTAATTAGGTGTAGATATACCCCCACACCCTAAATTAGGTGCATATACATGCCTTACCTTGTGCAAGTTTCAGTAATCTTGTTTCTTTAAGAAGCTGTCTCACAACAATACATAGTCAAAGTCCAGTGTTATTTTAATTATTGCATTAAACACATTTGTAATTTAGAAAACGACTTCTCTGATAATTGAAAATTTTAAAGCTGTGCTCATCTGAATTACAAAATTGCTAAATTAATTCAACGTTGTATGTATATCTATACTATTGATTGCATAAATGTGCACAGATATTTCGAAAAATATTGAAAAAATAATAACAGCAGAGATCACGGTTACTTAAATTTTGAGGCAAAAACAAACAAGATTTGGAACATCCTATTTTACACAAAAACCCAAATTTCTTATTGTATTTCATAGAGTTACAACTCAAAGTAGTAAGTACTGTTTTTTTTAGCTATTTTCTATTTCATATTTTGTAAGGTTAGTTGTAAGTTATTAAGCAAGATGAAATGGATGCCAAGAAATAATGTTAAATAATAGTCTCAGACAGTGGCGGCGCTAGGCGGTAAGCGAGGTAAGCGGCGCAGGGGGGCGCATCATGTAAAGGGCGCTGCAGCAAGGTCAGGTACCGAAATCTTACTGTAAAGTGTACTAAAAATATGTATTTGACTCAAATACATACGTATTTTATTGATATTTCTAACGTTTTTTTTTTAGTAAACTTCTACTAAACGCTTATGCAAAAAAAAAGGCATTCACAGATACTCACAGTGATTGTTTGTTATTTAAAATAGTATTTTTTGCTTTTTATAGTTTGTGCAGGTGCGTAGAATGAGAATTTTGCGTCCAGACGGATTTCTAAGTATGTATTATTTTGATCGTTTAGGTTCTTCGAATTTTGCACACGTGCACGTTTTCGTCAGATATATCCCCTATTCTCTCGTCTTGGTCAAGGGTGGGGTGCCGATTATGGAATGTTCGAATAATACAATAAACAGAAAATACCGACAGGTTTGTTTTTAGTATCTTGCAAGACAGCGTCTTAAACACATCTAAATCTAATATCTTTGTTTAAATATATAAATTATAAATTTTTATAACATATTATTGTTTAAATTTATATAATACAGTAATTCAGTAATGCTTTCAAAAAAATTATCCGGATCTCAAAATCGCAAACGTAAAGCACTTAAAGAACAAGAACTCGAGAAGCAACAGGATAACATAAAAAAGTTCTTAAAATCATACGGAGATGCTTCCACTTCAAGAGATTTTGACATATGCGAAGAAGCTGAAGAACAACATTCACAACAATCATCACAATTTGAGAATGCAAGTAAAAGTGAAGATATTTCAGCAAGTCAAGAAGAATTAGATGCAGTTCAAGAAACTGAGTCCGTTACAACAGAATATGGTGAAGAATCTAATATACCTGTACCACAACTTAGCACCACATATGAAGCATCAACATCCACTCTTTTAAGCAAACTTGAAGATCCGTCAACTTGGCCTGAAATAAACGATAAAATCCGAACACTCTTAATAGAAATTGGACCGGTAAAGAAAACAGACATAATTTATCCATTAGATGATAAAGGTAGAAAATTTAGCAATACATATTATTATCGTCAAATTCAGAAAATATGCTTAGAAATTGGTTAGTTTATTCACAAAAATCTAATAGCGTATACTGTTTTTGTTGTAAATTATTTACTTTTCTTTCACAATCAGTCGAAAATACTAGCTTAACCGGCTTAAGCCGTCTAATTAAAACAGGTTACTCAAATTGGCAAAACCTATCAAAAACTTTACATGCACATGAAACTAGTGTAACACATTTAAGTAATTTTAAAAAATGGATTGAATTACAACACTCTCTAAAAACAAAAAGCACTATAGATAAACAACTTGAACAATTATTAGATTTAGAAAAACAACACTGGCGAGCTGTTTTAGAGCGTATTATTGAAATAATAAAATACTTAGCAAAGCAATGTCTTCCGTTAAGAGGAAAATCTGATGATTTATTTGTTAATAATAATGGTAATTTTTTGCAACTCTTGCAACTTTTTGCAAAATTTGATGCCACAATGGCATCTCACTTACAAAGAGCATTAAAAAATAAACATGTACATTATTTACGCAAAGATACACAGAATGAAATTATTGCTTTATTAGCTAACAATATTAAAGAACATATTTTATGTTCTATTCGAAAAGCAAAATATTATTCTGTTATATTGGACTGCACGCCAGATATAAGTAAAACGGAACAAATGAGCATAATTATAAGATATGTATCAATTGAAAACAAAAAAGTAGAGGTGCAAGAACATTTTCTTGGTTTTGTTAACATTACTTAATTGATAAACTAAAAGAATTTAATTTAGATATTAAAAATATGCGTGGTCAAGGGTATGATAATGGTGCAAACGTGAAAGGAAAAAGAAATGGTGTTCAACGACATATCCTAAACATTAATCCTAGAGCATTCTTTACTCCATGTTCTGCACATTCCCTCAATTTAGTTGTTAACGACGCTGTGAAAATTAATAGGGAGACAATCACATTTTTTGGAATAATTCAAGGAATTTATAATTATTTTTCAGCATCAACGAAACGGTGGGATGTTTTAAAAAAATATATTAAAAATTTTACATTAAAACCATTATCAGAAACACGGTGGGAATCTCGTGTTGATGCACTTAAACCATTGCGGTACCAAATTGGTGAAATTTATGATTCATTATTCGAGTTGCAGGAAAATACTAAGATAGACAATCACAGTAGACATCAGGCCAGCGTATTATGCAGCAAAATTAAAAATTTTCATTTTGTGTGTTCTTTAGTACTTTGGTATAATTTACTTAATCGAATAAATATTGTTAGCAAAATGCTCCAAAATATCAATACTGACATTGCAAGTGCTGTAACAGCTATTAATAATATAATTACGTACCTTAGAAATTATCGTTCAGATGAAAGTTTTATAAAATTGTTAGAAACTTCTACAGAATTAGCAAATATATTAGAAGTACATCCTGAATTTGCGCCATTAAATGATTTGCCTGTGCGAAAAAGGCAACAAAAACGACAATTCGATTATGAACATGAAGACGAAACATCGCAAAATCCAAGAGATTTATTTAAGATAAATTTTTATAACACACTTTTAGATACAACAATTAACGCTTTAGAAGAAAGATATAAACAGCTAGTAACACATAATAAGTATTTTGAATTTCTGTATAATTTAAATTCATTAGATTTAAATGATGAAATACTTCGGAAAAAATGCGATAATTTAGAAATTTATTTAAAAGATACAGAAGAGAAGGATATAATATCCAGTGAATTATTTAACGAATTAATTTCATTCAAAGATGTATTCCGATCAGAGTTAAATAATTTTCAAAATCCTCTTAGCTCATTAAATTATATTTATGCAATGCAATTTATGCAATGTAAATACATATATGTATCGCACTAAGAATTTTATTGACACAACCAGTTACAGTTGCAAGTGGAGAAAGATCTTTTTCGAAATTGAAACTTGTAAAAACATATCTTCGATCAAAGTTATCACAAGAACGGCTAGATGGCCTATCAATAATTGCGATTGAAAATAATATTTGTGATCAAATAAACACTGAAAAAATTATTAATCAATTTATTCAATTTGCCAGCGCCAAAGCAAGAAGAGCAACATTTCAATAGTTGAATGTATGCTTTCACGACCGCTATCAATTTCGCTGAAACATCAAGTACCTACAGAAGTAAACACGCACGGCAAAACCCTCTACTAATATTTTAATGTTTATATTTATTTTAATTTTTTAATAAAGGCACAAGGATATGTTAAATTTCCTATTTTATTTTTACTTTAGACATTTTAAATAGGTAAGTATATTTTATTATGTATTAATACCTAGCTATATGTGTGTATATTGAAAATTAAAATTACTTAACCAACATTTTAGTTTTTATTTTGTTATGACTGTATAGCTTTAAGAAAGGGAGAGGCGCAATGCTAGACATTTGCAGGGGGGCGCCAAAGGCGCTAGCGCCGCCACTGGTCTCAGATAAGTTATGTAAATTTAATATTTATGACATGATTAAATGTTTTTCCGCTTCGTTTTTCTTATATATAAATGGGCTCAAGTCTTTACAGGCATTACTGCTTTTTGGTATTTTACATACATTTTTCAACAATAGTTTGGACAGAGTACGGCTGTCCTCAAAGAAAGTTTAAGGTATGCTCTGGATAATCAATTGCATAAGAATAATTCTTCCAATTCAGAAGCTACCTCGAATGGCTCCAAAATGCTTTTATTGATCTAAAGGTTATAATAGTATATTAAAGTACAAGTTGCATAAGCCATGATTTTTGCGACCGAATTCAAGGTTTAGAAAAGAGCCGTAGGCGAGTTTCCTAATGAACGAGTGCGCAAAAAGGTCTTATGAAACGTGTATTTTATACTATTTTTCCATTTCGGACATTAAAAGTTCAAAAAGACTTAAAATGAGAGGCATGTTTTGTACGAAAATTGTAGAAATTTTCTTTTTTTTGAAGTTGGTAGCATTGATATTTAACTAGAGCATTTTAAATATTTGAAAATCAGCGGTGTTATATGTCATTTTAAGGTTACAATTTAGATTGATTTATGCAATGACCAACCTCTAAAAACAAAATTTTGCGTGCGAAAAAGTAATACTTTATGCAACCCAAACGGGTGTCGAAAAGTGCACTTTATAGCACCGAAATAGAAAAAATAAAGTTCGAAATATTGTATTGATATAAAAAGATTATTTTGGACAAATTTCTAAAAAAATAAACTATTATAGTACTATTCAAATGCTAACTATTAACAAAACCGAAAAATATAAAGAATGTATCTTCAATAGCACCGTTTCTCAAACTGGAGGTCGAGGTGATATTAAAGGGGGTCGCGAAATAGCCTAAACAATAATGGAAAATCATTTTATCATTTATTATAAACATTTTACTTACAATAAGTACACATCTAAAGAAAAGAAATTAATATGATGATTGAATTTGTTTTTCATTTAAAAACTTTCTCCATACGTGGATCTACGTTACAAACCACAAATGCAAATTGTTTTCGATTAATAAGAGACGATTCCTGTATAAATACAGGAATCGTTTTTAGCGTTAGTTTTAAACTATAAACGAACAAACGCTATCCACCGAGATTAGCCGTGGCGAAATGCGTTAATATATTCAATGCTTCTGTGACTAAATTTCCATATTAATTTCGACGAGCAAGCCAAAACGTATTTAAATTTTCAGATGTAAATTTCAGTTGTAACGTTTTGTCGGCAGGCATTTCGATGAGCTGGTTGTGAATTTCTGATAGCTTAGCAGCGGCAACAACGTTTTCACTAAACTCCATCTCTTCGAGAAATCATTTTTATCTTCCAGGAAATACTCCGTCAACTGTGTTTTTAGCTTACGCAAATGCATCTTCACGCAATCCAAACTGTGGTGAATAATAGTGTCTTGTTCAATTAAATTTTTCTCAATATAAGCCGAAGTGAGTGAACATATCCAAATTTTTGCTTTGAAGGCGAATTTGAGGACTATTATAACTATTAATTCCTCTCACATCACCCCTCCCTCACGATACCATCTAACCTCTGTATGGAAAAGAAGAGATTTTATATTTTCGCCAGTTTCATCGAATAGTTTAGCAAACAGCCTGTTCTGTAACTGTCGGCTTTTAATAAAATTAACCATTTTTTACAACTTCACAAAGAATTCGATTGAAATTTTTCGGAATGTTTTTTGCGACAAGAGCATGTCTATAAAGGAAGCAGTGAGTCCATTTCACCCTTGGCATAAGACAATATTTTCATTAATCCACTGTTCTTTCCTGTTATCGCCTTTGCGCCACCACTGCGCACTGCAATACATTTTGTCAAATCTATCTTAGTATAGTTTCTAGTAGCTTCATACAAAACTTCAAAAAGACATTCCCCTGTTGCATGAAGCGGTACTGTTTTGCAAAACAACATATTTTCTTTGATTGATGTGTCCCTTATATTATTATTGTCATATGCTACATTTGTTTATTCATCAAACTGAATACTAAAAAATCACTTGAACTCACTTGCTGAACTATCTGATTGCGAACATCGGTAGCTATGACAACGATTCGCCTTGATATTGTGTCGTTAGAAAGCGGATTTTTTTTCAGATTTCTTGCTTCTTCCACGCCTATTAAAACACTGACCACATCAATTACAGCAGGCAATATGAGGTTATCGGCGATTGCATGGGGTACGAAATGAGATCTTCAACACTTTTATCAGTATGCCTTGACTTATAAATAGAAATTTGTTGATTTTTCTGTGTACGTAGTTTTCTTCCGAAAAATTCTAAGGGTTTATTATTATGAGCCGGATGTTTAGTTTCTAAGTGTCGAACTAATTTAGATGGAAAGCAAACAACGCCCTATGGCTTTCCATCCAATGAGGTAAAACCACAATTTAAAAACTGTCATTGTACATCCTTGTCTTTCTACCAACCGATTAACTGAATGTAGATCTCTCATTTCGTTTTTTTTTTCACAAATTTATCCATTTCGCATAAGAAATATAGAAAAAACAAATGATTGACCGCACACTAAAATAAAAGCACCAGGCGCAAGCTGCGCATTCGAAACTTAACTGAAGTTGTGCAATCGCAAGCGCCTCTTTTATACTGATGGTAACACGACTTGTTCAAACGCATCCATATGCATGTTCAAACATGCTCTCACAGCGAGTATTATAGAAGGAGACCAAATTACAAAGAACACGTACACATCAAGTTGGAACTTATAAGTTGCTCATGTATGTACACGCCATACACCTGTCGCTATAAACGTAGCGACATAAAATAATAGGAATAGTCGTGTGTTACATATACATCTTTTCATGTTTTCTGATAAATCATTTTTACTTTCTTTAATAACGCCGACGTCTGAATTATATTTTTAACATTATTTAACTTCGAACTTACTGCAAGTGAGAATTAATGAATATTAAATCACATTCTTACATGTAAATGTCGACTTATATGATGCGTTCATAACTACAATCCGACAAACTAAGTTTGTACCAGTATGCAGAACACACCCTTTCGCGACAACGAACTTCCTGGTAATTAGGTTAATTAAGAATTAAGAAATACTGAAAAAACAAGTCAATTAACGGGAGGAAACGTACAGACGGCGTTTCGTTCTGGTTGGAACTTTTCAATGCGCGGTATTCCTCGAAGACGGACATTGCTTTTTCATTTCTATACTTTCTGTATATATAGTTAATATTTGGAACTTACTGCAAGTGAGAATTAATGAATATTAAATCACATTCTTACATGTAAATGTCGACTTATATGATGCGTTCATAACTACAATCCGACAAACTAAGTTTGTACCAGTATGCAGAACACACCCTTTCGCGACAACGAACTTCCTGGTAATTAGGTTAATTAAGAATTAAGAAATACTGAAAAAACAAGTCAATTAACGGGAGGAAACGTACAGACGGCGTTTCGTTCTGGTTGGAACTTTTCAATGCGCGGTATTCCTCGAAGACGGACATTGCTTTTTCATTTCTATACTTTCTGTATATATAGTTAATATTTGGAACTTACTGCAAGTGAGAATTAATGAATATTAAATCACATTCTTACATGTAAATGTCGACTTATATGATGCGTTCATAACTACAATCCGACAAACTAAGTTTGTACCAGTATGCAGAACACACCCTTTCGCGACAACGAACTTCCTGGTAATTAGGTTAATTAAGAATTAAGAAATACTGAAAAAACAAGTCAATCAACAGGAGGAAACGTACAGACGGCGTTTCGTTCTGGTTGTTTAACTGGTTATTTAACTTACTAAATGTAGTACTTAGTACATTAAAAAACTGAATAAATAAATTCAAAAATCCAAACGTCTAAAGTCTTTATATTGTAAATTCCTTTATTAATAAATTTTCCGACATAAATCGCAGTTTGTGTCTTTGAGTATTTTGTAAGCAACATAACCAGCAACGTAAATATTCGAAAAGGTTTCCATTCTAGATATTGACGATGTATACTCAATATCGGAAAATTGTGATGAAGCAGAGTCTTGGCCGGAATGATTTGCAGTCTCGATTGCATTGGACGAATCCACATTTTCATTGACCATATCCATTATTGAATATGTCTAATGGTCGGCGCTGTCACAAATTTCCAGGTTTTTGACCTCTTCGACAGCACAATTTCCACTATCCACAGCCATTCGAAGCCTAATATTAACGTTATGTTGTATAGCTATTCTTAGTTAATTCACGGTCGGTGTTAGAGTATATCTTTCTCAACTTCTTACGATTGAGAAAAAAATTTCTAAATCATCCAGATTCTGAAAAGAAGTTATTAAATAAGTGATATGTATTAGATTTTAATTCGTCCAATAAGAGTAATATAGACTTTATGGTCCACTTACAAACCTTCTAAGCAGTATATATTGTGGCGAAGTATTGTACTTTCAAAAGCTTTAATACCTTTAACGTATTCTTCAGCTTTTTGTAAAGTTTATAGCAATGTTATTCTTTCACTCAACGCATATACACAATCGCTATATGTGAACAAGGAAAGGAACATACGGAAAGATACTTTGTGTAAATTAATTTAATTAGTTTTAGTGTTACTTGAATCGTCTTTGTAATAACTCGCAGGTTTTGAATAAAATAGTTTTTTTTTAAGATTTTTAAGATTTGAAAAAACATAAATCGTGTTATATTTTTTATACTGTCGGTATTTTCTTAAAGTATAAAATTAGTGCAAGGTTATTATACAATATTAAATAATATTAATTTTATTTACATTTACTATTTGGGGGGTCGGGAAGCTGAGAAGGTTGATAATTTATGCTCTATAGTGAACACATATAGCTGTATATTGGATTTAGTTGGGTACGTGAAAAATTTAATATTTTCAATTGTACACAAGCTTATAATGCCATTTACAAAAAAATACCTTGATTCATTTTTTAAAAATTACATCACCCAAATGACAGCCATTGCAACTGACACACATTTCAAGTCTTTCTCGAAAACTTGTTTCCACTTTTATCAATAACTGTTCATTGATTAGTTCAATTTGGTTCCGAATTGCAGTCTTCAATTCTTCTACATTACGTGGCTTTTCTTTGTAAACATGTGCCTTCAGGTGACCCCATAGAAAGAAGTCACACATTGATAAGGCCGGTGAACGTGGTGGCCACGCAACATCACCAAACCGTGAGATCACTCGCCCTGGGGACAATGCTCGAACTGCTGCCATAGAGGCTCGGGCCGTATGAGCAGTAGCCCCGTCCTGCTGAAACCATACGTGATCGAGATCGATTTCTTGTCTTTCAAGTTCCGGAATGAAAAAGTCTGTCATAATATTCACATATCGTTCAGAAGTCACAGTCACAGTACTTTCGTTTTCTTCAAAGAAAAATTGCCCGAAAATTCCACATTTTCCTACAGCACACCAAACGGTGACTTTTGGACTGTGCAATGGTCTCTGATGTAGCTCACGAGGATTTTCCAAGGCCGAATAACGGCAGTTCTGTTTATTAACAATCCCATTCAAATGGAAATGAGCTTCATCACTCATCACAATTTTCATATCCTCATTCTCTTCAAACATGTTTAACATTGTCTCAGCTAACGTAATGCGTTGCTGATGATCAGGCTCATTTAACTTCTGTACAATCATAATTTTATGTGGATGAAACCCTAAATCCTTGTGTAAGATGCGTTTCACTGTGCTCTTACTCAGTCCAAGTTCCATTGCGTGACGCCTTGCGGAACGGCCGGGACTGCGCTGAATTGCATCTCTCACTCTATCCACGTTTTGTGGTGTACGTGCAGTACGAGTAGGGCCGGGTGGCTTTGTTTTCATTACTGATCCTTTAGATCTAAATGCATTCACCCACCTTAAAATTGTATTCCGACTTGGGACTTCACCATGACGACCAATACGAAAGTGACGCCTAAAGCATCGTTGAGTTTCAATAACAGACTCACCACTTTTTACAAAGGTATCGTATACAAACACGCGATGATCTTTCGTCCACAGCGGCATGATGACAACTAAATGGCATGGAGTGGAGAGTTGAATAACCTTGACCGCGAGTTTCTCCCTCCACCAGTCGCCAAGTACTGCGCGATTCAAAAACGTCCGTTTCCCGTGGACCACCTGTATATCTTTTAAAATACTAAATTAAACAGCTTTATCTCAAGGAATTTTCGGTTCGTATTAATAAGGCATCATATAGGGACTATAAAAGATTTTCCAAAATTAGCTATACAGAAAGAACATTTAATTATGAAGGAAGTATCAATTTTATTGAACTCGATAGTAAAGCAAGCAATTCAGTAAAACTTCAAATTTCATTTACAAATGTTCCAAATGCCTTCCCCTGGTAACATGGCATATATCTAATCTACAAGTAAATTCGTCAATGGTTGCAACTGCTTGTTATCCGAATTTGCAATTCATTTAAACTCGCAGGAAGAGGTGGAACACAAACTTTATCTTTAACGTAGCCCCTATAGAAATCAAATGGCGTCAAATCAGGTGACTTCGGCGGCCAGGCTATCGTTACACTACATCCAATCTTGGCTGCGGCGTGATCGGGGTAATATGTTACCGCAAGATGGAATCGCACCATCCTGTTGAAAAATAAACTATCTGTTTGTGTCTTCTTGCAATTGTAGCATGAGATAATTTTCCAACATAACAAGATACATAAGTAACACCAGTTACAGTTTTCTCGATGAAATATAATGAACTGCACATTTGAGTAGAAATTAATGCATAAAAAACATTTAAATTAGTTGATTTTCTTACATTTTTCATTATTCCAAATGGCTTGGAGGCACTCCATTTTCGTACATTATGACTGTTTATTTTTCCACTTACGTGGAATGTAGCCTCATCACTAAACAAAATTTGATCAAGAAAATTGTTATCGTTCTCCATTCTGTCAAGTCCTCTTTCTTTATTAGTATCAGTTAAAATTAGCAGCCAGTGTATTCTGTATGGTTTCAACGGCAGAAGTATTTTTAAGATTCTCCGCATTCTTGTTTGGGCAATGTTTAGTTCTAAGCTAGCAGGTGCATGTAATTTCTTTAGGCTACGAACGTAGGTCTCGTGTACTTTTTCGACTGTTTCTTCTACAACTCGAAGTCTACCCTAACCTTTTGCCCTGTGTCCTTCATAACCAATTTAAATAAACTGACAATACTATGCCATAATCGGTCGTTGTGATGATTGCTTGTAGTATTTGGTACTGAATTTTCGTTGAGTAGAAGTGGCTAATCACACTTCATGAAGTAACAAACAATAATGAACGTGTTCCGCACCTGAATACTAATAAAACTATTTTAAAATATTAAAACTCACTAGATCTTGCTACTACAGCCGGTTCCATAACTGTAGAGGTATACTTTTGTATAACTAATTTAAATAATAAAATATATTAATACTGGTAGCCGTAACTTTGTGGTGATTCATTTTGAAAATAATAAAATAAAATAAAACAATAACTTGTTTTACCACTTTATTCACATATAATCGTGACCGCGGTTTTGACATATAATGTCATTATCAAACTGCAAAAGTTACAGGCCTACATAGAACTTATAAATGACACAAAAAAATATATGGGGGTGGTTTATGATGTTATTTAAAATTACTACTATATACTTAACTATTATATACAACATTGGAAAAGAGGTGTATATATATGATCCAACTGTTCATTTAAAACGATATCTATTATATTGTTCCGGCATTTAAAAATCTCTAGGGCCTTTAAAATATTTAATTTACGACCTTTCTCGGCTAAATGCAATATTTTACGGTGACCAAATGTATGTCTTTCTGTAATAGGATGGTTTACGAAAGTTGAATCTGTTTTCTTTAGTTTATATGACCTCCTGTGTTCTTTTTCCCGTATAATAAAACTTCGACCAGTCTGACCTATATATACACTTTTACAATCATTACAATATAACTTATACACTCATGATTTGTTATTGATATCTGTTTTAGGTTTTGCGTTAAAAATGCAATTACTTGTTTTTACATATGGTTTGTAAGCTATACTAACATTACTATTATTTTTTAAAATTATATTTCCAATTTGCTCGCTTATTTTACCGAAGTAAGTTAACGAGACAAATTGTTTCAAATTAGCACTATCTTTAGGATATACTAAACTAAGGGCCACTTGTAACTGTTTTTTCTTTAGTATACTGTCTATTACGCTACTTTTATAACTATTGTTTACCGCTATTTGTTTTATAGTATTGATTTCACGAACAAAAGATTCATTAGACAAAGGAATATTTAATGCTCTTTGTATCATAGAATTAAAAAATGAACGTTTGTGTGTCTTAGGGTGTAGTGAATCTTTGGGAATAATGCAATCAGTGAAAGTAGGTTTACGATATATATCAAATTTTAAGCTCTGATCTAAAATTGCTCTGATTTTAAATTAAACAAATTAGATCTGAGCTTAAAATTTGATATATATCGTAAACCTACTTTCACTGATTGCATTATTCCCAAAGATTCACTACACCCTAAGACACACAAACATTCATTTTTTAATTCTATGATACAAAGAGCATTAAATATTCCTTTGTCTAATGAATCTTTTGTTCGTGAAATCAATACTATAAAACAAATAGCGGTAAACAATAGTTATAAAAGTAGCGTAATAGACAGTATACTAAAGAAAAAACAGTTACAAGTGGCCCTTAGTTTAGTATATCCTAAAGCTAATTTGAAACAATTTGTCTCGTTAACTTACTTCGGTAAAATAAGCGAGCAAATTGGAAATATAATTCCAAAAAATAATAGTAATGTTAGTATAGCTTACAAACCATATATAAAAACAAGTAATTTCATTTTTAACGCAAAACCTAAAACAGATATCAATAACAAATCAGGAGTGTATAAATTATATTGTAATGATTGTAAAAGTGTATATATAGGTCAGACTGGTCGAAGTTTTATTATACGGGAAAAAGAACACAGGAGGTCATATAAACTAAAGAAAACAGATTCAACATTCGCAAACCATCTTATTACAGAAAGGCATACATTTGGTCACAGTAAAATATTGCATTTGGCCGAGAAAGGTCGTAAATTAAATCTTTTAGAGGCCCTAGAGATTTTTAAAAGCCGGAAGAACACAATAGATATCGTTTTAAACTACCAGTTGGATCTTATATATACACCTCTTTTCCAATGTTGTATATAATAGTTAAGTATATAGTAGTAATTTTAAATAACATCATAAACCACCCCCATATATTTTTGTGTCATTTATAAGTTCTATGTAGGCCTGTAACTTTTGCAGTTTGATAATGACATTGTATGTCGAAACCGCGGTCACGATTATATGTGAATAAAGTGGTAAAACAAAGTTCTTGTTTTATTTTATTTTATTATTTTCTATAAAATATATTAAGTAAAGATATAATAATTTACTGAATAAATATTTAGCGAGTACGTGAATTGGAGTATTATTTAATAGTTGACAAATACAAAATACTAAAGATATATAGAAATATTGAAGCTTAAAATTTTACGATACACAAGAGAAACTATTACATTTCTTTGTCATTTTATTATAACAGATAACGTTACTGCAGTTTCAACATTAAAGACATGTCATTCTCAAACGAAATTAACAATATGTATGGGAAACATAAGAACAATTAACATACATATTTTGAACCCATTCGTGATAATTAGAGAGCGGACGCGAGAGATCGACGACTCATCGCCCACGGGCGTACTACTGAAAATTTGTATTTTTAAAGAGTTTTTAATTTTATTTATATAATTGGAAAACAAAAAGGTGGTGATCTATAAAATACGAAATACATTTTTATTTGTTCATATAGTAGTTCATGTTGAGTAAAGAAGCATTAATATTAACCAGAAATACTTTCTCAAGGTTCTCTTGTGTAAAGTTTGTTCTCTTCGAATAAAATACATCCATGTAGATAGGAAACGTGCTTTCTACATCGCAACTGGTTATAGGTGCATACTGGGAATATAGCTACTTGTACTCAGAAATACTTCGAGCATCGTCATTTAAATATGTAACGAAATTTTGTGAACTATTGAAATTCTCTCCATAAAAACTAGTAGCTTCCAACCATGTTTCCCATCTAATTATTACTGGAGAGGAAGGCAGTGACAAAGATGGAAGATTTTCCTTGTAAAGAGCTACACTCAATGGTGCTTATCTCAAAACTTTTTTAAAAGCGGATACATGGCTATCAACTTCCGGTAAAGTGTCTTTGATATATTCACAGATTCTGTGGAGAGCATGTGCTACACAGTAATATGCAGCATATTAGGATATGTTTCCTTTAATAGTCTGCCTGTTTTTAATATATATACAGCACTGTCACTGACAAATAAAAGTATTTATTCTTTGTACCTGTCGCCCGAATGAAGCAATTGGTGCATATTCTCGTTAATGGTTTAGCTGCTGTTTACGCATCAACTGTATTTATAACTTTTGTTGCTATTACATATGCGTTATATGGAATAGTTGGATGCTACAACATTTACCACACAGCGTCCTAATACATCGACAGTTTTGTCGCACTTATCTGTAGGTACTGATTTGAAAGATGGTTTCTAATGTGTTCTATTGGTTTCGTGTAGCACTTAGGAACATAATATTTGCGTAAGGTAGATTCATCAGGAACATTGCTTGCGACCAGTATATTTTTGGATAAATGTTTTGAAGATGGGGTTGTTAAGTTTATTTAACGGAATATTTATAAAGTTTCATAGAGTTCTTCATTAAAATTGTCAGATTCCAAAAGGTCTAATTTCTGTGTATGTGTTTGCGATGCTAAGTGACGTTTTACGTGTGATTTCTTATAATTTTTTTACCATATTTTACAGACTTTACAATAAATATCGTAATCACTGGCAATGGAGATACTATCAGTTTGATCCTTAATCTAACACGCTATTGTTTCACGAAGCCATTCTCGTCGTAGTTTCATGTCATATCAGAAAAAGTAACTTAAACAATGTTCTAGATCTAAATAAATGAAAATTAAAAATGCATGCGTACGTTATTGAAACTTAAAGAAATTCACTGGATACTTACGTTAAAATAATTGTGAGAAGTAGATTCGATGAAATGATATTAAACAGGATCTATTACAAAAATTACGAAGTACGTAATTATGTAATGAACAGTTAAAACAATGAGAAAAAGCAACTAATTCACCGTACTTTATTTATCTTAGGAAATATAAACTAATAAATAAAATGAATTATAAAAACTCCTCCCGATTCTATCTACGTCCATGAAGAAAGGAACTTAACTGTAAAATTGAAGTAATTGTGTCACAATTCAATGACATAAACAGATATGCGGTTAAGCGAATGAATAGTGCTATTCAATATCTGCGTGTTGTATTTAGAGACGTTATAAATAGGGATCGGCAAAATATATTTTGTCCGGCTCACTAAAACAGTATTGTATCTTGAGTATGGTATCTCACTCTCGCATTCGTTAATAGCAAGTGAATATCAATGCCGCTCGAAAAATGCTAGACAACACCATGTAGATGTAACCGTACGTCGGCGCAAACTTACTTTGCCTATTAGAAGCACTGACATAGGCGTCATATAGCAAGAAATCATTCGAATTAAATATAAATATAGTGAAATAGACTTTTTGAAAGAAACAAAGAAATGAAAATAAATAGCAAACGCAAAGTATAAATAATGTACACTCCCAACAGTATTTTCAGCACTAAGAGAACGATTGTATTTTGCAAACGGCAAATATTATATGAAGCGGAGGTATGTACCGGTATCAAAGCATTTTGTATATTCTACGCTATGGAATAATGACATCAAAATATGTTTTGCCGATCCCTAGTTAAAAACTATTTATATGGTCCATCGTAATTTCGGCCTCTTGTATCCGGTCCCTATCGATAATTTAGGTAACATTTTATCAAGACATAATTTTAATATCAGTTTCAAATTCCAAACAAAGTTATGTCATTTACATTTCAATAACAAAGATATTATTCAAAAATATAAAAAACCCGGAGTTTATCTGTTGACTTGTCCAGATTTGTTTAGCTTTTACATAGGTCAAACTGCACGTTTTATAATGATTTAAAAAAACACCCAGAAAGAGTGGACCAATTGCAATTGCAATGAATTTTTTTATACTGTAGATATGCGGGAAGCCGGTTTTTCAATAAGACAAATTTCTGTTCGCATTAGATACAGTGTGTCAACAGTGTTACAGTATTAGTCCAGGTGGTCTGAAGAAGTAATTCATAACCGTCGTCATGGATCCGGACAACCTCGAGCACCTACAGCACTGAAAGATCGTCATTTGAGGATTGCGGCTTCACAAGCCGGTCGATTGGAAATGCTTGGTTGGGAGATTTACAACAAAGAGTCTCTATGGCAACTATATCGCAGAATACGCGCTTTTGGGCTTCGTTCGTACAAACCGTTTTTACACAGAAATTTAGAATTTGCTGTGGAACGGCATACAGCCTTTACACTGGGGATGATAGTATGGTGTGCAATAATATACGGTAGCAAGTCATGTCTAGTCTTTATTGACAGAACTTTGAATGCAAATGATTACATATGAAATGTACTGCAGCCTATTGCACTGCCATATCTACGAAGGTTAATTAAACCCCTTTTCCAACAAGAGAACGCACGTCCTCGTACAGCAAAGGTTACTACAAGATTGTTACAAGAAAATAACGTGGCTCTGCTACCACGTCCTTCTCGCTCCCCAAACTTTTCACTAATCGTACATGTATAGGATATGATTGGCACTTAACTTAGTAATTTACCCCAATCACGAAATTAATCTACGTGACCTTCGTCACCGAATTCAAAAAGCCTGGGATGACATTTCTCAGGATACCATAAATCATTTAATTTAAAGTATGCCTCGAAGTGTTATCGAATGCATAAGAAACCAGTCATTACTTGATAATATTGTTATTTTTTAATATTTTAGTTTAAGTTTAAGTGCATCCTCGTAATTGATACTTGGGAAATTCGATATAGTCACTTAATCACCTTTTAATTATATCTTAAAACTAGGACTAATTTTGCTTGTAGCTTTGATATATCTGTATAATTGTACCTATGTTTCTCATACCTATTGTTAAGTTAGTTTGAGAATGCAGTAATGTTATCTGTTATAATAAACTCATGAAAAGCAAAGTAATAATTTTCCTTTTTGTATGAATATGGCCAATTACACAGGTCTGCAAGAAATTTGTTTTTTCAGCTGCATGAGATATTTTTGCTGAATTATATGTTTTAAGGTACGCTGATTTCAAAAATAACTTCTATTACTCTCCATCACGTATAGTTGTTTTTGCAAAATTAGAACACAATAATGAGCAAAATCAACTATTTATTACAACAAACACACAGCATAATATTTATCAAAACCTATCAACCATTATTTTTCTTATTTAAATTTATACATTTACAAATTTATACACAACTTTATGTTTACTCGTTTTCCTTGTGAAACCTTTTCTTCTTTTCTTTGATGCTTCTCCGAACTCGTTTTTGGTTTCCTTCTTTGGTTCCTCGCTTAAGCATTCAACAGTAGTCCGCTAACATACTGACATCCCATCTTCCTTGGTAACGTCTCTCGATATCACGTTCATCCTGGTGAAATCTTTCACCTTGTTCTTCACTGTAGGCACCCAAGTTTTCAGGAAAATATTCAATATGGGAGTGTAAGAAGTGAACTTTTAAGCTCATCTTGCACCCTTGAGCTTTATACGCTGTCAGCATGCGCTGTACAATAGTTTTATATTAGGGATCCTTAGTATTGCCCAAAAACTTCTGCACTACATTTTTGAAAGAATCCCATGCTTCAGACAAAAGTTTTCTTATGTCGGGGCCAGTGAAAACTCCTTCTTTTAACTTTGCTTCAGACAATTTCGGGAACTTGGAACATATATATCTAAAACAATTCCCGTCTTTTTGCAGTGATTCTACAAACTGCTTAATTAGCCCCAATTTAATATGAAGAGGTGGCAGTAAAACCTTTTCTAGCGGAACCAAAGTGGTATTGATAACGTTTTTCTCGCCAGGAGTTAAACCGTGTCGTGGTGGCCAGTCAGCTTTTGTCCAGTCCTCTCTGGCTCTACTATCCCACAAACATAGAAAACAAGGGAATTTTGTATAATCTGACTGTTGACCCAACAACATTGTTAGTATTTTCAAATCTCCACAAACCATTCATTGATGTTCTTGATATTTGATTTTCTCAAGAATCGTAGCTAAGTCATTGTAGTTTCCTTCCATATGAACTGAGTGTCCCATTGGAAGAGATGCAAATACATTTACATTATGCAGCAAGACTGCTTTGAGGCTAGTTTTGGATGAATCAATGAATAAGCGCCATTCTGATGAATCATATTCTATTTCAAAGCATTTCATGAGCCCACGAACATCATTACAATAAACCAGATTTCCCTCTTTAGTGAAATACTGAGTAAATTCTCTCTCTCGATGTCTGTACCAGGAAAATGAGGTACCGATGATTTTTGTTGTTTAGCCTTGAACCTAGCAATTCGGTTGTATATCTTTTGAAAGACCCAAGTCTCTGCCTAGGTCATTGAGCTCATTGAGCTGAGAAAAAAGTTGAGGTCCTTCATCAACTGAAAAATCTGAGCTAGATTCGTTCTGGGGAGTCCTCTGCATCACTTTGGATGTCATCTAAATTAGGAGGTGGGTGCGGAACTGGTATTTCAGAGATATGGGACACTGGACGAATAGCTGAATCAAGGTTAGGATAAGATATTTTCTTCTTATTTTTCGTATTAAATCCTTTCACGTCTACTGAACAGAAATAGCAGTCGGTTGTGTGATTTTTCTGTTCAAGCCATATCATAGGAATGCCAAAACGAAATGCAGTTTTCTTACCCTTAAACCACAAGCGCAGATCTTCCTCACATCTTCTGCACATCTTATGAGGGGCCCATGCTTTGTCTTGATCACCAACTATTAATTTGAAGTAAGCAAAATAAACCTTCACAAAATCACTTATATTTCTTTGTTGACTTTTCACTGTATATTCACCACAAATATAACAGAAGCTGTTCGGAGAAATTACACAACCTCTATGAGCCATAACACACATATAAAAACAAGAGCACAGTAGCGTTTGAATGCTGGATGTCAACTGAGTGTGACACGATAATAATGCAACCGTCTGCCTAACACCAGAAATTCTTTATCCCTCCCCCCTTCACTAAATTTTTTACGTCCATTATTTTTTTCTTTATTCCTAGATAAATATACTATTAAAATTAGGGTAAGAAATCTTAATTTTAATTAAATTTGAAGCTTAAAAAATAAAATACAAAATTTTAACTAAAAAAATATAAAAATTAGTATTGTAAAAAAAATTGATGAGATGGAATTTTTTAAATATTTTTTTCGGTTTTAGGATATCAAAATCTATAAGAAAATGTATAAAAAACCTATGCAGCTTTTACTTGCAGACCTGTGTTATCAGTAGAGTGGACCAATTCGCAGCGAAAGCAGAGGCGTGACTAACGAATTGGTTTCCGCATGCGAAACATTATTAATATCTAGAGATATACTATCACGAACGGTGTTATTATATTAGATACAAAAAAAATGTAAGACTGTTTTTCTAGATTATGAAACGTTCTCGATGATACGTATAAAAAATAAAATCTAAAATGTATGTAATTAGATGATTAAAAAAAAACTTACCGTCTTATGTGTTTTCCGTGACTTGAAAATCTGGAGAAGCGCGATGAAATATTGTTAACATAAGGTGCGTCTCCAAAGTTATTTCTCATCATTGTACACAAATCAAATAAGAACACTTCGTATTTTGTATCGGCACCAGTGTCTCTATCTTGCGCTATGCACGTGCGCTATGCACATGGCGTTGCAAATTTGATTTTGTTAAATGGTTTATATATATATTGCACACTAAACATTTTACATTTACCCCATTGTAAGATAAACTAGGATGGTTCTCAATAAACCTATAGACTAACTTTGATGATAGCGGTTTTTTTACTGTACGCTCCTTCAACATTATTAAATACACAGGATACACTTTCCTGCTGCTATTATACGTGTACACACGATGACCTTGAACAACATACTAAGTAATCGTATGTGCGATGGGGCACGCGGGAACTAATTCGTTAGTCACGCCTCTACTTTCGCTCCGAATTGGTCCACTCTAGTTATCAGGAAGTAACGACTTTTTTCATAAAAGTTAAGTTTGTTCAGAAACTGTGAGGTATGAGTGATTTTCACATTGTGTCACCATATTCGAGGTGTGGCTGCATAATACAAGACAGAAGCAACTACAAACGAACTATGTATGTGCCAAGGACGTTCTACCTACAGCTGTGTAGCGTGAACCCATTCTCTTTCGATTGCCGCCACTCCCATGTTTGTAGACATAATAGTTTAGCCACGGCCTTCATTTGTATAAGATCTATTTTGTTTTTATTTTGCCGGAAAAATCATTAATAGAGCACCGAATTGTGAAATGTGAAATTTCATATGAAACTTGGAAAAACCGCTACTGAGACTTATTTTCTATTAAAAGAAATCGATGTTTATCACATGCACGGGTATTTAAGTGATTTAAGCCGAGAAAAGGTTGAAGTTGACGCGGTTTTCCACGTCAATCCCCAATTAAAAATTTTGAAAAAATCGGTTATCTGATCCTATCTGACGGTTGGTTAATTATTCGTGCGATTGCTGAAACTGTAGGAATTGACAAAGAATGCGTAGGGTAAATTTTGCATGAGAATTTAAACATTCAAAAATTGTGTGCAAACGTGGTGCCGAAAATTGTCACATTTGTGAAAAAGGCTCATAAAAATGTTTGTACGGGCACTTTAAGTGCAATTAAAAATAACCCAAACTTCTTTAAAAGAGTGATAACATGTGATTAATATTGGTATTTCACCTATCATCCAGGAACTAAGCGTCAATCAATACATTCTCTTCCAATGACCCAACTTCACCGAGAGCTAAAAATGCGGGAATTAGCAAATCAAAATTCAAAGCTATGAGGATTATGTTTTTTGATGTCCATGGGATTGTGCACCGTAACTGGGTTTCTGAAGGTCAAACTGTTAATCGACATTACTATCTCGAGGTTCTTGCTCAACTCTGTGAGAAAATCTGAAAAATAGGACCCAAATTGTGGAACAAGAAAATATTTTAGTGGATAATAGGCGCAAATTTATTTTTGAAAATTTATAACTATAATTTGTTTCAATGATTTCAATAACTTCAATAATTTTGAATCTAAAAAAAATTGTTTTTGTAATTTAACGGAAAAATTAAAATGTCTTAATATAAAAAATTAGTCAGAATAATTGAAACATACATGAGTAGGTAAACCCCACCAGTTTTGTACAATACAAAGGTATTTTTAATAATATAAAATATTATTAAAAATCTGGTGTGAAGAACACAAATGCAGGTTCACTATTAATATTTTCTGTGAACGAGGTACTTCGGCTGTCTGACAACAGGTAGCGCCGAATTTACTTCTGCGCTCGGTCTGGATAATTACGGTGATAGGGCGATGTGGTTCTTTTCTGTGAATGTGTCTGGGAATATCCTTTCTCCAGCAGGGGCGTACCGATGAGCCTGTAGAAAGGTGAAATACGTATCTACGTCTCTGGGGATAGGATATATTCGGACACGTTCACAGAAAATATTAATAGTGAACCTGCATTTGTGTTCTTCACACCAGATTTTTAATAATATTTTATGTTATTAAAAATACCTTTGTATTATACAAAACTGGTGGGGTTTACCTACTCATGTATGTTTCAATTATTCTGATACATTACACATGCGGTTAAGCCGTAGTATGAGTGAAGGCACAAACAAAATGCAGTTTTCTAGAGAAATTGGCTGTGCCAACCTTTGGAAGGGCGTCGTTACTTCACATTAATTATGTGGACGGTATGCGAGGTACTTCGGCTGTCTGACAACAGGTAGCGCCGAATTTACTTCTGCGCTCGGTCTGGATAATTACGGTGATAGGGCGATGTGGTTCTTTTCTGTGAATGTGTCTGGGAATATCCTTTCTCCAGCAGGGGCGTACCGATGAGCCTGTAGAAAGGTGAAATACGTATCTACGTCTCTGGGGATAAGATATACTCGGACACGTTCACAGAAAATATTAATAGTGAACCTGCATTTGTGTTCTTCACACCAGATTTTTAATAATATTTTATATTATTAAAAATACCTTTGTATTATACAAAGCTGGTGGGGTTTACCTACCCATGTATGTTTCAATTATTCTGATACATTACACATGCGGTTAAGCCGTAGTATGAGTGAAGGCACAAACAAAATGCAGTTTTCTAGAGAGATTGGCTGTGCCAACCTTTGGAAGGGCGTCGTTACTTCACATAAATTATGTGGACGGTATGCGAGGTACTTTGGCTGTCTGACAACAGGTAGCGCCAAATTTACTTCTGCACTCGGTCTGGATAATTACGGTGATAGGGCGATGTGGTTCTTTTCTGTGAATGTGTCTGGGAATATCCTTTCTCCAGCAGGGGCGTACCGATGAGCCTGTAGAAAGGTGAAATACGTATCTACGTCTCTGGGGATAGGATATATTCGGACACGTTCACAGAAAATATTAATAGTGAACCTGCATATGTGTTCTTCACACCAGATTTTTAATAATATTTTATATTATTAAAAATACCTTTGTATTAAAAAATTAGTACAAAAGTATTTTTAATAATATAAAAAATATTATTAAAAATGGGGTGTGAAGAACACAATACAAGTTCTTTTATGTATTTTTGGCGTATTGACAATCATGTAGAAATGTGAAATACGTATCTACGTCTTTGGAGAAGATACATTCAAAAATACATAAAAGAACTTGTATTGTGTTCTTCACACCCCATTTTTAATAATATTTTTTATATTATTAAAAATACTTTTGTATTATACAAAATTGGTGGGTTGTACCCACTCAAGTATGTTTCAAATTATGTTGTTATATACATTCGGTTTAACGCCGAACAAGTAGTGAAGACACGAGAATACAGTTTTCTATAGATACGGTTGTTACCGACTATAGAAAACACGTCTGCTTCGGCTCTTGTTATGCAGACAGCGCTGAATATTCCTTCACGCTCTGTCTGAATAATTTCAGCTAGATAGTAACGTAGTTATGTTTGTTTGAATGTGTCTTCTCCAACAGGGGCGTATTGACAATCATGTAGAAATGTGAAATACGTATCTACGTCTTTGGAGAAGATACATTCAAAAATACATAAAAGAACTTGTATTGTGTTCTTCACACCCCATTTTTAATAATATTTTTTATATTATTAAAAATACTTTTGTATTATACCAAATTGGTGGGTTGTACCCACTCAAGTATGTTTCAAAAAAATTAGTATTTATTTTTTAAAAGTTGATTTTTAATGCTTATTCTGAATGTTTTCGGTGCATATTTGCATGCATATTTTCAAGTTTTTTAGTGCATAATTATCCTAAGTTTGATCATAGTAAATAACAGATACAATTTTAAAAATTAATTTTACACCTGCAGAAATTGATACACTCTGAATTATATCGATTTTAAATAAAATATATTTTCTGTATTGTTAGTTTGTAATGATGAAGAAATAATTATTATTACAATAAGTATAACGTGAAGCACGAAAGTTGTCCAATACTAATTTAAATTCACGTAAATATAAGCATACTAAAACTGCACTTTCGATATCATTTGCTATGACCCATAAATTCTAAAGTAGTTTTTTCTTTATTCAGGAAGAAATGGAGTTTAACTGGTTGGACATTTATATCCTATTAATAAGTACATTCACTAGTATAATCGTTTACATGAAATGGCACTACAAATATTGGGAAAGAGAAAATGTACCGTATTTGGAACCAAGTCTTCCTATGGGAAATTTGGAAGCTCCATGGGCAATTAAAAAAGGTTTCCATTTAACAATGTTGGATATCTATAAGGAATTTAAAGTTTTGGATTGCAAATACGGGGGTATATTTTCTTTTTTAAGGCCAGTCTTTGTTCCGATTGACTTAGATTTATTGAAATGCATTTTGATAAAAGATTTTAAATATTTCGTCGACAGAGGTCTATACTACAATGAAAAAACGGATCCATTAAGCGCAACTATATTTAGAATAGAAGGCGATAAATGGCGTTCATTAAGAACCAGACTAAGTCCAACATTTACGTCAGGTAAAATGAAATACATGTTTCAAACTGTTATGGACTGTGGAACTGCACTGGAAACTGAAATAGACAAATTTTATATGAAAAAACAACCTATTGACATCAAAGAAATATCAGCTCTTTTCACTACTAGCGTAATTAGTTCCTGTGCTTTCGGTTTAGATTGTGATGCTCTTGCTAATCCTAATAATGAATTTAGATTTCACTCAAGAAGTTTCTTCAATGGAGGCCTGGACAGAACATTAAGAAACTTCGCTACGCTTAGTTTCCCAAAATTATGTCGAATATTAGGTATGAGATTCTTTTCAAAAGATATTACGACATTTTATAATGATGTTATAAAAAATATTGTCGAAGTGAGAGAATCAGGTGAAATCAAGAGAAAGGATTTTGTCCAGTTATTAGTGGACATAAAAAATGGAGCAACTAAAAGCGAAGATTCTTTCACATTTGATGAAATTGCTGCTCAGGCATTTGTCTTTTTCCTGGCCGGATTTGAACCATCCTCTTCAGCAATGACTTTCTCCTTTTATGAAATGGCTAAAAATCAAGAAATACAAGATAAAGTTCGAGATGAAATTCGCACTGTAATAGGAAGAAACAACGGGAAAATCACATATGAGGCCATAATGGAAATGACTTACTTAAGTCAAATTTTTGATGGTTAGTACTAGCAATATCTCTTCCTCGTCCCTTTTAATACCTACAAAGTTACCTAATTTAATAACATTATTAATTTTTAGAGGCATTAAGGAAGTACCCAAATCTGCCAGTATTGGATAGGATTGTTACGCAAGATTATAAGGTACCTGGGACAGATCTTATTCTAAAGAAGGGAACTAAAATACTAATTCCATTACAAGGCATACAAAATGATCCAGAGTATTACCCAGACCCAGAAAAGTTTGATCCAGATAGATTCTCACCTGAAAATAAAGCCAACCACCACGCATGCGCATATATGCCTTTCGGTGAAGGCCCAAGATTTTGTATAGGAATGCGTTTTGGAATAATGCAAGCTAAAATTGGTATGGCATTAATGTTAAAGAATTACAAGTACACTTTGAATTCAAAAATGTCCGAAATGAAATTTTCTAATAAGGCACATGTACTAACACCTCTTAGCGAAGTAATGCTGAATATAGAAAAAGTTAATTAGTGTTATTAAACTGTTGCTGAGTATTTCTGTTAATAAGTATTAATATTTATAGTAATACCTATCTTGGTTATTGTTATTTGATGTATATAATAAATAACTATGTAACATTAATATAAATAAGTTAACAACCAGATTTTTAGGATACTTTTTTTGAGAATGCCTTTTTAAATTAAAGAATATGTTATTAATATTGTTACTCTTTGCTAATTATTTGGTTTATGCTTTCTCAGGGCTTCGATCCTAACAATTTTCTTTTAATTATTCATTAAAAATTTAAAAAGCCTGATTTATAACACATCGTTTATTAAAAAAATATATATTTTTTAGCAGTTCAAGATGTAATGATAGGCTACAAATATAATATAGTAATGAGTTCTTCCATTTCATTACTTCTAATCAATGAAAGATAAAGTTACTTTTCACGCCCCCCCAGGGCATTGAATGTATTAAGAGCACAACATTATCACCCGATAATATTCTATAATCTTAAATCTTATAAATGATAGTTCGTATACTACCAGGAAAGTGGTTATAATCCACCTTCAATTACAAAAAAGAAGTTAAAGGACTCCAAACAGAAAAGAATTACAAGGCATGATCAATTTTGAACTAATTCAAATTAAAGAACAAGGAAAACACCCTGCAAGCGATCATAATAAAATTGCAACTTCATCAAAATTATATTTTTCTATAATACACTGCTCCAACAAATTAACTCGCCATCACATAATCTTTTATAAAACCATAGTATATGACTAGACAGAGAAGTATATTCGTTTCTTTGATCATTAACAACCTTCAATAAATAAACTTTGTTTATTTATTAAATGTTAAATGTTAAAGATAAAGCAATGAAAAACGGAAAACTTTGAATAAATATTAATTAATATTTTTAATGAATTGACTGAGACTCAGTATCGAGTATTTCTACCCTGCTTCTAATGATGGCTTCAACCGAGGATTCATAATCAAAATAAGCCAGCCTATATCATTCCGCTTCAATCCATTTTATATTTCCACAAGGCGGCGCTCTACCTCTTCCGGGTTGTTGACTGAGTTTGGATAACATTACAAGCGTTTACCAAGCTTCTCCCAGACATGCTCTATTGGGTTGAGGTCTAGACTTTTTGCTGGCCAATCCATGGTGTCGATTCAAACTTTCTCAAGATAATTTTGAACTATGCGAGCACTGTGGAGTCGTGTATTATCTTGCATTAATAAAAAATTTAGTCCGATATAAGGCGCGAATGGCACAACATAGTCTTGAAATATGTTAGTTAAGCACCGATCAGCATTAATACTTCCATTGTTTAACATACTAAGTCCGTACGAGTTGCTAAAGAAATGCCTACCCACACCATTACAGAACATCCACCAAATAATGTGGTATTCAGAATATTGCATTGAGAATGAGGTTCACTTGGTCGTCTGTAGGCACGAATACTTCTATCAGAGTTATAAAGACAAAATTTGGATTCGTTTGTAAAGAAAACTCGTTGCCAGTCACCCTGCAACCAATTAGCATGATTTCTACCAAAATTCAAGCGGAGTCTCCGATGTTCTACGGACAAGACTGGATCTTGTCTTAGAAGACTTGTCTTTTAGGCGTTTAGACGTTTAAGAACTGTTTCCTTGCTAATTCGAGTACCAGGAACTCCCTGTAGTTGAGATTGCAAACACTTGCTTGTAATGAATCGTTGACCTAGAGCAGAAAGTCTCAAAAAGTGATTCTGGACACGAGTTGTGGCGCGATGTCTACCTTGCCCAGGTCGTCGGATATGGTTATCAGTGTCCCTATATATTTGTATCATTTGGAATACCGATGTATGAAACACACCAAACCTTTCTTTCTATCGGCTATATCTTTAGGCTTCTTCTAATAACACCACGGTTTGCGTACATTCTTCTCTCGTAAAATTTTGAAATTTACGTTGTATAATGGCGAAAGAATAAAACAAGAAACAATAAGATAACTTTACCAAGATAAACCACGATATAAACACAAGTTAAAACTGATAGCAGGCGCGGCTCGTGATGACGTTTTGGGAGGGCGCGTACAATGATGCGAGTGCCTCGTGTGTTTTCGGTGTTTACTAAGAAAACGCTACAGTTAGTACACGAGAATACACGAAGCACTCGCATCATTGTACGCGGCCCAACAATACGTCATCACGAGCCGCGCCTGACTGATAGTACATTCAATAATTATTGGGTGTGATTTAATTTTATGTAACTAATACCAAAAATAAAACCATATGTCAACACGAGTTTGGAAACTGAACGTCAAATACCAAGTTCTTACAAACCAACGCCAATGGCTACATATTATCAGAAAATAAGATCAATAAGGGAGAGCGGGGCTGGTTGGACAGCGGGGTACATTGATCACTTCTAATTATTTTCGTTATTATACCTACATAAGGATCGCCATCTATAAATCAGATGTTGAACATATTGCTGTGAATAGTGAGTTTAATTGAAAGGTAGTCCACTGTTCACCACAATCTGTGCGAACTTAACTCAGTCAGGTATTCTTCTTAATTGAGACTTCTTAATCCAGGGCTTTCTCGTACAAGAATGTGGAAATTCAAAATAGTCAATAAAAGAACACAATTTTATTTTTATTTTTTATTTAAAAAAAGAAAAAAAAATGGTCTTTACAAAGTGTAAAGACTACTACTGTAACATAATACAGAAGCGGAGAGTAAAAAGATTGTGTGATACAAGACACGCACACAATGAAAAATCTCTCATGAAACGCGAGCAAAATATAAATCTAATAGATTGTTTAGAAAACTTCCAATTTCAAAAACTAATTAACCCCAAATTCAAGACGTAAATAGACCAATTGTCAAAACACGTAAATAACTTTCACTCATGCGCATTAACACGAGCATAAAATCTCCCTCCAAAACCAGACTTTCAAAATGTTCTAGAATAACGTGACAAGCAAAAAACTCCCTCATAAAAAATATGATGGTTTTCTTCACCATCTATATTAAGCTAATATAACAATAAATCAATATATAACTAGGGAAAATTACAATTGAATTATAAAGAAAAAATTTAATATAAATATAATATGAAAAATTACTTACGTTAACGTAAAATTTTCACACACCAAAAAAAAACTTAATAAGAGAGATTTCAAGTGGATTTAAAATACTCTTAACAATACGAGATAAAACAACACTCGTAATTAAACGAGTTAAATTCACATCAAAGCAAAAAAACCCAAATAAACCGAAGTTATAAAAATATAGAAATAAAGAAGAAGTTTCTCTAGGACTGTTCCACTTGAAGTACAAAGTATCTCTTCCGGAAAAATAGATCGGACATTAAGTACGAATAATACAAAATAATCACTCCAGTCGATCCACTTCCTGTTCATATCGACTACCCTATACAAAATCAATATATAAAAGTATATAGGCGCGGTCGCGCGGCAAGATATTAATATATATAAATCTATAAACAAATTGTACATAATAAATAATTATTTTTTTAAAAATGTTCTTCGGGGAAAAGTTCACTACAATATGTACCGACATATCAAGGCCATCATCGATACATCTAGAAGTTCGGCGACGGCAGAGTGACCCTAACCTTGCTTAAAATAGGTGTTAAAAAATATCGTGCACTTCTTTACACGACAGTTTTGCTGGAATTTCGCTGGTAAGTGACAAATACTTTATATTTAGAATGAAAACAATGAATATTATAAAAACATTATCATATTTAAAAAAAATATTTCTTTAATTAGTTTGAAACAAAAAATATGTTTTGGTAAACATTGGGGCACCGTGGTCATGATTAATGGGAGTACAGTGGACACTGATCTGCATGTATTTTTAAGTAGTGACCACTTTACCCCAATTTCAGACTTGCATATTTTTCTGAATCTGGATATTTTGCTTTTTAGAGAAAACACGATGGTTCGCAACAGAAAAAGAAAGACAGAGATTAGCAAAACTGATCCAGGCCTTATGTTTGAGGCTATGAGAAGTAACATTAGATGGAGGCGTGTGAATAAAACGAGCCGCAATTTGTTTCATTTAAACACCCTTTTGGTAATACTTGTAATTCTTTATTTATGTACTGTGCATTTACATTACTAGTTATTGTACTATAAGCACAGACCAAGCTTACTGTTGTATGGCTGCATTGATTCTTCCTCTCTTGCACCTTACACCCATGCTGTATTACCAACTTATGTCTAAAACCTATTGCTACCAACTTATAATTAATTCTTATCCTAACATCTCCCTCCTTAACATATTACAAAACCTTTAACTATTTCAAACTTACAAATCTAATCTGTTTGGCGGACGCCTTGATCTAACAGATTTTCTTATATTTGGTAATGGATTTGATGTGTCGGAATTTAAATCTTGATTATTATATTCATGATTGTTTAAATCCGTATTATTGGCAAACCTAGAATGCTGAGCACGTTTTATAAACATTTCGTTTCTGCGATAGTATCTATTATCTCTAGTTTTAATTAAATAAGAATTATGACCTAGTAGTTTAACAATTTCAGCTTTTTGCCATTGCTTATTCTGAACATTTTGTACCCACACGCTTTCATTAACATTAAAGTTCTGTAGTTTTCTGTTAGCTTTTTGATCATAATATATTTTTTGTTTATTTTGATTTTTTGTCATTTTCATGTATATTTGCTTTCTGTTGAATGACTTATGTTTTAAATCATTTATACTAGTAGGCATTTTTGATCGTAAGGACCTATTCAATAAGAGCTGTGCTGGTGAGTATTCTATTTTTGCAACAGGGGCATTACGATAATTTAGTAAATATAATTCTATATTCTTATTCTCTTCTGACGCTTTTTTCAGCATAGTCTTTGCTGTGTGAACACCTTTTTCCGCTAGACCATTGCTTTGGTGGTAATGTGGGCTGGTTGTTTTAATTTCAAAATTCCACAATTCTGCAAATTTTTTCATTTCTAAACTATTAAAAGGCATATTATCAGCTACCAGAATCTTTTGAATACCATTATGACTAAATACATCTTTAAGTTTTTCTATAATTGCAGAGCTATTTTTACTAGAAAGTTTAATTATGTCTAACCACCTAGAATAATAATCGTAGACGACAAGGTAACTCTTTCCTTGAAATTCTCCAATATCTGTACCTACTTTATAATAAGGAATATCTCGTATTTCATGATTAGTTAATGGGTATTTATTTTTAGATCTACACATATTAGTAAAATGATTTGTTTTTTTACAAACCTTACAAGTTTTACCTTGTGCTGGGCAGTGTTTATTGAATGAGTGTTTATAACCACATTTGCCACATCGTTTATATTTCTGCACTTCTGTTATTGGTCTCCTTGACATATTCGGTGCCTTATTGTTCTTAGCCGTATGCATGTGGAGAGTATTAACTTCAGTTCCACTTACAAATTTGACGATTCTTTCTGCAGCTTCAATAGACTTGCAGTGATTAATAACTTTCTCTAATGTTAAATCTTCTCGTAATAGATATTCTTGAGTGCCTCGGGCATTAATTCCCAATATTATTTGAACTTTTAATAATTTTTCCTCTTGTGTTTGAAAATCACAGGATTTTATTAACTTCTTTAGATCAGCATAATAATTTTCAAATTGTTCACCTACTTCCTGTTTCCTACTAAATAATTTGTATATCTCCATCGCTTCATTTTTCTTAGGTGTACAGTGTTCCTCCAATACTTTTGGTATTTTGTCTACTGTTTCAGTTTCAGTACACAATTTTGTAATTGATTTGTATAATTTCAGTGCTTCCTGACCCATTAGGTTTTTTAATCTAGCCACTTGAACTTCTACAGATTTTTTACTTGTTTCAGTCGCTATAAAATAGTCTTCAATATCTGACTTGAAACAATTAAAATTGTCGGAAATATTTCCACTTAAGCTTAACACTGAAGGTTTGTTGAACTCCATTTTGTTTTTTGTATTGTGAAACCACGTGGAAAATTTGTGTAATTACTATCTTTCTTTTCTCTTTATTTTTCACATTACTGACTGCGCCATGTTTCATTTAAACACCCTTTTGGTAATACTTGTAATTCTCTATTTATGTACTGTGAATTTACATTACTAGTTGTTGTACTATAAGCACAGACCGAGCTTACTGTTGTATGGCTGCATTCATTCTTCCTCTCTTGCACCTTGCACCCATGCCGTATTACCAACTTATGTCTAAAACCTATTGCTACCAACTTATAATTAATTCTTATCCTAACATTATCCTAACAATTTTGATATTCCCAGAACGACATTTAAAAGATACATACAAAAATGTAAAGATAGAGGTATTAGTTGAGATACTGCCACTCTTGCTGACGTATCTTCAATGATGTCTAATCATCCAACACGCAGACTATTTGACAACGATGAAGAATCAATGTTGATTGAATATTTAGTAAAGTGCCCTCAACTTCAGCACGGATTGATTTAATGTTGATATGTACTCTTGTAGCATAAATAGTGTTCAATCGAATTAATTAAATATAACTTATAGTTTAAACAACATTTCCTGCCTTGCCGAATTTCCATATCCCAATAAAGAAAAATATTCTCCAAGAACATCTTCAAAGCTCAAGAAAGCCCTGTTCCAGCCTGTTCTACTTAAGATACAATCCTAAACAACTTCCTAACCATGTATGCATAAAAACATACCCATAGACTTTTATTTTACATAGGTAGCTTGTCTGATCACCTAAAATATTAATAGTACATTTTTATTAATTAATTTATTAATACCTTACACAAATAAATCAAATATTTACGCAGAAGTCACATATTCCTTGTAAAGGTCAATTACAATTGATAATTGTATGATACTGTATGTATCAAACACACTAATTGTTCTAATCTTTGTTCACTAACCAATATTATATATAAATTGCATGAGGCAACCTATTTACGTGTCAGAAACGTCAAACGTGTCAGAAATAATTGAACCAGTAGAGTTTGCAACTTAATATTCTTATTTTTAAAATCCAGTCAGGAAGAAAAACTTGCGGTTCATAAATATTTACATATTGAAACCCTATTAATTAAAAAAAAATGGTGTTTCATTTCTCTAATAAGTAAGGAAGCATCGATTATTAAGTTAATCTGTAAAATCAGTCCGAGCCCTAGTTTAAGATTGCTCTTGATATTATATTTTAGCTGAGCTAAGCCGAAGCAAGTAAGTACAATTTTTCACTAATTATCATAGTTATATTTAAGCACTAAAGCTTTTATAACAGTGTATGTATATATATATATATATATATATATATATATATATATATATATATATAGATAATTATTTCGTGACCTTAGTATGTTATGGTAAATTCAATTTGTAGGCGATTTAAGTTCTGGTTTTACTTCAAAAACTATATATTTAAAACAATCCTACATGTACATGTTTCGGCTAATGATGCCTTTCTCAAGGAATAAAAAATATAAATGACAGTATATTAATGTCATACATTGGATAAAATAATTCAAAGATACATTCCAATTTAATAATAATAAATCATGCCTTGGTATTTTAAAATGGATAAACTGTTTTTGTTGTTCATCCATTTTAAAATACCAAGGCATATTTATTATTATTAAATTGGAATGTATCTTTGAATTATTTTATCCATAGCAACTGCAAATGTATGACATTAATATACTGTCATTTATATATTGTATTCCTTGAGAAAGGCATCATTAGCCGAAACTTGTACATGTAGGATTGTTTTAAATATATAGTTTTTGAAGTAAAACCAGACCTTAAATCGCCTACAAATTGAATTTACTATATATATATATATATATATATATGCCGTAGTCGACAAATTTTAATATCTGTTTGTGTATATAATGTATGCTTGTTGCATCCAACGATGCCAGCTTTAAAAACAGTGCAGGCAGAAGCAGAGTGGTGGACACACATACACCTTTAACATGCCCTATTCCCTAACAAACACTTACCGGGTGTGCAACACTTATTTCTCTGTCGAAACTTGTAAATGTCGGATTGTTTTAAATATATAGTTTTTGAAGTAAAACCAGACCTTAAATCGCCTACAAATTGAATTTACTATATATATATATATATATATATATATATATATATATATATATATATATATATATATATATATATATATATGCCGTAGTCGACAAATTTTAATATCTGTTTGTGTACATAATGTATGCTTGTTGCATCCAACGATGCCAGCTTTAAAAACAGTGTAGGCAGAAGCAGAGTGGTGGACACACATACACATTTAACATGCCCTATTCCCTAACAAACACTTACCGGGTGTGCAACACTTAATAGTCGATTTCAGCATACATGTTTTTTATAACTCAAGAAAAGGCACAAATCATAAAATGGTATTATGCCGATAGACATCTCAATGTACCTGTACATATCCGATATCCACAAAAATTAAATTTATGGGCTGGTATTTTAAATAATTCAATTGTCGCTGGTATTCAATAATTCAATTGTCGGTTCCTTCTATAGGAACATATCAGTAATGTCCGCCTAGCATTTTATTATAGGTTGGCATACTGCCAAGAACAATGTGGTGGATTATTTGAATCTTTAATTTAGAATATTTATTTTTTATTATTATCGGAGAAGAGTTAATTTATGTTCTTTTCATAAGAGTTACACTTATTTTTTTTTTACATGATTTAGAATTAATATTTCATTTCATTTTATTTATATGCGGAGAATATAAGCTTTGTTGTACATCCTCATAAAAGTAATACACCTTTTTCTGTAAATATTCGTGGCAAATTTTATACGTATTTCTAAGATGCGTTCTACAACTCTCTGAAGCAATAGACTTACTGACTAGCTATAATCTGACTGTACCTTATCGTACTTATGCATAAATTCATTGGTAACCTCGCTATATGTCTTTCTTTACTTTCCTCTGTCGGGCTCTTTTCCTCTTCCACTTTCGTGCCAGAAATTAAAATTTGTCGATTACGGTATACATAAATATATATATATATATATATATATATATATATATATATATACAAGTGTCCCGTATAGTTATGTTCAAATTTTAGGAGTGTAAAGTAGACTTCATTTCAAGTAACAAAAACGCAAAACTTGTATATGCATTTTTATTTGTTTCAAAGTTACAGATCTATGAATGTGATTGTCGGATCATAAAAAAATGTAATCCTAAAGTCAATAAAAATTGATTTTATTTAAAAAAGTTCAATTAATAATATTTTCGAAATGTCCAACTCCTTGTTGAATGCAGGCTTGTGCCCGTAAGCCAACAGAAGAAGTACTTATCCGAATTTCATACTTGTTTTGTAGGATTTTCTCGGCAGCAGGGTGAATACGATCCAACAAATCTTCTCTTGTATTCGAAACTTTTGCGTAGACTAAATTTTTCATGTACTCCCATAAACAAAAGTCAAGGGGATTAAGATCGGGTAATCTGGGTGGCCATGCAACAAGACCACCTCGACCAATCCATCTTGGATAATTGACGTTAACCCAATTTCCAAACAGCAATTCCGAAATCTGGTGGTGCCCCATCCATGTGAAACCACATGTCTCGTCGAACACTCGTTGGACATTCTCTAAAAGACCTGGCAGTTCGTCAATAAGAAATTGAAGGTAAATGTCCGCATTTAACCTCTCAGGAAGAACGACAGGACCAATCAACAAGTTATCGATTAGGGCCGCCCAAACGTTAACAGAAAATTCATGTTGAAATTTAGATGGGCGTATATCTTTGGGATTTTCTGATGACCACCTGTGCAGGTTTCTCAGATTTGTAACACCACTTCTCGTGAACGTAGATTCATCTGTCCAGAGGACTATTCTGCAGAAATTAAAATGAAGCCGTAACTGTCTTAGTATCCAGGTATAATAAACTAGACGAGCATTGTGGTCTGCCTCAAGCAAACCGTGTCCGCTGCCATAGTGATATGGATATAAGCCCTCACATTGTAAAATTCGCCAAACTGTCGTTCGTGGCACTCCTAGTTGTCTAGCGATTCGACGTACACTGAGAGTTGGATCCCTTGTAACAATAGTTACTGCTTCTTCCTCTAAGTCTGCTGGAAAATTTACTCCTCGGTCGAAAAGATTATCACGCAGTTCACATTCCCGAAATTTGTTGTGCACTTCCAGAAACGTTCTGTACCAGTGCTTGACGTGCACTGCAGTTACAGTAGCCATACACATAATGAATGTCCGCATAGTCTCTAGAAGAAAATCGGTAAGGCATTTTGAATAAAGAAAACGTTTCCACTCACTAATAAGCTGTTGTGTGAACTGCAACGTAATGTAATCCTTTATTAAAAAATGCAACATTAACAGTCATCTGAACATTTGTTTATTGTATGAGATTTCCAAGAAATTACTGTATGCACTACGACACGTGTTTATTTATTTTAGGTTCACATTTTATTATGCGACGTTAACAATCACAGGCCTGCTATTGAATCGTATAACTTTTTTTAAAATCAGTTTGTATTGACTTTAGGATTACATTTTTTTTCATGATCTGACAGTCACATTCATACATCTGTAACTTTGAAACAAATAAGAATGGTTATAAAAGTTTTGCGTTTTTGTTACTTGAAATGACGTCTACTTTATACTCCTAAAATTTGAACATAACGATACGGGACACTTGTATATATATATAAAGATAATTATTTCTTGACCTATGTATATTATAGTAGATTTAGATATTGGACGATTTATGGTCTGTTTTACATTAATATGTAAATGTATATAAAAATAATCTCTTACATGTTTTAGTAAATATTACATTTATCAAAGTTATGTAAATGATGTAGTCATGGTGAGAAATATATATTCATATATATATATATATATATATATATATATATATATATATAATCGGTCAAACATTCCTTTCGGAATAGGGCCGCTCCTAGAGTGGAGCTCTTGTATTCATTGTTTTGCGGTGAATAACTCCGCTTGGTTTCGATAGGTTCATAGATTGGTGGTTTTCGCTCTCTTCACGATCCTTCCCATTCTTTCCTGTTTGTAGCTATCTCGGTTAAGTTCCTTATCTTCAATTTTTTTGCATCTCCCATTACTTGGTCCTCCCACCTTGTTCTGGGTCGCCCCCTCGGTCTGTCCTCCACCGGTTTCCAGTCTTTTATTCTCCTGATTATGGTCTCCTCTGTTCTTCTTTCTATGTGTCCCCACCATCTTAGCCTTTGCATCTTAATATATTTCACCATATCCTCTCCTTCCATGATGTTTTTTATTTCGTGATTCCACCATATACGGTATTGTTCTTCTCCTTCCATTTTCTTCGGCCCCAGAATCTTCCTCAGGATTTTCCTCTCAAATATTTCTAGGTTTTCTTCGTCCTTGCTGGCAAGGCACATTGTTTCCGCCGCATATGTTACTACCGGCCTTATTGCTACTTTGTACATTTCTAGCTTGGTGTTTTTGCTTAAGTTTCTGTCATTTAGAAACCTCTGATAACGCCAGTATGCTCTGTTTCCAGCCTGTATGCGCGCTTTGATTTCGGTACTCCTATCGTTTTTACTGTTTATGTTTACCCCCAGATATTTTATATTTTCCACTCTCTCAAATTGGTATTCACCTATTTTTATCACGTTTGTGTTTATCTTTCTTCTGGTAATGATCATGTATTTTGTTTTATCTTTGTTTATTTCTAGTCCTCTAATTTTCGCTTCTTCTACTATCTTCAATAGTGCTTCCTCTAGGCTTTGCCTGCTTCTTGCGACTATGGCTATTCATAAATATATACTAAATTAAATTCAAATAATAATAATTCATGACCTAACATTCTCAATAACTAAACGCCAGTTACAAGGGATTGGTAAGTCATGAGTTTTTATTATTATACTACTTCATTCATTATGAAATCACAATGTATTCTGAAGTTTTCTTCCAAATTTATGAGTCAGAAAGCATGTCTAGCTTGTTGTAGATCGTTTTGTTATTACATTTAGTTAATAAAACGTCGATGTTTCGAGGCATTTCAAATCGGGTGTGATACGTTAGTTTAAAGTAGGAGCGTCAATACAAATTCTTAAAGACAAATCTTTCTTAGGTACTATAACAATAAGGTTTATGAAATAAGTATTTAATCTTCCTATGATTTCTTCTTGTAATTATTATTATCGCTAAATTAAACTCTGAACTGAAATTATTTTTTAATATCAGTGTTATATGTATATCTACTAGTATATTATTGACTGCATAAATGTTCACAGATATTTCGCAGACATCGCGAAAAATATTGAAAAATAAGAGCAGAGATCACGGTTACTTGAATATTGAGCCAAAAAATAACAAACAAGTTTCTGATTGTATTTTAAAGAGCTGCAGCTCAAAGTGGTAAGTCCTAGTTTTTTTTTTCCTATTTTCTATTTTATAAGGTTAGTTCTACGGTGTTCTTCAAAATGCTTTATATACGTTTGACTAATACCTAAAGTGAAAAATCGGAGACTGTGGCTTTTAAGTGAATAAAAAATTAAAAACCCTTACCACAATAGAATTCTACACAATAGATTCTATTGTGGTAAGGGTTTTTAATTTTTTATTTAATACCTAAAGGTTTATTATTTCGAATTTGCTACAGGTTCATTAACATGACAATCTTACTACATTGTGTTTACGATATTAAATAATAAAATATATGCTTTGCCAGATTTTAGTGTTCTTTTACAAAATCATTACTGAATTAAAGTTGAGAATTTTTAAAACGTGACCGTATTAGATATAAATCTGTCATAACTATCTTTAAAATACTGATCCTTTTCTAAAACTTCATAACGTTCGTGACGGTGTGGTTTGCGTTTGTATGGGTGTCGGCTGCTATATCTCTCTATATCGCTAATATATAGTTGGAAAAAAGTAACGAGCACACCCTGTATAATCTGAAGAAGTGGTTCTAACGCAATGAAATTTGGTATGAAAGTAGTACTAACGTATCAAAACTTACCCTCAAATGGAGAACGGCGCAGCCTTGCTGGGAAGGGATGCATTAATAGCGGGAGTGTCCCCCGCGAGCGGCGCGTACCATCGCTACACGACGAGGCAATAAGTCGTTGTATGGTAGCGGGAGGGATGTCCAACCATGCTGCTTTAACTCGCCTTAATAGCTCCTCAACGTTACCCGGAGGAGCCGGATAACGTTGAAGTGTCCGACCGATCATATCCCAAACATGTTCGATCGAATTGAGATCCAAAGAACGTGCCGGCCATGGAAGCATCCGTATATGGTTCTCTTCCACAAAGGTCTGGACATCACGTGCAGTGTGCGGTCGGGGGTTGTAGAAGACGTGGGCGCCGTCGAATGTAGGGAAGCACAACACCGTACAAAAGCCGTAACACCTCATCTACGCAGCAGCGAGCCGTCATCGTATGCCGTATACGCAGCAGACGTGTACGTCCACCATGTGTAATAGCACCCCATACTATAATGCCCTGCTGGCGGTGGATAGGGCGTGGTTGGATGCACTCCTCGAGGTGACGCTCACCACGTCTCCGATGAACCAAAATTCGCGCGTCATCGGTGCTCAATTCGAATTTTGATTCGTCGGAAAACAAAATGTGCCTCCACTCGACAACCCACTGATGTCTAGCCTGCACATACTGGCGCCGTGGACGGCGGTGCTCGCGAGTCAGTGGAATTCGCTGCAACACACAGCGCGCTCGCAGTCCACTTTCTAGCAAACGCCCCCGTACAGTTCGCGTAGTGAGTACGCCTTCCTTTCCTGCTGCCCAAACGGCTCCAAGTTGCCTTGACGAAGCGCTGTGCATAAATGGCGCGATTCTCGCGTGCTGTGCTCGCGCGGGGCCGTCCCGCTAGCGGCTGAAGGCGCGTACGTCCTTGCTCCATCCATTCTCGCCATGCCCGCTGCACTGCCGATAATGACCGCTCGAGACGGCGCGCGATATCACGGAAGGATATTCCTGTCATGTGCATCCCCATAACCTTTCCTCGCTCAAACTCACTCAGATAATGCGAACGGCCTTCCATCACGCTAACAATAACCGGTTTCTCCCTCCCCGCATCGGTCTCCATGGAGACAACATATTGCAACTGTCGGAGGCACTCAGTAAAAAATGCATTAATATAAAAAGTCAAAACTCGCTGCGCAAACTCGTCTAGAGGAAACCTTAATGCTCCGCTAAATCTACGCATTTATCTTGACACGTTCAGATTATACAGGGTGTGCTCGTCACTTTTTTCCGTCAGTGTATGTCGTCGCAGTCATAGCTTAGTGTTAAAGAAAAGAAAACAATGAAACGCCCACACCAGAGTCCAAAGTTCAATTTTTTTTATATTTAAAGTTTATCAAATATCTTTATTTAAAACAAATATTGTCAGATCAGATACTTGATGTAAATTTAATAGTTACAAAATAATTAAATGTCTTTCCGCTTCTTTTTCCCCAGATATAATGAGCTAAAGTCTTTGTAGGCGCTACTCCCTTTTTATTATTTTAAATACTTCTTCAATTAGTTTGGCCAGTCTACCAATATTTTTTGAGATTTTAATCATATTTTTCTTTGTCAATTTGAAAAAACTTAGAACATGATACCCCTCTCTCCAAAGAAAGTTTAAGGTTGCTTTGAATAATTAATCAATTGCATAAGAATAGTTCTTCCAATCCAGAAGCTATCTCCAATGGCTTTAAAATGGTTATGTTAGTCTAAAGCATTGATTCCCAAAGTGGTCCAGGTGGACCCCTGGGGGTCCACCTGGACCACGGGAGACTCGACGGGAGTCTACGTTGGCGTGACAAAAAAATGGGGGTTCACAATTCGTAAGCGGGGGTCCACGAAAATTTATCTGGTTTCATTAGTTATTATATTATTATATTTTTCATATTATTATATTATTATTATAATAAATTAAAATTATTGTTTAGGAGAAAATGGTGGCCATATTGAGCATTTAATAAAGTAACTGTTTTGTAGATATCTAGAAGAAAAGAAATTTATGTTTTTATATTTTACTTAGGGTTAATAAATTTTATGAATTATGTCGCATTTCGAAATTAATTTATGTAGAATAAGAATTTCATAAAACGGTAATTTCTCTGAAACTATCAGGGTTTTAGAGGCTATATGGTATATATATATAAATTGAAGGGATTAAGTAGCTCTACAAAATTGTGCAATAATATACAGGGTGTTTCATTTGAAAAAAAAAAGTTTTGACCTATTAAAATGTGATGATTTTGTGCCTTCATATTAAACAACCTGTGTATGAAAAAAAAAATACTCTTGTGCCATATATTTAATAAACTCTTTCTCTTTGTAATTAAGAAGAATTTCGCTTTACATGTTATTAGTAAACTTTTATGAGATACATTTATGATGCAATTTTCTCTAAAATTTCATACTTTTCGCAATAATTTGGCAACGCGGTAAAATTTTGTCGAAAAAATCTAGTAACTTATGTACACCGTTATACTGATTACGATAATGTAAAAATATAGCTACCATGCCATTTAAAAAAATATTTCGGTTAAATGCCTCGACTAATCTGAGCAGCCAGTATAGTTCCAATTATTTTACAAATATGCAGTGTTGCATTTGCTACAACTTCTATTTGAAACATTTTTTGATATGTGTTGTAATAAACGAAATATTGGACTTCCTCGCACTAATGGGCCACCCTGTATATATATATATATATATATATATATATATATATATATATATATATTGATGAAGACCAAAAAAGAAAGTTGTATAATAAATACGGAACCTATAATATAAAGCGAAATAATATTAGATTTAACAGTTGTCAAAGTTGACAGTTGACTCAAATGTTATTCTATAACACATACAAAAAAATGATAAAATATCCAATATATATATTTTACTTTGATAGGTCTCTATTCAGTGCTTAACTTATTATTTAGTTCTACAGGTTGTTCGTGTTATGCTTCCGACTAGCTCTGTTTATGGTGAACAAGATAATCATAAAAGTAGGTTCGGTGTTTTGGATAGAAAACAAATATCGGTTTAAACTAAGTTATATCAAGTGAAATTTACTACCAATGTTATTACAAGAATAAAACACGAGAATGAATTGTAAATAACACTATTTAATTAGAATCTCTATGCAACAAGGTAAGTTTAACTGTACTATACTATAATATTCGCATGAAAAGTCACATGAAGTTACATAATACATAGGTAAGGTTAAATATTGTAATAAAATATTAATAATATAAATTTTTAAAATTAGGTAACTCAAATTCAAAGTAGAAAGAACTGTATTTTCTGGTATTTAACTATATAGTGATCTATTGTTAACAATTTAGGAATTTAAGTGAAGTATGAGCGTTCTTTTTCGAAATGTAACTAATAAAAATTTTGTATTTTAGGAGATTATAAAATAAAAACACAAACTTGATACTGGTCGTTCTTCTATGTGAATGATGAATACTTGAGTCTTGATGTACAGGTCCAAAGGGATCAAGTGCCGGGAAAAGGCTGGTTTTGTACCAAATTCTGGACGACGTCCTTATGAAATTGAAGTTTTTAGTTTATCGTCCTTAGTGGGTTCAAGATAAGGTAATTTGATGCTGCCGGGGAAAGTCTGGTTTTGTTCCAAATTCTACATAGCGTCTTTTAGAATTTGGAGTTTTGGTTTATCGTCCTTAGCAGGTTCAAGATAAGGTAATCTTCGTAAAATTTTTTAAAAGAAAAACTAGTGGTTCAGGAATTTATAGGCTACCTTTATGGTAAGTTTTGACTATCTTATTATAAATTTTAATCACTTTATTGACTTTATTCCTTCACACACTTTTAATGAAAATTCCACGTGTCATGCCAATTTTTTCAATAATAATCATTCTTTTATTCAATCTCCAGGCACCTTAATTTCAATGTTGTTTATATACATTTCCTCATAACAACAATTTTCTCAAATAACATACATCACTATACCCAAACGTTTAACATTACAAATAGATTATGATCATAAAAGGTGACATAAAATCCCTATCAATTAAGTTAAATATCCTCGGTGAGATAAAAATGTAAAAGAAAATGACTGAAGTTAATGATTACAAGGAATTAAATAAAAGAGTGATACTAATTTGATAAATTAAGAACGCGGTATTAACTTAATTAATATGACATGTGGAAAATACAGTTCTATTTATGACTTATTTTTTTTTAAAAAAATTAACATTTTTTTAAAGAACTCAGCCCTATATTTATGTTCCAGGCCCTTTATGAGTAGGCTTGACCTACATCAATATATATATATATATATATATATATATATATATATATAATTCTTTCGTGACCTTGGTATGATACGGTAAATTCAATCAGTTGGCGATTTAACGTCTGGCTTTACTTTAAAGTATATATATTTAAAACAACCCTACATGTTTCGGCAATGATGCCTTTATCAAGGATATAAAATATAAATGCCAGTATACAAATGTCATATAATTGAGTTGCTATGGATAAAATTATTCAGAGATACATTCCAATTGAATAATAATAAATCATGCCTTAGTATTTCAAAAACAGATAGACAACAAAAACTGGGAAAAGCAAGACATGAGTTATTATTATGTATGCGCCCGTGGAGCGTCTTAAGATGCAAAGTTGTCGGCATTCGCCTTAAACGAGAAGGAAAACCACGAAAACCTACTTGGACAACCAGACAGGAATCAAAACACGGAACAGTCAGCATGATAAGCAAATATATATGATTTTAAATGTAATTGATATTTAAATAACTTAAGATATATAATTATATAACAAAAAAAATATATTATGATGGTAAATTGCAGATCGTTACACAATTAAGTTATAGTATATACTGCTTAAATTTTTTATATAATTTCTGTTGTTAATTGAATTTTTTTCCTGTTTAATACTAATCATTTCTTTAATTTCTCTTTTCATTGTGTGTTGTGCTTTATCAATTATCTGTGTGTTTTCAAAATCGAAATGGTGATCGCGTTGTAGTTTGTGTGTAGATAAAGCAGTTTTTGTCTGTTTTAGAGTATTTGTGGGCTTGTATTCTTTTGTATAAATATTGTTTCGTTTGGCCTAGCAGTAACTATCGCAATCGCGACATGGTATTTTATATATGACATGTGTTTCTCGATTTTTTTCTATTTTTGGTTTAAGTTTTGAAAATAAATGTTTATTAGTATTACTAAGTTTATATGTTGTAGCTATATCATATTTTTTTAAAGTGTATTTAATTTTTCCTGATAGTCGTGGAACATATGGAATCGTGATATATGTTGTGTGATTGTTCAAATTTTTATTGGTGTCTGGAGTGTTGTATATTTGGTGTACTCTTTTTTTAATTGTTTGGTCTATAAGTTGTGGTGGATAATTATTATCTGTTAAGATTGTTTTAATTTTCTTGATGTTATCTTTTCTGTATTGAGTATGTGATAGTTTTACTGCCCTATCAGTCAGATTATTTATAATCATTTTATTGAATACTGTAGGAGCATTTGAGTGGTAATTCATATAACGAAAAGAAGCTATGGGTTTATTATACCAATTTGTATAAATAGTACACTGTCTATCATAGCTCAAGGAAATATCAAGAAAATTAATACTGTTATTAATTTCTTCTTCAATAGTGAATTTTAATTTGTTGTAAAAATTATTGAATTTATTTAAAAGATAGTTTATTTTGTTAGTCGGAATACATGTTATGATATCATCAACATATCTTTTGAAAAAAATGGGGTGGAAGTCTAATGAATTGATAACGTTTTGTTCTAAATGTTCCATTACTAGATTTGCAATAGGAGCAGCTAAAGGAGAGCCCATGGCAATACCAAATGTTTGACTATAAAAAGAATTTTTGTTTTGAAAATATGTGTTATCGAGACAGAAGTGTATACCTCTAATAAATTCGTTTTTATTTAGTGATGTGTGTGGGCTAATTTCATCCCATTTCGATTCTATTATGTTTATAGCTAGATCTGTAGGAATGTTAGTATATAAAGATTCTACATCAAGTGATATAATTTTGTGATTAGTTGGTACTTTTTCTTTCTTGATGAAATTTTGAAATTGCCATGAGTCTTTGGTATGATATTCAGTTTTTCCTAACATCTTAGATATGCTATCACCTAGGAATTTTGCTATATTATATGTAAGTTTGTTTTTAGTGTTGAAATCTATTATGTTTAGTCTATGCCATTTATTTATTATTAAGTTATTATTTTCTTTTTGAGTTTTCTCTGTTGGATTATTTCTTTCTTTTTTATAGATGAATTTATCGTCTAATAGTTTTTCTATTTTTTGCTCATATTCCTCTTTAAGAATGATCACTGTTTTATTTGATTTATCTGCTGTTGCTATTATAATATGAGGGTTGTCTTGGACAAATCTTGTCTTGGATAATTGATAAAGAACAAGACACAATGAAAAGAGAAATTAAAGAAATGATTAGTATTAAACAGGAAAAAAATTCAATTAACAACAGAAATGATATAAAAAATTTAAGCAGTATATACTATAACTTAATTGTGTAACGATCTGCAATTTTCCATCATAATATTTTTTTTTTTGTTATATAATTATATATCTTAAGTTATTTAAATATCAATTACATTTAAATATCATATACATTTGCTTATCATGCTGACTGTTCCGTGTTTTGATTCCTGTCTGGTTGTCCGAGTAGGTTTTCGTGGTTTTCCTTCTCGTTTAAGGCGAATGCCGACAACTTTGCATCTTAAGACGCTCAACGGGCGCATACATAATAATAACTCATGTCTTGCTTTTCCCTGTTTTTGTTGTCTATCTGTTTTTGGAATACTAATGCATGATTTATTATTATTCAATTGAAATCTATCTTTAAATAATTGTATCCATAGCAACTCAATTATATGACATTTGTATACTGTCATTTATATTTTATATCCTTGATAAAGGCATTGCCGTAAAGCCATTAAAGTAAAGCCAGACCTTAAATCGCCAACTGATTGAATTTACTATATATATATAACAATTGATAAATTATTGGAGTTTTTCGGCTTTTATATGAAATATTTACAAATATCAAGTTAGTATGTTATATTTGTAAATATTTCATATAAAAGCCGAAAAACTCCAATAGTTTATCAATTGTTATATTTAATAAACGGCTAAGAAATTATCTAAACACCTATGTATATATATATATATATATATATATATATATATATATATATATAGTATTTTCTTGACCTTGGTATGATAAGGTAAACATACCATATATATATATATATATATATATACCGGTACGGAAAGACAACACTTATAATCGGGACGTAAACCTATACAATAGGAAACAAATATGTAAAAAATTTACATATCTGTAACTATGCACATGGACAATAATTGGACAATGTGCATAGTTACAGATATGTAAATTATTTACATATTTGTTTCCTATTGTACAGACGCTTTATACGTGCTTAACGTATTGTCATACTTAAACAAAACCTTTTTGTATAACGTAAACCTATGTATAAAAACACGGCGCAGTTGCCAGTATCGCCTCGTATGTAGCAACGATTAGAAACCAAGCCCCCACCACGCATACAGTCTTTCGATAAACAAACTACAAGTATGACTAGTGCGGCAGTACTAATCTAGCACGTATTGAGAGTGTGTCTTCGCTGCTGTCAATTATATCGTCTCGCGTTCGTCCTATCACTGTAATATAGCGTCCTATCACGCTATATCACAGGCTTGGGTTTTGTCAAGAACAGAGAGGCGATTTATTCGAACACTTACTTTAATTTCAATTTTTCCTTAAGAATTTTTTTTATTAAGTTTTCCTAGAAGAATCTTTTTGTTTTATTTTACTTTTAGAAACATCTTTTTATTTACATTATAAGAATGCTATTTGTTTGCGTTTTAGTATTCTATTTGAGAAAATTGTTTTTTACGTATTGTATTGATTGTTGTAAGAAGTTTATTTAGTTGGAAAAGAAGTTTTAATTTAATTTAATTTATTTATTTAATGTAATTTATTCAATTTTTATATTAAAATTCCAAGTATGTTAGTACATTGTTATGTTTTATTTTAAATGATGTTTTTCCCGCGAGAACGTACTGTTAAATGCCGAGCGGAGCATTGTGAACGCAAATGACGCAGGCGCACAATTCTTGTAGCATGAGCTGTACGATATGGCAACGTGCTCCTAGAATTCTCCTGTTATACATGGAAAGCCGCATTTAAGATGACCCCTTACCATACCTGTATATACCGCATGCATCAAATATCATTAGGCATAGGCAATACGTATGAGTACATACGGTGTATATGTATATGAAAAAACTAATGCCGGCGAAGACCGCGACGGCCGGCAACGATTGTCTCCGATTGTTTCGCAAATACAAGTTAGCAGTAATCATTTGACCATCGACATAGGTACTTGTAATGCGTTCTAAAATAACATTTACGAATTGCAAGGGATTGCTTTTCTTATTTCTTTCAGTAGATGCAGGAAATTTAAAGAATAATCCTAATCAAATAAATAAAAAAGGATTCTAAAAATTATAATAAATTATACAAGAGGTTCAAAAATTCCTGCTTGCACAGCAAGACATTGTCCTAGGCGGTCGTAGAAATTAGCTCTTACATTTGCTAACATGTCGGCAGTTAACGAATTCGCAGCCTCAGTTATTTTTTCTCTCAAGGCAACTAGAGTTTCTGCGCTACCAGCTTCATGAGTATAAACAATATTTTTTAGATATCCCCACAAAAAGAAATCATTTGAAGATAGATCAGGAGATCGCGGGGGCCATTTAATGTTTCCTGTTCCAGTAATAAGACGGTCAGGAAAAGTATTTCCTAGAAATTCCTTTACCCTCACTGCATTATATGCTGGACAGCCATCATGTTGAAACCAAACGATTTCCTGATTTATTCCAATGTTATGAATGGCGGGAAGTATTTGATTTTTCAGTAATTCTAGATACTTGTCGGCATTTAATATACCATCAATAAAATAGGAGCCTATAGAATGGTCACCTAAAATACCTGCCCAAACATTTAGTTTTTGAGGATACTGAGTGCGATTTGCAAAATGCCGGTGTTGATTTTCCGAAGTCCAATATCGAAGAACAAAGGGATTGTGCTTTCCGTGTAATGGAAAAGTTGATTCATCGGTGAAGAGAATATTTTTAACGAAATTTTCATCTTGATGTATCTTTTCCATAACGTCTTGACAAAACTCCATTCTACGGAAATTGTCCTCGGGAGATATTTCTTGAGTTTTCGAATATTTGAAACATTTTAAACGATTACGTTTCCAAATACGTGAAATAGTTGTGTTACTTGTACCCAATTCCTCGGCAGCCCTTCTAGTAGATCTCGTGTTATCAATTTCCACAATACTACAAATTAATACATCCCGCCTTTCTCTTTTCTCAATTTTTTGTGGTGATACCTCTCTTGGTTTGCATTTCATACAGTTATTGAGACAGAAACAAGTTTCAAATTTATTTATAATATTATAAATTGTTTGTCTGCAAGGTACAGAGCGGTCTACAAAAGTCAGCGCAAACAAATTCATGCACTCCATTGCAGACCTGCCAGCATAAAACCATTTTACTAACTGAAGATTTTCAGTGGGTGTATAAAGAGCCGTTATACATCAATTTTATTGTACGCTTTCAAACTGTAACGGCCGCAGCTAGACTAAATGCAAAATTTCCAGTCAGTCAGTATCGGAGACAATCGTCAGTCGTCGCGGTCTTCGCTGGCATTGGACTGGCTTTCTCATGTACGTATACATTGTATGTACTCATACGTTGATTCTCTATGCTTAATGATATTTAACACATACGGTATATATATATATATATTATTAAATCAACACTGGTTGACTTTTGTATTTTACCACGTGAGAGCGCCAAATTGTTAATTGTTAAGCTGCTAGCTTGTACTGATTTTGTTCCGGTCTTGCTGTAGCGTCCTATGAATAATGAGCATCAAAGCTCTACCGCGTATGCATTATGCTAAAATAAAATAAGAGAAAACACAACAACGTTGTCCTTAAAGTTTTATTAAATATTTGCATAAAAGAAATGAGGCTTTGAAATACCTTAAATTAATTAAATGCAAGCTATATATACAGGTAACGTCGAATAAGTATTTGCACACAGAAAAATAAATTACAAAAAACGAGTTTTAAAATGTGGTTGAATAGTATCTGTATCGGTCTATACAGAGTTTACCTTTGATTGATGTCTGGAACGGACACATGGTACAAAACTAGAAAAAGCGCCGATCAGCGCGACACTATTATGGTAATTCTGAAACTGTATAATTTAAACAATAATTATTATTTATATAATTGCTTATAAGGTAGCCTAAATTCTATTTATATTAATTAACTAAAGAGATAAACGTAAATTCTTTTTATGAGTGAGTAAATCAAAATGCTACTATTAGTCAAAGTATACTCACCTAGATAGTGAGTCAAGTTTCTTATGTATTCATTATTGAATAACCAAATTATTATTAGTCAACTTAAAACTAGTATTTCATTATCCGGAAGTTCATAAAAATGATATTTGCTTTCACAAATAGGTTTATTCCTTTAAATATCTCTTGCCAAATTCTGCTATTGAAAAAAATTCATAGCTGTATTCAATACAGATTTTTAGCGGTTCTTAGATTCAGAATTTAAAGAGATTATGTTAAATCCTTTTGTTTTAAACACATTAAATCTATTGAGACCTAAAAGGAAACAGATTAATATAGTTAAATAATTCATATTATAAGTTTATATCCTACATCTTAAATTTTATAATAAGTTTAAGTATATACCGATAGGTCCAACTCGCAACGGGCCATAGGCAACAATATACGTATGGAACGTAATGCGATGTGGCAACGTGTATACGATGCCTATATTGAGTGACTTTCTTAAAATTTAAATTTATTTTGCAGAATTATTGATTTTTTTACTTTTATCTTTTAGAAAACGTAATTGTTTTTTTATTACTTAAAATTACTTTATATGAAAAATAGTATACCATAAAAGTGTAAACAAAGACAGTATACATTGAAACGAATATTCATTCAATTGTATTGTCATGAAATTGAATTTGTCAATCGTTGTTAAATTTGTTAGAATGAATAGATATTTATATTTATCGGAAAATACTAATACTTAAAGCAAACAAATAAGGTGTAGTGTTTTGTTATAGGAATGTATAATATCCATTCCTTCCTGCATATTGATTATGCAGCTGATGCTTTCGTAATATGCTCATATTTGTATTTCTACTATTATCGTGATGTTATTATAATACAGATACCAAAATCTCACGTAATATTTCCATCAGCCTTTTATTAACAATAAACAAGTAAAGTACAACTTCGTAGGTCGACAAACGCTCCAGTCTTCATTATCACTGTATTATACATGAACTGTAGGCTTAGTTTTTCGTAGAAATTGAAGTACGTGTCTGTTCCTTTGTAAAATTATAATAAGGGCAGGGGTTAATTTTATTCTGGCATTTTTTAAAATGCAGAGATCAGTTTTGCGACAGCATTCAGCTAATTACAATCTAAAATAAGCAACATTGTAACGTATTTTGGAATTGTGAATATCCGTAGGTAATAAAAAAAAAGGAAGTATAGTTTAATTACAACTGTAGCTTCCTCCTGGTTTGAAGGAAGTCGGTATGTATCGGCCGAAGTATAAGTTGAAATAATACAAATATGAGCATATTACGAAAGCATCAGCTGCATAATCAATATGCAGGAAGAAATGGATATTATACATTCCTATAACAAAACACTACACCTTATTTGTTTGCTTTAAGTATTAGTATTTTCCGATAAATATAAATATCTATTCATTCTAACAAATTTAACAACGATTGACAAATTCAATTTCATGACAATACAATTGAATGAATATTCGTTTCAATGTATACTGTCTTTGTTTACACTTTTATGGTATACTATTTTTCATATAAAGTAATTTTAAGTAATAAAAAAACAATAACGTTTTCTAAAAGATAAAAGTAAAAAAATCAATAATTCTGCAAAATAAATTTAAATTTTAAGAAAGTCACTCAATATAGGCATCGTACACACGTTGCCACATCGCATTACGTTCCATACGTATATTGTTGCCTATGGCCCGTTGCGAGTTGGACCTATTGGTATGTGAGAACGATATATGTTTTCCACAACATATGTGTTTATGTAACGTGTTAATACACAAGGTCAACTCAGTTTTAGGTCAACAATGTTTTATCCATATAATTCATGAATATTTTTTATATTAAAATATATAAAACCGAATATTTATAGTAAAATGTTTATACTAGTATAATTATCTATTTTTTATGAGTATAACTAAGAGTATTACATAATTTGGAATTTTCGTAGATACTTTTTAAATTGCTAATTAAACTCCTTTTAATACATATAACGGGTGTTCAGAAACATTCGAAGTCAAAGTAGTCCTTGAAAATATGAAGTCATGTCTGATATAGATTGATACATTTACTTAATACAATTTTATAGGATATCATACTTATCATACACGCAAATGTCAGTTTATGTCGAAATACATTACTTTAATATGCCATATTAATTAATATAAACTAGTCAAGTAATGATTTTAGAGGGTGACAGTAATTAATTTGCAAATTTCAAATTAAGTATTTTGATATTTTAGAGAATTATTGCTGAACAATAGCGCCTCTTCATGCGATAACTGGAAAAAATTACATAATCCAATTAATATGCTGTTCATTCTTGTGTAATAAAGCTCATCTAATCTGTAGTAACATGTAAAAAGACAGTGCAGAATTAAGAGGAAATAACTTTACAAGTAAAGGTTTTATTCATCTTATAGTGACAATAGTATCTAGTTATCGTACTAGTTTAATATATTAACATTCAATAAATTATTGTAAGAAATGGCTTAAAATAAATTTGAAACAAATAAATTGTTTGTAGAGTCCTTAGATTACAACCTTATAATAAATATCATAAATGGTAGTTGTATTTTTAATTTTATTTATAATTCTGTCTTGGAGATCTATATAATCTTGCACTGGTACTTGATAAATTGAATTTTTTAAAAAAGGCCATAAATAGTAATCACACGGTGTAAGATCACAAGATCTTGGAGGAGATTCATGATCGCTGTTCAAACTAGTTAAACGATTTCCAAACACTTCTTGTAACATATTCATTGTTTCCCCCGCTGTGTGAGCTCTAGCACCATCTTGTTGAAAGTATCCCAAAGCTAGTTCATCATCGCGAAGTTGATTAAAGAAAGGCAATAGTATTTCCTGTCGATATCTTTCTGCAGTCAAGGTACCATTAAAAAAAATTGTACCAATAATCCTTCTTCTACTTATAGCGCACCAAACACCAACTTTCTGAGGATGTAAAGGAGCTTCAACATAAAAATTATTGGGCTTTGTATCACTCCACATTCTCATGTTTTGCGAGTTAACATATCCACTAACATGAAACCATGCTTCGTCTGAAAAGAAAGTTTTGTCTAGGACATCATCATTAAAATTATTTGTAAACCATTCGCAAAATACTACTCGTCGCGGATAATCAATGTCGAGGATTTCTTGCAAACAAGTTATACGATATGGGAATAACTGTAAATCTTCTTTTAAAACTTTATGGCAAGAACCAATGACAACCCGGTTTGTTGAGCAAGAGTTCTTACTGAAGTTTTAGAGGCATGAGTCATTATTTCTCCAACATTCCCAATCACTTCTTCTGTCCGGACTTTTGGTCGCCCACCACCCTCTTGGCGTCCCACACTACCAGTTTGTCGAAAAACTGGAACAATTCTGATTAGTGTACACTGAGAAGTATAATCAAAAGTAAGGCTGGGAAATTCATCTCGAAATTCTTCCAAACAAGCTTGAATTGAATACTTCCACTGGCCATCGATCTTTTGACCATTTCGAAAATATGCTTCAACCATGAATGCTTTGTATACGTTAGCAAATACCATTTTCAAAATTAAAAAATATAAATTAGTATCTTCGATATTAGATTCTGACAATTTTTGACAGACAACAGTTGACATTTAATAATTATTACAAATCAGATACTTAAGTAAAGATATACGATTTTTTGTTCAGAGCCCACTTGACTTCGAATGTTTCTGAACACCCGTTAGATAGCACTATATATTAATTTGAAATTGGATAGAAATATGAAAAGATTTCTCTGTTCTTAATCACCAGCAATTAAAAAAATAAACTCTGAGAGGTGAAAATAAGTGAGTCTTGTGTTACCTATACTAAATATGTATTATATTTTTAAAGATAGAGTTTTTAATTGTCGCCCAACGAATGCATACGACAGGTACTACAATATTGGGCACAGGTATAGCTTGGGCATTGTAATATTACACTATGTATGCTTGAAGGAGCACTTGTGGTGAGAGGTGTTTACCTCTCGAAGGCTAAAAATTGAAATAGCTTGTCCAAAATAAATCCAGTGGTAAAAAGGGTTGCTTTATGGTTTTGTTTAAGAATAACCATATTGCAAACAGCAATTCTAAGAATTACGAACTAATTAAATATGCGAGAGTTAAAGCGACGTTAAAGAGTTGTAATATCAATTAAATTAATATCATTAAAACATTCCATTAAAAAAAACTTCAAAATAATATGTCACATGATATGGTTGATAGCTTTTACACTAAGTGAATTATATGTGTCAATTATAATGTGGAGTCTTACGCGATATAATTGATATGTAGAAAATAGCTAAATAATAATTAAAATTACTAATTCAGATATAATTAGAACGTAATTAATAAATAAATTAAAATTATGTAACAGAAATTCTAAGGAGTATTCTAAAACTCTTGGACCTAACCGCTTGGTAGACAGATTCTCAGAATAAGGGTGTTGTTTAGGACTAGTGATTCTTATTCTTAATATATGAGAATTTATTTGTTGAATTGTATTTACACGCACTGTATAAGTATTATAGTTCTATTCTGTTATTGTAGAAACCTCCAGAGTAGCAAAGATTATTTCTAGTTTTGTTAATACATATCGGTCAGTATAATAGATCATATTTCATATTCATGAATACGCGAAGAGAAAGTTCTTGGGTTTCCATAGAAATTATGTACAATTTTCGTTTCTTTTATAGTTTTAACAATAGTAATAACAACAAATTGTATGATATCGTCCTGCTTAAAATGTTTTTCTTTATACTTTTCCTTTATACTATTCGTTGGAACTTTCTAATATCAATGTCCAACAATAATCAACAAGTATTTCACTGTTTCACTTGCCCTGATAACGTTTTTCAAAAACAGAAATATCTTGATGAAACCTTCCGCCGTGTTCATCACTCACGTCGCCGAGGTTTGGGGGAACGAAATCCACATGCGAGTGCAAAAAATGTATTTTGAAGCTTATGTTGCAGCCCAATTCATGGTAACTTCTAAGAAGTTTATTAGCAAGTGCTATATACAAAAAAAAGGTTTAAGTATATCAATACGTTAAGCACGTATTACGCATTTGTTACAAATGAAACAGATATGCATTACACATGCAATATATACATGTCTGTAACTGTACACATGGACATACACCTGGTATTTTTCAGCATTTACTTCTCTTAAGATAAGTGTTTCTGCCATCTACTATTAGGCGTCATTAGTTAAGCTAGTGAAGTAGGTAAAGCTTAAACAAAGCGCCTCATAAGGTATAGCAAATTTTGTCCTATCAGGTGGCAATAGATAATCTAGTGACATCTGACGGATGAAAGAGACTATGCCGAAAGTGACAACCTTCCCTTGATCGGCTACGCCGGTACAGAAGAAAAAGAAATACGTATATAGGTGTAAGTCCATTATCACGATGCCAAATGGCAGCAAATATACAAAAAAAGTATATCAATACGTTAAGCACGTATTACGCATTTGTTACAAATGAAACAGACACAGTGCACAGTTACAGACGTGTATATTGCACGTCTACTTCATTTGTAACAAGTGCTATATGATTGTTAGATTTTCTGTTTCCCAGAAAAGTTACATTTTTAAAGAAAGCACACGCCAAGTCGCTTCAAGTTTCTTCAAATTTTTATCTTGTAGAAGTTTAATTTGGGGTCCTACAAAAATTCCCTCTTTAAATTTTGGATCTGAGATTTTGCAAAATTTTTGTCATAGGTATTGGAATTCATGGTCATCTTTATCCATTGCTTTCACTAAATTTTTCATCAAACCTAAATTTATGTGAATGGCGGTAGAAGTATTTTATCACATTCGACTAGTGACTTATGAATCATATTCTTTTGTTCAGAAATATACTGAGCTCTGATTCTGACAATGTAGTGTGTAATTTCTTGATCGACTGCCCCACTCAGAAAGAAAAAGCAATTCCTTGTATACCCTAGTTAAGTTACCCTAGTTAGTAAACTGAGTAGAATCGATACAACTTTGAGGCCTGCGATGATATATCATTTGTACATTTGGTAATTACAGAAAAGTCATACTTTAATACGTTTCTTTTAAGTGGACTGCGTGAAGAAGGACAACTTTAAACTTAATTTCGAAGCATGGATAAAAAGACGCCATTCTTCGGGATGGTGTTGGTGACAATGCCAATATCAAATCATCGACATTATTGCAGTATAAAAGACCCTCGCCGGTTGAAAAATATCGTGATAGTTCTTTCTGTCGATTACGATACATAGAAATGTGTGTGCCTGAAGCTAACAGTTTCCATCCTTAGAGTCTAGATCCTAGTATTTCTGCTTTAGATTTTGATAAATTTAGGTTTCGAATAAAATCATTTAATTCTAACTGATTTGTTAGGTGTAGTCCATCCTTTTCAGATAGCAAAAATTCATCATCGCTGGTCGGTAACTTGACATTTGCTACATCTGGTTCTGTAACACCATATTCTTCACTTGAGACACCTATAGGTCTTGGTAATGGTTCTGAATGAGGTAGCAGAAAGCAGACTAGCATAACTAATATTTTTCTTATTTTTATTGGAAAACCCGAAAGTTTTCGTGCAGCAAAAGTAGCAATCAGTCGAATGATCCATTTGTTCACGTCGAATCATAGATCTTGCAAATGGCACTTTCTTATCGTTTGACCAGCCCCTTAGAGTAATAGCACAGCATCTGCAGCAAATGCTGGGGGCCCATGGCTTGTCATGATGTTCAATAGTTAAGCCAAAATAGTAAAAATATAACTTTTCTGTTAAAAGTGTAATATTCTGGTTATGCTGCTGGGTAGTAGGATTATCCATATACGAGGGCAGTTCAATCATGATGGAGACAAACGCTGTAGATGGCGCGCATGTATGTTTTGAAGGTCGCGGCTTGAGTATGTGATAGCTGGGTCCCTTACGAACAGTGTGGCATAGTTTTTGTCACGAACGCATGTTTTACGCGCGTGCTACGACCATGAGTGAACGTCAAGTGCCGACCGCCGTTGCGCAACGAATTATCATTCGTTTTTTAGTGAGGGAAGGCGTTGAAAACACGGAAACTTTTCGGCGAATGCAAAATCAGTTCGGTTGTGAGTGCCTGAGTAGGGCTGCTGTGTTTAAATGGACCAAAGCGTTCAAGGCTGGCCGCGAAACGTCGAGAATGAGCTGCATGATCGTCGACCGCGAACCAGCATCACACCAGACAACATTCGCTGCGTAGAACAACTCATTTTGGAGGACCGTAGGATGAATGTTCGAGACATTTTGGCTGAACTCGGCATCAGTATTGGTAGTGTAGAGTCTATCATCCACGAACACCTTCAATATCGCAAAATAACGGCGCGATGGATTCCCAAACTGTTGAACTTCGAGCAAAAATTCACGCGATTGGAAGTTTGTCGCCGCTTGCTGACGCGATACGAGGCGGAGGGGGACGGTTTTTTAACGCGAATCTTCACTACAGACGAGACATGGGTATACTATTACACTCCCGAAAGCAAGGTGTCGTCTAAAGAGTGGAGGAAGGGGCGCCAGTCAAAGCGAAGACAACCAGGTCCACGGGTAAGGTTATGTGTACTGTGTTCTGGGACCGGCGAGACGTGCTGTATGTCGACTTTCTGCGCACACAACGTTCCATCAATGCTGCATGCTACTATAACATTCTGAAAACACACGTGAAACCCGCTTATCGCTCGAAACGGAGGAGCATTCCAGCGCGAAGTGCGATTCTTCTCACGCGTCTCATACGTCTCACGCTCGATACAATATCGGAATTGGGGTGGGAGGTACTGGAACACCCCCCCTACAGTCCGGATTTATCACCCTGCGACTACCATATGTTAGGACCACTGAAAGAAGCCCTCGGAGGTCATAGATTCAACGCCGACGACGAGGCGGAGTTCGTGCGCACATGGCTGTCCGAGTTGCCCAAGGAATTCTTCGATACCGGCATCAAAAAGCTTCCGGAGAGGTGGAAAAAATGTGTAACCAGTGGGGAGAAGTACCTAGAAAAATTGTAAAGTTTTTCGATAATAAATAAACGTGATATTTGAACCACCCTCGTACATAACAGAAGCTGTTTGGATTATTTATACACGTACGTGACATTATGAAGTAAAATCACGTTTCGCTATCACAAACATCTTACTTTGAATCGAAGGAGCGGCGTTTAGCTGTTTATACACCCACATAGCTAGATATCTACCAATTTTAGTTGTTCCAGAACAAAAATGGGAATTATTAAAGTGCTCTGACGTAGGAAGCATGCAAGGATACGTTCAGAGTTTTCCATTCAATGTTCGCCAGAACAATATTTTTAGTAGTATCTTTGTTATACAAAAGTAACTGAAATTTTGTAAAATTTAATATGTTTTTTGAAAAAAACTATTTAAGAAAATATCTCAAAATCCTGACGCGATGGAGCCAATTTTAGATTCAGAATCAGTGTGGTAACCAAATCGAGTCATGTATTGAACTACTTATCTTAGTCAAGGTACAACCCCGGTCTTGTTTCTATTGTATACTAAACATAACCTCGGTACGTACAAATTACATACACATACGTCCTCGATATGTGTTACGGGCTTTCACCACTTTGTTGATGTTATACTAAGGCCACTAGTCTGAATGAGGGCACTCTGCAGTATATAACAAGATCCATCAGATCTCAAGGGACAGTAAGATATGCAGTAAGACACAGTAAGTCATAGAGAGTGTAATATAGAAACCTCCTTAAGACTAGTATCTATTTGTTAATGTACATACTGTTATTTGTTAATTCTTTATAATGTGTTAACTAATTATATGATGTTATCCAAACGTTGCCAGTCTATTATTTAATATATCAACGAATCTGCGTACGAACGCAGCGATGTGCCCCTTCAGGACCGGGTCACATCGCCATGGCGATCCTGCCAGCCACTTAAGGCTGAATTTACTAAGTGGAAAGTGGAACGAGTCCGGAAATATGGTAATCCACTAAAAACTTATGGTAAATATACGAGCATGGGCAATTACGCGACGAAGGAAGAAGTCGTCATAGCGGGCAACAACGCAAACGTGACGAACAGCGTGGACACGGTCGACATCCTCGGCATAGTGGCATTCGTGGGAGTCATCCTCATAGTAGTCTCCTGCTGCTGCTACGGTGTTTACAAACACATAAACCGAAGGATGACGAAGGCCCTCTCAGCCCAGGTCCAGATGGAGTTTAGCCGGAGCCAAGAAAAAGTCTAGGCAAATGTCCGCCCGGAACAATTTCTTCAACTGCAAGAAGAAGTTAAGGTATTTTATACTAATTTAAAAAAAGGCAATGCTAGTGTTAGGAGTGATAAGAATATTATCGAGCGCAAACTCGCGCAAATAGACAATTATAGACATAAATTAAACGATATAAAAAACAATTTTAATAAAGTATCGCATAGCTTAGTTATAATAAAATCTACCAAAAGTTGCATTAAAAGTGTAACTGTTAATTTAAATGATCCTGTGGAGATTCTAAATTTTAGATTAAGTAACATAAGGGTAAAGTCTAGAAACAAGACCGGGGTTGTACCTTGACTAAGATAAGTAGTTCAATACATGACTCGATTTGGTTACCACATCAGCATGACAAAAGATATGAACTACACGTATTAGTGTAAAAGAAAACTAAACTGTGTTGACCAGTGCAATTTACTGCACCTGATTGATAATGAAAAAAAGGGGGCAGAATCTGCGAATCGCAGTTCACAGAGAGTAATTCCGAATTTGCAGGAAAATGTCAAAATGAATTCTTATATGTACCTGTTGTGCAATTATTCACTAGATAACAAAAGATGCTAGTAAAATAAATCAGTTCTTAGGGAATGCTGCATAATAAAAGATAAATTACAACGAATATTCTAGCAAAAGAATAGAGAAAGTGTTAATATATTCGAGCTAAATATTAGAATTAGAATATTAAAATGTTGCTAATTTAGTAATTTTTTAAACCTATCCACATAAAAAGAAGATAATCAAAAAAACGTGATAAAATTTGCGAAAATGTTCTGAAAACATTAAACCTAATAAAGAAATTGTACCTAATTCTTTATAAATAATTTTAAATAACTTTTTTACAAGTATTATGGAGAAGCAAGCAAACATATCATTAGTATTTAAAAATAGTATTGTTCTTTACATACTCTAATTAAACATTGTCCAGAAAGACATGGGCTAAATTAAGATCTCTGAACATATATTTAATAGGTATTTAGCATTGGCATAAATAGAGATGTGTTATAAATACATCCGAAATATTATAAATATACTCAGTTAATATAAATACATATTTTAAAATGATTAGTGCTCGAAACGAATTCATTAAAGCTGTTTTTCTTGTTTTGAATAAGATATAAGTAATTTATAACAAAACAATGTTGTTTCCTCGTCCGTTCTTTTATTTACAGGAAAATACAAAATGACCTTGGCAATGAGAACCAAACATAATAAGATAAGGGCAAAATTTGATATAGACATAACACAGTATGAACATACAGATGAAGTTATAATTGTTTTTGTGAACTATGTTAACAGTGTTTATATACAAGCAGACAATGGCTACTGTGATTATTTAAACTTGAAGATTATGAAACCATTTACGGTGCAGATGCCTTTTATCACTGAGTAATAAATTTCTGAATGTTTGTGGAAATCTACAGATTGTTTTACTAGCGGTGTGAGTGGAATTCCTACCTTTCTTGTGCGTAAATGTGCAACAGTTTTCGTGAAACCGTGAAATCTTGGAAAACTTCCGCGCTAGCCGAGTCATCACGTATTGTGTCTGTGTCTAAATCTGGGGACTCAATGAACATCTCTAGCCATAGACCTATATCAATATTTTGTAATTTTGTCCAAGTATTTTGAAGCACTGCTTTGTAATGTTAGGAAGAACGCTAGTTGGGGTGCATTTGTATTACCACGTGGGGGCGCTAAATTATACAAGATAGATGGTCGTGACTGTGTTGATTTTTTAGGGAGTAACTGGAGCATCCTAACAATAATGTAAATGATTTAAAATAGTAAATGGTGTGATGACGATGATGCGTCAAAAGTTCAGGACGTATGTAATATGCCGAAGTAAATATATTACAACTTATTAAAGTAAAAGAAGAAAACACAACAACGTTGTCCTCAAAATTTTTGTTTAATATTTACATAAGAAATTGAGAGACTTAAAATGCATTAAAATGATTACATAAAAGTAGTAATATATACAAGGAACGACGGAAAAGTAATTAAAAATTAACACACAAAAAACATATGGACTAGAGAGAAAATTAATTAAATGTGAATTAAAGTAAGATAAAAGAATATATATTATCGAACAATACAGAATTTACCTGTGAAGAGTGTGTCACGATCGGACGACGTGTGGTACTTGGACAAGTACCTGGTGTTAGTTGTTATGAAGAAACGATGTTTGCCCCATAGCAGTTGAGACGAAACAGTTAATTAATTAAAATAATGCGAATGTAAGAAAAAGTATAATATATCTGTTGAACAATACAGATTAGCTTTCTGTTGCGAGCATGTCGCAATCGGATATGTGAAAAGTAAGACCTGACACCACTTTGGTGCTTGCACAGCAAGTGATATGTCTCTTACAAAAGTCGGTAAACGAGGAGAGCATTTTTGTGTAGAAGAGAACACTCGTGGTCGAAAAGGATAGCTTTTATGATTCAAAGTTGTGGAGGAATAATGTCGAAGCTGGTGATGTTTTAGAATTAAGAACTAATTAAAGACGCGAGCTAAGGGGTTGCGATTTCGATTAAATAAATATCATTAAAATATTACTTGTGAAAAAAGCTTAAAAATAATATCAAACTTGACATGACTTAGAAGAGAAGACATACATAATTAATTAATAACTAGAATTCAGACGAAATGTAATATATATTAAGGTATTCGAAACGAACGCAGAATTTGAGTAGATTTCTTGGAAGGGTCATTCTGACCAGAGCGGTATAAGAAAAGGCTTACCTTACACGCAAATATACACAAAATGGCTAAGTTTGAATTTAATATTTTAAGTTCGAAATATATTTGTGAAGAATACAATTTAAAATAGAATTAAAATATTTTTAACATACAAAGTGTAATTGTAATCATATTTATAGCTTACATTACTATCAACTATATCAACAATACTAAATCTAGGCTATTTTTGTCAGTATATCACACAAATCACAGAAAATCAAAGACAAATCCATGTAATATATATTATATTGATTTACAAAAATATTTTGAGAAAATTGATTATCAAATTTTATTAATTAAACTTGTGGCTATGGGCTTGTCCTTGATGTAGATTAGAGTTTTCAGATATTATTTATTTGGCAGAAACAATACCTTGAATATCGTAGTGTTAAAGCTGGCACATTTTGTGTTACATCAGCAGTTCCGCAGGGTTCAAATTCCAGTCCAATTTCGTTTCTAATATTTATTAATGAAATTGCTAATATCATTGAATACGAAAAGCTGCTATTTTCTTAGCTTGCTATCGAAAAGGTGGATCTTGTACCTTTACACATCTGTGTTAATCACTGCCAGTTTATATAACTGAATTTGCGCCGTTGTCCATGCTGATAGTGGTTGTATTGTGCCCTCCAAACATCGAAGAGGTAAGCAACGCCATTGTGTACACGGCATTTTAATTCATTGTTCCCATGTTCCGCTTTTGCTAATATATAAAATATTATCGTAGGGTCCCTGTCACCGCCTTAATTAATGACTACCGTTACAAGAAACTTTTAGTCGCTGATAATAGTTGGAGTTACCGAAGAGTAGGTTAGGTTTGGAGGTACCGAAGAGAGAGACTGGAAAAGACTATCATCGATGAGATATCGTTATATGCTCTGAAAGTTAAGTTCTGCTGTTAATTATACCGTTTTCAAATAACGAAATATTTATCTAACATTTTCTTATTTGTTTTACATATATTGGTATAGTATAGAACATTAGGCGTACAATTTCACAATTATTACCTGTTAATTAATTTTGAAACATTTAATTATATTATTATTTAACACACCATTTTATTTTGAAATATAGTTAGAATCGTATTTGCTTGAAAATTAGGTCATATCGTGCCTAAGTTTGTCATAATCTTGTAAACGTTCTTGAGATCTCAGTATGCGTAGATATTATTTTTTTGTTCTGTTATATTATACAGTATGGCAATATACAGGCACGACTAAAGTTTTGACCCGTTCATTATTTCGAACTTTTTAGTATGACTTAATATTTGTGCATTTGTTTATAGTAGTCATAATTTAAATATATATACAAGGCTTTTTATTTCTTTTTTTTTTTTCTTTTTTTTTTTTTGGCATTCGGGATCGTTGCCCATATTGCCACGTTAAGAAATGTTTACAGAATCTGTAATAAGATAAAATTAACACAAATCGGGAAGGGAAACGTAGGAATAAACATGTTTCACGTCTGGGGCCTATCAGACGACTTTAGACACAATAAAAACGGCCATCGGAAAATAGGTTTCCCCACAAAGGCAAACGAGGATAGGTTTTGATTTTAGATCCTAATCCTAGATTTCCTAATCCATCAATGGATCGTAAACATGCTTAATATTATACATTAGGACACACGTAATACTAGTAGGCATGACCACTCCCGCATTAACAAGTCTGCCAATAAATTCACCTCGAAAGTTATTGTGCTTAGGGCATTCGAAGATTAAATGGTTCATATCGGCTATATTGGTGCCACATGTACAAGCAGCTGATTCGATAATTTTAAGTTTGTGTAAATGTGGTGGAAATTGTCCATGGTTAAATTTTAATCGAGCGACGGTAGTGCGATATATCCTTGATACCCTATGTTCCTTATGCCATTCTCGGATAGTTACATTTGGGTGTATTTTTGCGTAGTGTGTCATTCTATTCGTATACGAATGGTTCCAATATGTTTGCCAATCATCTTTTAGTATTTTGGTTTTTAGATGAGAAATAAGATCATTAGATGGTACTTTTTCCATCAGTATGTTATTAGTATTTATAGCCTCCTTTGCTAAGCGATCCACAGCCTCATTAGGCTCTATACCTGAATGTCCTTTGATCCAATAGAAACGGATTTTTACATGTTTTTTCTCCAGATATCTCAAGCGTTCGATGATGTTCAATATTATGGGGTTATTTCTTTTTGGATGAGTTCTCTTGTGTAAAGATTCCAGTACGCTTTTGGAGTCTGACATAATCGTTGCATTCCCAATATTATATTTTTTTACATATTTTAGAGCCTCTGCAATTGCGACTGCCTCTGCTGTGAAAATGGATACATTATTATGTAATTTTACCTTCTTTTCATATCCATTTCTAGGCACAAGTAAGGCACATCCGCATCCTTCTTTAGACTTGGATGCATCAGTAAAAATTACCGTCGATGCAGGAATATCTGAGCGGATACTTTTATACAAAGTAGAGTTGTATAGAGTATTTTCGCCGTATGGAGGGTAATTTACATTAATAGATTGCATATATTCAAAGTAATTTAATTTTGTTCCAAGGTTAATATGCATTTATCTACTATATTCACCGGTATTCCTATAAGCTTCGGCTAGCGGTGGGGTTGTATGATGTATCCAATATTTTTCCGTTAGATCATCTACTGCAAGTTTATATATATGGTCTAATATATGTCTGCTATTAATTTTATAAATATCAATCAATTAGTTAAGACCGTCTTAGCTGAGCTGTGTCCGTTGTACTGGTCGGCCGGTTTGTATTTTTAGCAACAATGTGCTCACGAAAGGTAAGTCCGAGAAGGGCTATTGGATTTGCTAAAATTTAGTAAAATCAGTTTTTGCGATTTTATTGCAAGTTTTGTGCGTAGCAACGCGTTATTTTTACAATCAACTTCATAATTTCATCTCATTATATTTTAGACTACCAACGTGGTGTAGCTTTATTTCATAATATTTAATATTTTTGGCTTTAACAATTAAAAGCTCTTCATTCGGTGTCTTGGCAGAGTATATTGTATAGTTTCTCGGAATCTCAATACCTCCAAAGAGTTAGTTCTAAATATTATAAGTTGTACCGCATGGAAACTAAGTTTTATTATACAGTGAAAGCTCCCTTTACGGACAGCTCCCATAAGCGGACATCTCTAAAAACTGGCCAATTTTTCTGAAACCAAATTTTTAGGTATCAATCCCTATGTAAAACACGCTCTCATAAGTGGACGCTCCGTAGGGCGGACACAGACAGCTGAATTCTCACCGACAGGCTCGCGTTTCGAAACGCTCCCATGAGCAGACATGAAACTCAAATAAAAACACCCGTTCCTCTCGATAGCCGCTGTATTTTCCTGATTTCCATTTATGTTTAGATACCGTGTGTTGCGTGTATTCTTTCAGTATTTCATTACCTTGGCACGTATCTTCAATAATCGTATGTACATACATATACATATATGTTACTGTGTAGGAATGGCGCCAACCAAACATTTTGTAACGTTAGAACAGAAAATGGAGGTGATTAATGTTGCAAAACGATAATATTTAAGTGTTCGCAGATTGGGTGAAAGGTATGTGCTATTATAAAAACGGGCTTTATTTAAAAAAATATATAATTTAGTTTAATTATGGATTTTAGATTTAATATAAGTAAAACAGAAGCAGCAGATATTGTAAAACAACGGTCAACATTTGTAGACATTGACAATCAAACGATAATTTGGTAGCTAACGGTTTGAGATGCTCATCTGATGGTTGGCTACAAAAATGGAGAAGGAGGCATAATATTAGCTTCAAGTGCATTTCTGGTGAGTCAGCGGGCGTTAATGAAGAAGATGTAGATCAATTTTTACAAAAATTGCCTGCAATGATATTGTGGTAAAAACCACAAGACATCTTTAATGCAGATAAATATGGAATGTATTTTAGAGGTTTACCAGACAGTACTTTAGCATTTAAAGCTGAAAAATATGTAGGTGGTATAATGCCAAAAGAAAGATTGACTATAATGTTCTGTACAAACATGATTAGAGAAAATGAAAAACTTTTGGTTGTTGGAATACTGCTAAACCACGGGCATTGAAAATTGTAGGAGTTAGTAGTTAGCCTGCTACCTGGACTTTTAATAAAAGGGCGTGGATGACAAGATCTATAATGACAGAGTGGCTTCTGGATACGTACAAAAGGATAGAATTTCGAAAACGTAAGAATTTGCTTTTCCCGGACAACACTGGGTCACATCCCAGAGATCTAAACCTAAAAAACATTCAAATTATATTTTTAACTCCTAACACCACATCTGTTTGTGAATCTATGGATCACGGCATAATTCCTAATAAGTTTTGTTCATCGTCGTGTGATTTTGAAACATGCGAAACATGTCCTTTCAAAAATGGATAACGTTTCCTCCCCCTCAGGACTTTCAAACTCGATTAGCGTTTAGTATGATATTTGCTTTATCAAAAAGGCATGGGACAAGGTAACTCCAAATACCATTCAAAACTACTTCAGCAAAGCATATTTTAAAAAGACTGAAGTTCAAGAAATAGACCTAATGGAATACGACACAGAAGATGATCTGCCATTGGCAACCCTAATGGAGTTTTGGAGGAACTTTGTTGAAATTGACCAATCCAAATACCAAATGGATGATCACTTTATTAATTTGGATAAAATATTATAAATCGAAGAGCACCTTAATGAAAGTGATGAAACTGAAAATAATATGGCGGAGGCAGTAGCAGAGGATATTTTATACATCGGGTGATGAAGAAGGAAATGAAGATACTGGCCCAATAAACTCCTACGCAAGCGCTTGATGGTCGATGAAAACCTAAAAAAGTTTTCAAAAAAGATTTTGTTGCATTCGAACATTTAAAAAATATTGTAACGCTTTCCAAAATTGTTTTTTTTCAAGAAAAACCTAAGAAAGCAAAGCAGTCAAAAATACTAGATTTCTTTAAAAAATAATCTTTTTTGTATATCCAAATGTTAAGTTAAGAGTAATGGTTTTATTTTGTATTCAACCTCAAGTTCATTTATGTTTTAGTTGAAGAAGAAGTTTATATATGTGTTAATATTGGAAAACACCAACATTACGTAATAAACAATGTAATATTCGTGTTTTCCAATATTTTTTTAATAAAAAGGAAATAATAATGAACACGTTTCTCCTTTAATTACAATTTTCTCACAATTTTTTTAAACTTTATAATATGCGGACACCTCCTATAAGCGGACAAAAATGTTGGAATCGTGAGTGTCCGCTTATGAGGGCTTTCACTGTATTTGTGATTGTCGTAAATCCATTTATATTCTTTGCATTATATCTTTTAATTAAAAGTTATTTTCTCTATTGTTAGTTTGTATTGGTAAAGAAATACTTATTGTTACAATAAGTATAACATCAAACACAATCGTATTTGGTGTGATATAAATAAAATAAAATATTGATATAAATATAATCATAGAAAAACTGCTCTTTCGATATCCTATTTGTTATAAGCCATAAATTTTCATTTGTTTATTTTTTCTTCAGGAAGGAATGGAAATTACTTGGTTACACATTTATGTGCTATTAATAAGTACATTCATTAGTATAACCATTTACATAAAATGGAACTACAGATATTGGAATAGGAGAAATGTACCATATTTGGAACCAAGTTTTCCTATGGGAAATTTAGAAGTTCCATGGGCAATTAAAAAAGGGTTTCATTTAACAATGTTAGATACCTACAAGGAATTTAAAGCTATGGGTTGCAAATATGGCGGTATATTTTCTTCTTTAAGGCCAGTCTTTGTTCCAATTGACTTAGATTTATTGAAATGCATTATGATAAAAGATTTTAAATATTTCGTCGACAGAGGTCTATACTACAATCAAAAAACAGATCCATTAAGCGCAAGTATAGTTCGACTAGAAGGCGATAGATGGCGTTCATTAAGAACCAGACTAAGTACGACTTTTACATCAGGTAAAATGAAATACATGTTTCAAACTGTTATGGACTGTGGAACTGCACTAGAAGCTGAAATAGACAAATTTTATATTAAGAAACAACCTGTCGATATAAAAGAAATATCAGCTCTTTTCACAACCAATGTAATTGGTTCCTGTGCTTTCGGTTTAGATTGTGACGCTTTCGCTAATCCTAATAATGAATTTAGATCTCACACAAGAGGTTTCTTTAATGGAGGCTTCAGAAGAACATTAAGAAACTTCGCTACACTTAGTTTTCCAAAATTATGTCGAACATTAGGTGTGAGAGTCTTTTCAAAAAGTATTACGACATTTTATACGGATGTTATAAAAAATATTGTCGAATTGAGAGAATCAGGTGAAATTAAAAGAAACGATTTTGTTCAATTATTAGTGGACATAAAAAATGGAGCAATCAAAAGCGAAGATTCCTTCACATTTGATGAAATTGCTGCTCAGGCCTTTGTCTTTTTCCTGGCCGGATTTGAAACTTCATCTTCAACAATGACTTTCGCCTTTTATGAAATGGCTAAAAACCAAGAAATACAAGATAAAGTTAGAGATGAAATTCGTACCGTGGCAGAAACGAACGACGGGAAAATAACGTATAAAGCCATAATGGAGATGACTTACTTAAGTCAAATTATTGATGGTTAGTACTAACACTTAACCTCTTCCTCTTCCCTTTTAATACTTACGAAAATACTTAATTTAATAACATTATTAATTTTTAGAGGCATTAAGGAAGTACCCAATTCTGCCATTATTGGATAGGATTGTTACCCAAGATTACAAAGTACCTGGGTCAGATCTTATCCTAAAAAGGGGAACTAAAATACTCATTCCACTACAAGGCATACAAAATGACCCAGAGTATTTTACAAACCCAGAAAGGTTTGATCCAGATAGATTCTCACCAGAAGATAAAGCCAACCGCCACGTATGCGCATATATGCCGTTCGGCGAAGGCCCAAGATTATGTATAGGAATGCGTTTCGGAATAATGCAAGCTAAAATTGGAATGGCATTAATGTTAAAGAATTACAGGTATACTTTGAATTCAAATATGCAGGAAATGAAATTTTATAATAAGGCGCAACTACTGACACCTATTGGAGAAGTAATGCTGAATATAGAAAAAGTTAATTAATGTTATTAAACTGTTGTCGGATATTTCTGTTATAAGTATCCGTGTATTACTATAAATATGCACAAAATATGTACTTTTATAATAACACTTGCCTTGTTTATCGTTATTTTATGTATATAATAAATAACTATATAATATTAATAAAAGCTAGATATTTAGGATATTTTTATTTGAGAATACCTTTTTAAATTAGAGGAGATATTATTAATATTGTTACTCCTTGCTTATTATTTGGTTTATGTTTTCTCAGGCTTTTGGTGCTGACAATTTTCTTTTAATTTTAGTACATAAAACAAAGTCGGGTTAGTTACACCATTTATAACTCAAGAACGGCTGGACCGATTTTAATGATCTCTGATTTGTTGGATTCGTCTCCGCCCCGAACAGCAGAGTAGCTATTAAAATATCGGAAAAATTCACGGAAAAAAATTATGCAGAAAATTAATTTTTAAATAAATTAGGTTAGGAATTCTTCCGCAATTGACGGCTTACGTTACGTACGCTAATAGGTTATTTGTAATAATTGATGTCCATTGCAAATTAGTGACATAAAAGTGTAATTTTTTTTTGTTTCATGTTGTCTGTGATTTGTTTTGAAAAAAGCATATAAATGTTACCGGTCGATTTGTTTCTTTTGTGCGAGTGTTATTAATAAATCCTATTATGCAAGTATTCACAACAGAAGGAAGTGTATGATACATTATTGAAGGCAATTGATGATGGAAATGGTGACTTAATTTTTCTGGATGTCCCCAGTGGAACTGGGAAGACATTACTCATGTCATTTATTTTGGCCACTGTTCGTGTGAGAGCCGACATGGCGGTAGCAGTTGCTTCTTCTGGAATAGCAGCCACATTGTTAGAAGGATGCTGTACGACTCATTCAGAGTTAAAATTGATGTTAAACCTTCGAACTACCTAACAACCGATTTGTAACATTGCAAAACACTCCGCAATGTTCAAAGTTTTAGTAGCATCTAAAATCATCATTTGGGACGAATGCACAATGGCGCACAAACGCGCATTAGAAGCACTTGACCGAACATTGAACGATCTGCGCAATGACTTCAGGTGTTTTGGAGGCGCAATGATTTTACTGTCTGGCGATTTCCGCCAAACACTGCCAGTTATTCCAAGATCAACTGCTGCCGATGAAATAAACGCTTGCCTCAAACCATCGAATCTGCGACGCTACGTGAAGAAACTTCAGAGAAACATGAGAGTTGCAATGCTGAACGATCTATCTGCTGAAGATTTCTCCAAGCAATTGCTGGCTATCGATAATGGCCGTGTTCCTATCAACGAATCGAGCGGATCAATTTCATTTCCTCCAAATTTTTGCAATTTCATCTCAAGAGAGCTCATCGAAAGTATACCCGAACATCATTGCTAACCACAAAAACAACAAATGGTTGAGTGAGCGAGCAATTTTGGCGGCTAAGAACAAATATGTCGATGACTTAAACTTAGTAATTCAGAATTAAATCGTTGGTACTTTGCATTCATTCAAATCTATTGACTGTGCAACAAACGAAGACGAAGTCACAAACCGCCCAATTTGCAACTGAAGGTTGGCTCGGTAGTCATCATGCTTCGAAATCTAAACCAACCAAAACTATGCAATGGAACGCGTTTGGTGATTAGAAAACTGATGATCAATGTAATTCACGCGACGATACTCAAAGGAAAATTTAAAAGTGAGGAAGTTCTTGTTCCGAGGATTCCGATGATCCTACCCGATATGCCCTTTGAGTTTAAACGAACTCAATTTCCGATTCGTCTTGCATTCGCCATGATGATTAACAAATCACAAGGCCAATCCTTGAGTGTTTGCGGTTTGAATCTAGAAAATGCATGTTTTTCTCATGGTCAATTGTACGTGGCATGTTCACGTGTCGGCAAACCATCCGCTTTATTTGTTTTTGCGCTTGATAACAAAACGAAGAATGTCGTATATCACAAGATCCTTCACTGAAGAGAAATAACCCGAGTGCAACCCATGCAGCAAAATACATAGCTTCAATAAAGCAAATGTCTTGCTGACACGCCATTGAAATACTTGATTTTTGTACTTTTATTGAATTTTTATTTTCTTTATATATATTATCCTAATAAACTATTGAACTTAATAAATTTTTCGTATTCATTTTATTACGTTAATAAAATCCTAAATTAAGTTTAGCTAAAAGTTAACATGACATTTATTAATTGTTAGGCGGTTAGCAGTAAACCTGTTATATAACATTTATTTTTAAAAAAATATTTTTTAGCGTTTGAAAATGTAAAGAATAGACTACCAATATAATAGAGAAATGAATTCTTCTATTTTATTTCTTTAAATTAATAAAAATAAGTTGCTTGTCGTGTGCCCTCAGGACATTTAATGTATTAAGAATACAACATCGTAACCCGATAGCATTCTATAAACTTATAAATTATATTTCCTATACCATCAGAAAAGTGGTCAGCGATTTCTTTCCTATTCTTATCTTTTTCTCTGGTTTATTCCACGATGAATTCAATAGATGATAATAACGGTAAAATTTTTTTTATATCTCAGCATCGATTCTAAACCCATCAAAGACTGGCGTTGCCACATGGCAACTTAAAACGTGTCGGTGAGAGTGGTATCTGTAAAATTTAGTTTCAATAATTTTCGGTAGATGTCACCACAAAAGGGTAAGAAAACTCATTGAGTGTGTCATTTTTGTTTATTATAGCATATATAACCTAATTAGTAGGCACGTAGTTCTCATTGATTAAAACATGGATCTGAAGCTGGTGTAAGTATTTATAACATAAAAAATTACCAATTTCGACGTCTGGAATTTTTATGTTAGCTTTTTCAATATATCTAAAAACGGTTACTTTTATTTCTATAACCACAAATACAAAAACAATTTCTTTATACTATAAAATATTTGCCTTTCTGGCTTCTTTTATATAAAACTAATGGTAATTTAAACACACACACACAATATTAACAATAAAACACACTAAATAACAATTTAAAAACGAATAACTAATAATAAGAGGATTCATTTCACAATAAGTATTTTACGTTTATATAATATCGCACGACGGCGATTACTCGTTCAACGAATTAAACCCTTCCTTGGCGGCTTATATATAGGCTACCGCATATTCGAGGACCATCCGAATTTATCTCATTTTACTCTAGATCGCCCGGCAGATTTAATGATGTGTTCCACGGGTGACGTCATCGTTCGCCTGACGTATCGTTGGATGACTCACACCACAATATTGTACCACATCTTGGTGTTGCCTTTTGGCAGCGCCAATCCCTTTGAGTGTAGAATTTTTAGATAACATATAAATTGTTACTGTGGAGGTTTAACATTAGAAGAAGCTTTGAAAATGGCCTATTGTGAAGATTCGGATGTTGAAAATATGTACCGGGTTCTTGTTTTATCATTAGACATAGGTATAATGCATTGATTTTTCTTCTTTTAGCTTTACACATAGGGATAAATGTATGGTGGCATAGTAGACAACCAGTTATACGCCAGTGACGTATTTGGACGTATTTTTCCAATTGTTAAATATTTCTGATTTTTCATTCATACTTAAATCTTAAATGAACTACATTTTATTGAAAAATACATAATTTATTGAAAACAGTTAAGCATCCCAACAGGCGCATACCTTGTGCAAAGACAATTTTAAATATTTTTAACAAATTCAAAAAAAATGGTTGTTTTCTAAATTCCCACAAAAAAAAAATAAAACCAATGATTATCAGAACACATTAAGCTGAATATCATGTTATATAGGATCACTTTTAGATGTAGCCAGGCATTTTGGACTATCGTACAGTTCGGTGTTCAAAACCCTGAAGGAATTCAAATACAAGATATCAAACCATCAATAAGTTTTCGAGGAAGATAAAGTAAAACGAACTGATTTTTGTGATATAATGTTTAATTTGTCAAATGAAAACGAAGAAATTTTAAATAAAATATCAAACAAGTATTAGGATATGTTTCATTTAATTTAATAGTCTGCCTGTTCTTAACATATATGCAGCACTGTCACTGACAAATAAAAGTGTTCGTTCTCTGTACCTGTCGCTCGAATGAAGCATTTGGTGCATATTCTCGTAAATAGTTTTAGCTACTGTTTCCGCATCAACTATATTTATAGCTTTTGTTGCTATTATATATGCGGTATATGGAATAGTTGGATGTAGTACACCAGCTAAAACATTTACCACATAGCGTCCTAATATATCGACAGTTTCGTCGGCACTTATCCATAGGTACTGATTTGGAAGATGGCTTCTAATGTATTCTACTGCTTTCGTGTAGCACTTAGGAACCTAATATGTGCGTATGGTGGATTCATCAGAAACATTTCGACCAATATATTTTTTTGAGAAATGTTTTGAAGGTAGGATCGTTAAGTTTATTTAATGAAATATTTGCCGCAATTAAAGTTTCACAGAGTTCTTCGTTAAAATTATCAGATTTCAACGGGTCTAATTTCTGTGTATGTGTTTTGATGCTAAGTGACGTTGTACGTACGATTTCTTGGAATTTTTAACGATATTTTACAGGCTTTGCAATAAATTTCGGAATCGCTGGCAATGGACATACAATCAGTATGATCCTTAATCCAAGTCGCCATTGTTTCAGGATGCTATTCTCGACGTTGTTCCATGTTAATATCTGAAAAAGTAACTTAAACATCGTTCTAGATCTAAAAAAATGAAAATTGAGAATGCATGTGTAAGTTATTGAAACTTAACAAAATTCACCGTACACTTACTTGGAAATAATTGGGAGAAGTAAATTCGATGAAATGATATTAAACAGGATCTATTAAAAAAATTACGAAGTACCTATGTAATTAACAGTTACAACAATGAAAAAAAGAAACTACGTCACCGTACTTTATTTATCTTGCGAAATATAAATTAAGAAATAAAATAATTTTTAAAAACTGCTCGCGCTATCTACGCCCATGAAGAAAGGAATTAAACAGTTATATCCAAGTAATTGTGTCACAATTTAACGACAAAAAACCGATGTGCGATTAGCCGAATGAATAGTGCTATTCAATAACTGCGTGTTGTACTTAGCGGTGTTATAGGCTATTTATATGGTCCATCGTAATTTCAGCCCGATGCGTCCGGTCTCTACTTATGTTGTTAGGGCTTGTACATGGTTCAACTTCTATTAATTATTTGACAACGAATTGACATGACAATTAATAACTGCCAAAAATTACGTTTAACTTACAATACCAAAATAACAGAGCAGAATATGAGACATGTATTTGTTTATATACGATTAAGTTTTATAAAATAGCAAGGCTTTTATTGCTTAACAATGATTAAATAGCTTAAACTTAGCACAAGAAAAACATTGGTTTATTACATATAAAAAGATAAAAACTTCGAATCGTATTGGTTTCCAATTTTAAAATAATACTAACAAATATTAATATCATATGTCGGCAAGATTCAAAGCAGCTAGGAACATAAATACTAATCACACAGGCCTGCATAAAATTTGTGATTTACGTGATTTTTGTTTGTTAAGCTCAGTTTTTATATAGCAATAACTAATTAAAATACAGTTGGTCTCTACCACCCACAGATTTTTTTGCACAAAAGAAAAAGAAAAAAATATAAAAAAAATCTTATAATAGGCGTTTTAATACATTTTAAAATGAATGTACTACTTCAAATTCTAGGTATTAACCCAAAAATGATTTTCTGTTGTGGTTTTAAAGAAATTTGTTAAATAGGCTCTCATTACCTGATGTAAATCTTTTATTACATGTATTAATTTTGGACAAGATTTCCGGGAATTTTTACCTGCTAAATCCTATTTATTATGCTTTCACTTTATTAGTACTGCGAAGAAGGATTTCAAGTTTATCACTCCAAACATAATGTATATTTTAATGTCATTTACTTCATTATAGCTCTGAGTGTCGATCAGTAAACAAGTAAAATTAATTTGTCTTTAGTGTTGTGCGTGGTATTTGATAAATAAACATTGCTTAAAAATATGTCTAGCCGGTGTTGCAAAAACAAACCAGATGATTTCTGTTATATTTGTGGATATTTCGTCTTGAAAAAGTTTAAGAGACCAATTTGTGAATTTGTGAAAAATGCATATTATTCTAATTTCAAAATCAATTAGGAGATCAAGATAAAGATTGGGCACCGCACGTTGTTTGTAAGGTATGTGAAGAAGGTTTAAGACATTGGACCAAAGGGAATAGAAAAAGCCTTCCTTTTGGAATGCAGATGGTTTGGAGAAAACCGCAAAATCATCATGAAGATTGCTACTTTCGTCTTTGTGATATTAAGGGGCATAATAGACAAATTTTGAAACATATTTTGTATCCAAACAATATTAAATCAGCTATTAGACCAGTTCCTCACAGCGATCATGTACCTATACCTATACCACCCAAAGTACTGCAAGATGATATTGAAACCTCTTCAACCTCCGGCTCCGTCCAGATGGATAGTGATTTTGAACAATCAACCTCAGGTCAAAACCAACCTCAGCTATTTTCACAAGCCGAACTGGATGATTTAGTAAGAGATTTGGGACTTTCAAAAGATCTTTCTGAAGTAGTGGGGTCTCGGTTGAAACAAAAAAATTTGCTTGCCCCAGAAACTATCTTCAGATCTTCCTTTAGCTGAATATGACAGAAAAGCAACCAAACGAAGCTTTTCTGAATAGCGAAAACGTTTTTTTAAGAAGCATAAAGAATAAATAACTATTTCTAATAGTTTCTATGTGTATATTTTTGTATTTTTTTTAATATAATATAAAAGTAGCTTAGAAATGAAATAAATCGTGTTTTTTCTATATTTTTTTATTAAAAATAATAAAAGCAGATTTGAAATCAGCGCTACCCAATTACTAGAAAACAGTTAAAATTTTTAAATCAACATTCAAAGAGTTGAAAAATGCAGGCCTGTGTAATTAATAACACAATGTTTTAAATTTCAAGAAGGTTTAATGGAGATTGTATTTCATGCTGTGATATTTTACAACAAACAAATAAATAAAGAAAAATAAATGAATGTGTATATTACATAATTAGAACAGGGCGTATATAATGTACAGTTATGTACCAAAATTTTAAAATGTTAAGTCATTAGTTATTATCTATATTATTTTTAACTTACGTACCAGATACGATTATAGCAAGGATCATAAGAGTAACTTTGTACTCCGCGATTAAGCAAGACCTAATAAAAAACTATATTCTAGAAAATAAATATCAACATTACAAATATGTTATTTTAAAAAGGCATATATCAAATTGTTTCTGAATTAAATAAGTACTTTATTAAGTAACTTTTTATTGATAAAATAAAATTAAACGCAATTCACAAAAATTAAAAACAATTTCACTTAATTTCCACTTTATTGCTAAAATAATTGTTTTGACATTCAGATGAAGTTGTATTACAAACTGAACCTAAAGGGTATTAACATATTTAAACTTAAACGAATATTTATAGTTATAGTTCTGATTTTTATACACAAGAAATGCTTTAAATATGCGCATAAATATGTCACGTTCTTCCCAAAAATATGCCAAATATATGCTTCAGTTTTACCATTTATGCATCTATATGGACTTTATGTTTATGTATTTCGCGTACTGGAAATCAGGGAAATAGTAGTAAAACAATAAAAAAGTAGTCTAAATTACATTTATACATAAAAAATTATTATTACACAATATATGATAAGAACATTGCATAATAATATGGTAAAAGATTACAATTAATAGCTATATACATATAATTCTATGGATGTTACTTAATAACTAGGATACATCAGGCCGAAATAACGATGGACCATATAAATAGTCTATTGCACCGCTAAGTACAACAAATAGCACTATTCATTCGGTTCACCGCACATCTGTTTTTTGTCCTTTAATTGTGACGCAATTACTTCAATATTACAGTTATATTCCTTTCTTAATGGGCGTAGATAGAAGCGTGCGGAGATTTTATGATTTATTTTATTTATTAGTTTAAATTTCGTAAGATAAATAAAGTAAGGTGTTAGTTTCTTTTTTTCGTTGTTCTAAATGTTACTTACACACTTCGTAATTTTCGTAATAGATCTTGTTTAATATCGTTTCATCGAATCTACTTCTCCTAATTATTTTGACGTAAGTGTCCAGTAAGTTTCGTTAAGTTTCAATAACTTACGCATACATTTTTAATTTTCATTTATTTAGATCTAGAACATTGTTATGGCACAACGTCAAGAATGGCATCGTGAAACGATGGCGAGTTGGATTAAGGGTCAAACTGATTATATGTCCATTGCCAGTAATTCCGAAATTTATTGCAAAATCTGTAAAATAGCGTTAAAAATTCCAAGAAATCGCGCCTAAAACGTCACTTAGCATCGCAAACATATACACAGAAATTAAACCCTTTGGAATCTGACAATTTTAACGAAGAACTCTGTGAAACTTTAATGGCGGTAAATATTCCATTAAATTCTTCAAAAATATACAGGTCGAAATGTTCCTGATGAGTTCTCCATGAAAGCAGTGGAACGCAATCTTTCAAATCAGTACCTATGGATAAGTGCCGACGAAACTGTCGATATATTAGGACGCTGTGTTGTAAATGTTGTAGGTGGTGTACTACATCCAACTATTCCAAATAACGCATATGTAATAGCAACAAAAGTTATAAATACGGTTGATGCGGAAGCAGTAGCTAAAACAATTTACGAGAATATGCACCAAATGCTTCATTTGGACGACAGGTACAAAGAAAAAATACTTTACTATTAAAGGAAACATATCCCAATATGCTGCATATTACTTGTGTAGCACATGCTCTACACAGAAACTGTGAATATATCTGAGACACCTTTCCGGATATTGATAGATTTGTATACGCTTTTAAAAAAGGTTTCAGAGAAACACTATTGAGAGTAGCTCTTTACAGTGAAAAACTTCCATTTTTGTCACTGCCTCCCTCTCCAGTAATAACTAGATGGGAACATGGCTGGAAGCTATTAGTTTTTATACAGAGAATTTTGATAGTTTACAGAATTTCGTTACATGTTTAAATGACGATGCTCGAAGAATTTCTGAATGCAAGGAACTAATACAAATTCCAAATTTAAAAAATCAGTTGTACTTTCTTCAGGAAGACTTTGCAAATTTGCCAAAATTTCATTAATCACTCATTTTGAAAATCAAAATCTCAAATTAAATGATGGGTTAACCACATTAAATGTGGCTAGTAATAATGTGGATGTGACTTTCAGCAAAAAGTAGACGCAGTTTTTTTTTATAAAAATCCAGATTTAATAACATTGCGGCAATTGTGTATGGTGACAGTGCCTCAAAATCAAACTGCTAAATACGCTGAAATAAAAGAATGTTTCCAGTATGCACCTATCACCAGTTGCGATGTAGAAAGGACGTTTTCTATCTACAAGGATGTATTTCATTCAAGTTTTACAGAAGAGAACTTTGAGAAAGTATTGCTAGTTGATATTAATACTCCTTTACTCAACTTGAATTACAAAATGAACAAATAAAAATGTATTTCGTATTTTATAGATCACCACCCGTTTGTTTTCCAATTATATTACTAAAATTAAAAACTCTTTAATAATACAAATTTTCAAAGTACGACCGTGGGCGACGATTCATAGGCCTCTAGTGTCCGGTCCCTCATTATACGAGCTTTGACAGAACATTAGTTAATTATTACACCCGCGCTTCTCGAGTAACTGAAGATATTTGACTGTTGACGTCTTCTATGTTTTTAAAGTATCATCTATAGAATTACAGACTGATTCAGATCAACATTTTGCAGTAATTTTATATTATATTTTAGAATGCTTATTTTTCTTTTACATGACATTAAACTGTTTACTCTTTTGGATATTTTAATAACCTAGTTACATATATATTGAGTTTGTAAAAATCCTACGTGAGATTCAATTCCAGATCTGCGAATGAAATACCAATTTTTTGTCTATCAATTATCGACTAATTATTTAATTACTACAATCTTGGTGCCTTTTGTAGTAAAACTTAAATTTATCTTATTTTCGGAATTGTAATTTTATTCAGTTTAAACTCAAATAAACTTATTTTCTTTTCTTATGCGACTAATGACTTAATATACATTATCAGGTGCCACAATTTTAATTTCAACGTAACTTTATTAACTTTTATTATTATAAGGAAGTTGGTTATTTGTAGATTAATCTGGATTATTATAAATTGCGGCTTGAGATTCATAGTTTATCTTTTTTTTTTGTCTTTATATTTTATTGTTTTCTCACAATATATACATGCATTTGTTTTGTTAATGTACAATAGACCTGACTATTTTTATATACTTATTTATATATACTCTTGATGATATAATAAACCACATTTTGTTATCGTTATCCAACCATGGGTTTTATTTCTATTGTTTATTGTCTACTTAATTCTTGTGGGGCTATTAAGCTTACCTTCTGCAGCTTCTGTGTTAGCTGTATAGGTTGAGATCATAAACACGTTGGCGCCTCTTTTAAAGAAAAACCTCTCCCTAGCTCGCCTCTTTTAAAGAAAAACCTCTCCCTAGCTAGCCTTTTAACTGGCTAGAATCTCAACCTAAGATCTCCAGGGCATTCGTGTTTGGTAACTAGGTAAGTTGATAGGGTATTAAGTTAAGTTGGATAGATGCACGCAACAGAGTGTTTGATAATAGTATTCTTACTCTTAATGCTTTACGAAGAAATTTCGACGGCCTTTCAAATATATCTTCGACAGTCTTCCTTTTGAGCTCATTACTGTTTGTTACTATTTATATAAATTCTAGAGTTGCAAGTTCTAATAACAAAGCGCCAACGTATTATCTGGTAATGGCTAGAAAGAGAACATAAAAGGAAAGTTAACTACATACTAAAATACTATAGAGGGAGCTGTATGCTAGGTTTTCAGCCAACTTAATTCATAGTAACCAAAAAGAAATTAAAATAACTACATGGGCTTGGTTAGCGAGCCCTGGTGTAAAGATGTGAAAAACAGGAGGAAACTAGCCTTCATGTAATATGCACGTGTGCGGAATTGAAGGGATTCAGATAGAAATACTTCGGAAGAGATCTATTGGATCTTACGTAATCAAACTTTCCCTGAGGAAGATAGTGGTTTTTGTGAAAGACACAAGACTAACAGAGTGTACTGAGAGATCTATTGGGGGTGGCACAAAGAGTACTGTGCTCAAGTGCCTGGACGTGCTGGCGTCCAACCCAAAACAGAAGAAGAAGAACTGTATTCAGTGGCGGTAGCTGTATAAGGCCTCGAAGCCGCTCGCCCCTCCTAGAATTTTTAATAAAACACAATTTAAATGTTTATTTAAATATTTATTATTACTATTTATTTTATTATTATTATTCATATTGTTACGCTTAGCGTATAGGAATTTTTTAATCTATTTTAAAATATATTTCTTCTTTGAATATCTCGATTTAAAATAATATATTTAACTTAAGACATTCTTACATTTGTACAACCGTACATATTCGTACAAAGAGAAAGTTTTTCTTTTGTTATATATCTTGACCGACGAGACCTTTTTCTACCTGACCGTGTCAGAACCCTAACGTTTCTGTCTAATTTATTTCTAGTACATTCCATTTTTAAATTCTTTTAATTAATATTACATACTTCTTCTTTTATATGTTGTGTTTGATATCGTTAGAAAGCTTATGTCACAAGGGTTATTCTAATAATATTTAAGACATCGATAGAAGTCATCTTTAGGTCGCGCTTCTTATTAATTTCTAATTCAAGTTATCGACCCTCTCTTTGATAGATCACAAAACAGACCGTTTCTAGACTTTTCTATCGACGCAAAACTATCAGTCCTTCTTCTCTTTCGAACCTTTCGTGAGTAAACAACTCCTCGTGCTGTTCATGTACACAATGGAACTCACCACGCCGTCCGGCCTCTTCCGCTTCTAAGGCCAACACCGCTCTACATATACTTGTCCGAGTATATCTTCAGACCACGTGGCCGCCCATCGCCGCAAATCAAAGGTAACTCTGTATTCTTCGATACAGAGGATATTCTTCGATACAGAGGTTATTTTATATACATAAATTAACACAAAAATATACTGAAAACGAACGTTAAATTGAGCAGTAAATTATGGGTTAATTAATGTATATAAAATAACCTCTGTATCGAAGAATACAGAGTTACTTTAGATTTGCGGCGATGGGCGGCCATGTGGTCTGAAGATATACTCGGACAAGTATATGTAGAGCGGTGTTGGCCTTAGAAGCGGAAGAGGCCGGACGGCATGGTGAGTTCAATTGTGCACTTGAACAGCACGAGGAGTTGTTTACTCACGAAAGGTTCGAAAGAGAAGAAGGACTGATAGTTTTGTGTCGATAGAAAAGTCTAGAAACGGTCTGTTTTATGATCTACCGAAGAGAGGGTCGATAACTTGAATTAGAAATTAAGAAGAAGCGCGACCTAAAGATGACTTCTATCGATGTCATAAATATTATTAGAATAACCCTTGTGACATAAGCTTTCTAACGATATCAAACACAACATATAAAACAAGAAGTATGTAATATTAATTAAAAGAATTGAAAAATGAAATGTACTAGAAATAAATTCGACAGTAACGTTAGGGTTCTGACACGGTCAGGTAGAAAAAGGTCTCGTCGGTCAAGATATATAACAAAAGAAAAACTTTCTGTTTGTACGAATATGTATGGTTGTACTGATGTAAAAGGGTCTTAAGTCAAATATATTATTTTAAATCGAGATATTCAAAGAAGAAATATATTTTAAAATAGATTAAAAAATTCCTATACGCTAAGCGTAACAATATAAGTAGTTAAAATTTCTAAATTTTAAAAAACTAACTCCGTTTTCGTTGTCTAACGTTGTTAGAACCCACAGAATTATATTAAGGCGCAAATACGCCGCGGCCTGCATAAATCATTATAGATTCCTGATGAATGTGACCCGATATTGTCCGATAGTACACGATTCCATAAAAACATTTAGGATATTTTGCGGCGCAGTTATCTAGCGGCCAGTTTTTCAGTGCCGTCTACGGGACTATCGTACCGTATCCGAAGTTTGTACCCAAGTTTGTGATATAAATACAGTACAAATGAAGGAACGCTTTTCATACCGGGGTCATTTACAAGCGGCTGATCTTTTTAACAAAGATAAATATTCAGAGTTTTCAAAAAATTTCCCTGTGACTGTTTTAAACGATGTAGGTTCATTTTATCCGATGTTGAGCAAATCAAGATTAACTGAGTTGGAGGTAATTTACTCGAGAGAAGATTTAAATTAAATTGTTGGAGCAATTAATCTTCTTTTATTTATTATGGAAAATAACCTTAGTGAAACATTTATCGAAACATCGAAAATATTAAAAATTATCGTGACGACTCCAATGACAACAGCCGAAGCAGAACGCACTTTTTCGACGCTTAAACACATGAAAACATTTTTCCGAAATACCATGCTTAATGACAAACTAAATGCTTTAGCTATGATGTCCATAAATCGAAATTAGTGCACGAAATAAACAATTTGGATGATAAAGTCATGGAAAAATTCATTTCCATGAAGGACCGCAGAGCGGATTTCATTTTTAAAAATAACTTACCCACCCATTTTGTTTAGTTTAATCTGTGTAAATATGTTGTTCTTCCTTTCTCCTACTTATAAACCGTGGCTACCTACTTTGTGAAGTGATTTTTTTATGACATTATAAAAATTATTCCGCTGTTCCAGGTCTTGGTTTTTGCAAACTTGAATTTTAAGGTAGGTGGATTTTTGTTTAAAATGAACCCCTTATTTTGGATTTTTTCCGTTTTGATTTACAATTATTATTGTTTTTGTCGTTATTGTAGGTATTAATATATTTTAATTCCTATGTATTTATTCAACTTAAATAAATGTTATAAATGGATACTTTTTTGCGCAATTTGCCAATATGTCATTTGGTATTTGATTTCTGGTGCGCCCCTCCAAACTCAAAGCCCACGACACGCCACTGACTGTATTGCAACAACAACATAACTTTATAGACTAACTTTCAAAAAAATCCGGACACCCAGTAGGAGTTGATTAATTTTAATAAAATTTATACATAATGTTTGTTTAATCAAACGTAAAAAATGATTACATCTTCAACTAAAATATTAAAAAATAACAATGTTATTTAATAATAAGTGGGTCCGTCGCGGTTTCTTATACATTCGATAACTCTTCGAGGCTTGCTTAAAAATTGTATTGTTTATGGTATCCTTGGGAATGTCATCTCAGGCTCCTTGAATTCGGTGATGAAGGTCATGTGGGTTATTTGGTGGTTGGCGTAAATTACCCAGTCGAGTACCAATCATATCCCACAGATGTTCGATTGGTGACATGTCTGGGGAGCGAGAACGCCATGGTAGCAGGGTCACGTTATTTTCTTGTAAGAGCCTTGTAGTAACCCTTGCTGTATGAGGACGTGCGTTGTCTTGGTGGAATAGGAGTTTAATTAACCTTCGCAGGTATGGCAGTGCAACAGGTTCCAGTACGTTTCGTATGTAATCATTTATATTAAAAATTCTGTAAAAAAACTATAGGTGATCTGCTACTGTATGTTAGCGCACCCCATGCCATCACTCCTGTTGTAAGGGCCGTATGCCATTCCACAGCAGATTCTAAATTTATGCGTTCTCCACGAAATCGTCTTACTCTTCTGCGACCATCGTAAAGCCACAGGCTGAATCGGGACTCGTTAGAGAACACAACATGATTCCATTCACCATCTGAATTAGATCTGGCGTTACATCACTGAATCCGAGTAGAATCCGAATAGATACATCTCGAGAATATATTTATATGTAAAGCTGTGAATTATTTGCATACAGAAACTGTATTATATGGGCATACATGTTTCCAAAATTCCATGAAAATATGCAGAACTTTTATTAAAATATGCAAAAATATGTAAAGTTTAAGTCATAATTATGTACCTAACTATATTATTTTCAAAATATTAAATACAGTCTTTTTCTTTTGGTTTTCCCCTTTTGTCAATTGTGTTCCACAATTTGTCAAATGACTTTCCCATTTATTATAATATGGCGGCGATGTGTCAAATAATTTCCTTATTTGTCAAATGTGTTTCACTATATGTCAATTGACTTTCACGAAGTGTGTTAATCATTTTATATTCATCTATTATGGAGAATCGTCGAATTAATAGTAAAATAAGTAATGATTTAAGAGCTTTAATAATTCGTTCTATGAACAATGGGCTCACGGCAAATAATATTGGAGAGCAATTTGGAATTTTACCCAATACTGTAAGAAAGATTTATTCTACATACCGGAGAACCGCTAATATTCATAAAAGAAGTGCTGGTCACCGACCAAAAAAATTATCTGTGTTACAGATAAATGAAATTTGCAATTGGATTGATGAAGATTGCAGTTTATCACTTCGTCAGTTAAAAGAAAGATGTTTGACGCAGTGGCCACTTCATCAAATATCGCTATCGACGATAAACAGAGCACTAAAAACTTTCCATTATTCGTTGAAGAGAATCTCTTTCGTTCCCGAAAGAAGAAATACACCACAAATCATACAGACTCGCTTTGAATATGCTATCCGGTACAATAGAATCATGTTCGAAAGGGAAAAGATTTTTTTCATTGATGAATATGGAATTCAAGTTAATTCTCGAACTTCATATGGAAGATCAGTTAAAAATACTCGAGCAACGAAAATAAAAGCTCAACTAAGAGGGCGTAATTATTCTGTGGCTGCAGCAATGAATGTAAATTCACTATATTTGTTCCAAATCCAAGATAGACCATTCAATACAGTTCATTTCTGTAAATTTATTACAACTCTAATTAATCATTTACATAATGATAACATACAAGACGCCTTTTTTGTTATGGATAATGTTAGATTTCATACAAATGAAGAAGTTGTCAATCTCATTAGAAGTCATGAGCATTTTGAAGTTTTTTTACCTGCTTACAGTCCATTTTTAAATCCGATAGAGGAATTATTTAATCAATGGAAACACATAATAAAGAGAACTCAGCCGACAAATGAGGATGAATTATATGCAGCAATACACAATGCTTCTGAACAAATAACTGCAGATAATTGTCTTCATTATGTTCAGCATATGGAAACATATCTGGGTGATTGTTTAGAACAAAATGAAATATTAAATTAATTGTTTCTTCATTTATATATTTCGATAGTTTGTACTGTGCATATTTGTGATATTTGAAAATGTTTTGCATACATGTATGTACAGTCTTTTTCTTTTGGTTTTCCCCTTTTGTCAATTGTGTTTCACAATTTGTCAAATGACTTTCCCAATTCCTGTCATATTGACATATATGTCAAATTAAATTCTTTTTTTGTCAAATCTCTTTCACTTTATATCAATTATTTTTTCCATGTATGTAAATTATATGTTTTGCTTAATAACTACTTACCAAGCTGTGCATCATTTTCATTTAGTTATTGACGTACTCTTGAAAATAAAGTATACATTTGAAATTTTAAGTTATCTAATTTATTCTTGTGTAATGTACATAGAAATTGATACATACATGTATGCAAAACATTTTCAAATATCACAAATATGCACAGTACAAACTATCGAAATAATTAATTTAATATTTCATTTTGTTCTAAACAATCACCCAGATATGTTTCCATATGCTGAACATAATGAAGACAATTATCTGCAGTTATTTGTTCAGAAGCATTGTGTATTGCTGCATATAATTCATCTCTCTCTTTATTATGTGTTTCCATTGATTAAATAATTCCTCTATCGGATTTAAAAATGGACTGTAAGCAGGTAAAAAAACTTCAAAATGCTCATGAGTCTCATGACTTCTAATGAGATTGACAACTTCTTCATTTGTATGAAATCTAACATTATCCATAACAAAAAAGGCGCCTTGTATGTTATCATTATGTAAATGATTAATTAGAGTTGTAATAAATTCACAGAAATGAACTGTATTGAATGGTCTATCTTGGATTTGGAACAAATATAGTGAATTTACATTCATTGCTGCAGCCACAGAATAATTACGCCCTCTTAGTTGAGCTTTTATTTTCGTTGCTCGAGTATTTTTAACTGATCTTTCATATGAAGTTCGAGAATTAACTTGAATTCCATATTCATCAATGAAAAAAATCTTTTCCCTTTCGAACATGATTCTATTGTACCGGATAGCATATTCAAAGCGAGTCTGTATGATTTGTGGTGTATTTCTTCTTTCGGGAACGAAAGAGATTCTCTTCAACGAATAATGGAAAGTTTGGAGTGCTCTGTTTATCGTCGATAGCGATATTTGATGAAGTGGCCACTGCGTCAAACATCTTTCTTTTAACTGACGAAGTGATAAACTGCAATCTTCATCAATTCAATTGCAAATTTCATTTATCTGTAACACAGATAATTTTTTTGGTCGGTGACCAGCACTTCTTTTTTGAATATTAGCGGTTCTCCGGTATGTAGAATAAATCTTTCTTACAGTATTGGGTAAAATTCCAAATTGCTCTCCAATATTATTTGCCGTGAGCCCATTGTTCATAGAACGAATTATTAAAGCTCTTAAATCATTACTTATTTTACTATTAATTCGACGATTCTCCATAATAGATGAATATAAAATGATTAACACACTTCGTGAAAGTCAATTGACATATAGTGAAACACATTTGACAAATAAGGAAATTATTTGACACATCGCCGCCATATTATAATAAATGGGAAAGTCATTTGACAAATTGTGAAACACAATTGACAAAAGGGGAAAACCAAAAGAAAAAGACTGTATCAATTTCTATGTACATTACACAAGAATAAATTAAATAACTTAAAATTTCAAATGTATACTTTATTTTCAAGGGTACGTCAATAACTAAATGAAAATGATGCACAGCTTGGTAAGTAGTTATTAAGCAAAACATATAATTTACATACATGGGAAAAATAATTGATATAAAGTGAAAAAGATTTGACAAAAAAAGAATTTAATTTGACATATATGTCAATATGACAGGAATTGGGAAAGTCATTTGACAAATTGTGAAACACAATTGATAAAAGGGGAAAACCAAAAGAAAAAGACTGTAATGTCAAAATAGATTTCGAGATGCCACAAATATGTACTTTTTTTTTTTTTATTTATTTTTACAAAATACATGTATAACAATAATAAGAATAAATTAGCTAAACAATGTAAGTCTTTGTATTTATATTTGCCTTTGTATAGTATTGTAAACACAATTAAATGCTATTCTAAATTCTCAACTAAAAATGATCAGCGAGCCGTCAATAACAGTTTGTACACTAAAAAGCTCCGCTCGTCAGCTGATATAATTGGAGCATACTTATATTTGCAGATAATTGATGTAGTTTCATCGTAGTTTCCTTGCAACCACTGGATATTCAACTAAGCTGATTAAAGTCTTTGTTTTCCTCTAGAACTTGTTTCAATTTAAATTTGAACCGCTCTTCTACGGTATAAATTTGATTATTGAAACTTTGAATTAATTCTATCTATTCACCGGGTTCAACACCTTGAGTATTAAGTTTTCGTATCGTTTCACTAATAAAATTATAGCTTGCTTTGATAAAAGCTAACTCTTGGCGCATTTGCGGCTTATTTAGTATCTCTTTGGAATCTGTAATTGCTATCGAGTTGTTTGAAAAATGTAGTATAATTCTCTTATTTGTTCAAAGATATCTGCATAAAAGTGGCATCACGCCACGTGCATCAAGCTACGTGCGCCATCTTGTTATTATGGACTGTGGTGGTAGTGTCAGACCAGGTAATTTATATTTGTATACTTGAATCCTCAGCGGTGCTTTAATAAATACTTTTCCTCTCAAATTGATCAACAAATTAATACTTGGAAATGTGTAACGTATTTCTTCTGCTACTCTGTTAACAGCATAAATAAAGTTAACACCTACGTTAACTTTAATAAAGGCTTCTCTTATTCTTTCCCGCATGTTTTCTGGTGTAGTTGGGGGGTATTCGGTAGACCAGGTATTTAACGTATCCCCATAGAAAATAATAAAGTTTAGTCAAATCTAGTGATATTGCAGGCCACGGAACAGGTCCTTGTCTTCCAATCCAGCGGCCTGGAAACTTTTCATTTAAAGTATGTCGAACTACAATACGAAAATTAGCAGGCGCTCCGCCTAACTGGAACCACATTCTTCTTAATAGCTCTAATGGTATGGTTCTAGAAGATTATTAAGGTCGTCTAAAAATCTTTGAAAAATTTCCCCATTGAGATGTCCATAAAAAAATGGGGTCCTATTAAATAACATCTTTCAGAGAACTATCTATTCCACTACAAAAAATCAGAGAAACAACCAAAAAACAGTATCAATACGTAGGAGGAGGGAATGCCCATGGATAGATGAAAGCATCATAAAACAAATCACAAACAGAAACAAAATATACAAGAGACATAGTGGGAATCCAAACAATAATAGTCGGCATCCACTCATAAACGAGAATATGAAAACCAGAAAAAGTATACAAAAGAACTGCTAAAGAATGCTAAGCATATATACCTGGAGAATATGATAACAAAATACAAACGCAAACACACAAAAAGCAAAAAAGCAGCAAAAATATCAAAAATATAGTGACAGAAAATAGAACCACCGTAACAGATGCTACTGCCATTGCGAACGAACTTAACAAATAGTTCGCTACCATAGGAACATATACTACCATGTAGACTTGAAGAAACAAATAAAGAAGAAATAAGTGAAATAATATCTAGACTGAAGAAAGACAAAGCGCCTGGTTTCGATAAAATCACAGCGAACATGATACAACACAACAAACAAAAACTAGTTCCTATTCTAAACAGATTGATAAATAAAACAATCGAAGACGGTATCTACCCGAATTACCTGAAGAGAACAATAATTGTTCAAATACATAAAGAGGGTAATACTAACGACCCACAAAACTACCGACCAATCTTCCTACTATCTACCCTAAATAAAATCCTTGAAAATGTCTTACAAACTAGAATTATGAGACTATACACTACAACCAATACGCATTCCAAGAACAGTCAAGCACAACATCAGCAGCGTACGATCTAACAAACACAATAAATAAAGAACTAGATAAAAACAAAATTATGGTGACTCTCTTCATAGACATGAAGAAAGCTTTTGATAAGGTACCCAAGCTAAGACTAATAAAAAAAACGGAAAGATATGAATATACTAATGAGACTCTAAACCTGAATAAGACATATCTAGAAAACAGACCACAAACAACAAAAGTAGATAATACTGAAAGTACTTATTTATACGCCGAATACGGACTCTACATACTATATACAAATGACCTTTTACAACTCCGCCTAAGAGGACAGATACACTTATACGCTGATGATATATGTATATTGCATACATTGTTGTACACAAAATATAAAAGATATAGAGAGAATGATACTGGAAGACGAAAGTACTAGAGGAATTACTAGAGGAATTGTGCCTCAATAATCTTCTTACCGTCAATGAAACAAAAACAAACTATATGATATTTACAAATACAAAGGCAAAGCCGAAACTAAATATTACTCTAAAGAACAAGCAACTACAAGAAGTAAAAGTAACTACATATCTAGGTTTAACTATACAAAACAATATGAAATGGGATTCGAATATCGAGAAGATAGTAAAACAGAATAGGAAAGTAATAGCAGCGTTGAATAAAATAAAATATGTAATACCGATACATTACAGGAAAGCTATCTACCATGCACTATTCTCATCACACAATATGTACCTAATAAATATTTTGGGAAATAAGTCAAAGAACAACCTGACAAAAATACAACGGCAACAAAACAAAATTATAAAGATCCTTTATAAAAAGGACTATATAATACCAACAGAAACAGTATATCAAGAAATTCAAGAACTAAACATCAAACAACTAATTACATTGAGCAATTTGATATTACATCAGAACGGAAAGATTTATCCACCAAAAACACTCGCAATTACTAACTACAACAACAATAAACATATACAACAACCTTCCTAAAGTAATAAAAGATCTTCAATATACAAACCTTAAAGGAAAAATAAAAGAAATGTTAAAATCTAATGAAATAATTTGAAAAACGCACGGACTCTGCCACTTCTTATTTCACTTTAATGAAAAACATGAGGCCCTCAACTCCAGTAGCCTGAAATGGTATCCCATGGCAAAGAAGAGGGACACATGCGTGTCATTGCATATGTATATAATATATGTTATGCGTATTGTATGTATGTTGTGTCATAACTAGTCATAAGTATACTGAAAATAAACGTATTATTATGCGGTCTCCAATTATGCCTCCCCAGACGTTTACACCTGTATTGCCGGTCAATTGCTCTCGTAAAATTTGGATTTACTTTAGTGTAGTATTGTTGATTATGCCTGTTCACATAACCATTATTGTGGAAAATCGCCTCATCAGTAAATAATACAGTATTAAAAAGCCGTACATCTTCTTGAATTCGAGCTAAACCCCAATTACAGAAATTTATCCTATTTTCAAAATCTTGTTCTTGAAGTGCTTGATTCAGTTGTACGAGTGTAAGTCATTAAATAAGTCACAAGCTGCTGTAGGAAAGCTGAAAATAGGAGTGAGTTGTTTCCCTATTTGTCAATAGGTGTCACCACAATCCAGCATTATAATTCTCAAGTGACAGTTGGTGTGCGCGAACACAGGCAGTTCTAAAATGGCGACCGTGCTCGAAGATTGTACCGTGGAAGAGCAACGTGCTATTGTGCGTTTTTTCTGCGCAAAAGGACTTTCTGCAAAAGATATTCATAAGGAAATGTCTCCTGTTTACGGTGAAAAGCGTTTGTCGCGTAAAGCCGTATATAACTGGGTCGAGAAATTCTCTCAAGGACGTTCAAAAGCGTGCTTCAATGCAATGGAAACGTCCTTCTTCGCCGTCAACAAAGAAATTTAAAGTTGTGCCCTCAGCTGGTAAGGTTATGGTTATCGTGTTCTGGGATTCTCAGGGAGTGCTCCTAGCCCATTTCCAGAACAAAAAAGAGAACGTGACTGCTGAATCATACTGTAGAGTTTTGTTGTTGCTTCGGGATGCAATTCGACGAAAACGTCCAGGCCTACTGACGAGAGGAATATTGCTTCATCACGATAATGCCAGGCCCCATTCGGCCCACTTGACCCAGGCGAGAATTGCGCAATTAGGGTGGGAACTTCTTAAACATCCGGCTTACAGTCCCGACCTGGCCCCAAGCGACTATCATCTGTTCGGTCCACTCAAAAAGCATCTTGGCGGCAAACATTTCGAGGGTGACAACGATGTTCAACAAGAGGTACGCACGTGGTTCAGACGCCAGCCCAAACACTTTTATGCAGCAGGCATTGGGGCATTGATAAAGCGATGGGATAAGTGTATTAATGCAGATGGAGACTTTGTTGAAAAATAAAACTTGTTTTTGGCTAACTATTTCTCTAATTATTTTTATAATACCTTTTTGTGGCCTAATTACTGACTTTCCCTCGTATATGAAATGGATGGAACTTATGCTTTTTCAAAATGTTTTTAGCAATAGTTTGCCTATGTGCACCAAATCACTAATGTCTGCTATACTTCTATATGGGTGTTCAACAACACTTGCAATAATGTTAAATTATTTTTCTTCATTTACTGCGGGCGTTAGTCTATCATGCTTTTCATATTTACATGTCCCAGTCCTGCCAAATCTATCCATCAATCTTCGAAATGATCTTGCATCTGAGTGTTTTCTATCAGGAAACCTCTCGATCTATAAATCATGTCAATTGATTCTTGGATCGTATACTTCATTTTTATTACAAAAGAAAGGATAATATGCACAAGATGTCACCGAATGTCAAAATAATTAACAACATTGTCGTACTAACGAGTAGCTTTTCTCCATAGCCGCATAGGTATTCTATTAATAAAAATTGTAGATTTTTAATTTATTTCTCCTAAAATACCAGAACTAATGAAATACATTTTTGTGAATTGATATAAAGAGCGTTAAGATGAACTGAAATTGCAGAAAAATACAGGGCGTCTTAAAAATAATTACTTTTATATCGTCACACTTATATGGGCCACCTTGTACACTCAGATATATTTTCCTAAAATAGAGTTACAAATACAATACATTGACATATGAACGAAATTCCTAACTTCATTGGTTTAGGAGCTACAGACCAAAGCGCGTTTAGCTGACAACCCTGTATAACACTAATGTTTTATCTATTTTTATATCCGAGATACGTGCTGAAGAAAATTGTTCTGATTTTGGAAGACGTTTTATCCCTTCAAAATGTTTTTCGGCTCGAAGAAAATCATTCTGAGCATGCCTTTTAGGGTGAGCAACTTTCCCATAAAGTTTAGATTCCTTTTTTATTTTCGGATGGAGAATCTTTCCTTTTTAGATTTTAGCACGCATACCATGTGTCTATTACGCAAAATATTTAATTTTTATTGCCAATATTTTTTAATGATATTGCAAAAACATGAAAAACTGATATGATGTTGACGTAAGCGTTATAATAAAATATAAAAGTGGAGTTTGCAAACCTTATTTCAGTGTTCGCAATAACTGGAACATCTCAAAGTATCGAGAGCGTCCAGAGAATTAAGACATCAAGGTGAGTGTTTGAAATTTTCGTTTATTATTTTACATTTCGTTAGTATATTTATCGAATATTCAATTTCTTTTTTCAAATGAAAAAAGAAATATGTCTTTCAAATATTTAAAAAGACCAGGTTTACTTTGTCTAATAATTTAAAATATTCTCTGGGAGTTGCGCCCTAGTAATTAAAACAAAATAGAATCCATGATTACGTTTCGACAAAACCGTAATTTTTTTAATAATTATAATCAATTAAAGTTACAGTTTACCTATTGAGTTACCTACTTACATTAGATTTGACTCTATTTCATTAAAGCTTACATTGTATGATACATTTTAAAAACAAAAAACAAAAGATTATTTATATTGTATTATTATTATTTATATTGTGCAATTGAATAATAGTAAATCATGCCTTAGTATTCCAAAAACAGATAGACAACAAAAACAGGAAAATGCATGACATGAGTTATTATTATGTATGCGCCCGTGGAGCGTCTTAAGATGCAAAGTTGTCGGCATTCGCCTTAAACGAGAAGGAAAACCACGAAAACCTACTCGGACAACCAGACAGGAATCAAAACACGGAACATCTCAGCATGATAAGCAAATGTATATGATATTTAAATGTAATTGATATCTAAATAACTTAAGATATATAATTATATAACAAAAAAGAAATATTATGATGGTAAATTGCAGATCGTTACAGAATTAAGTTATAGTATATACTGCTTAAATTTTTTATATCATTTCTGTTGTTAATTGAATTCTTTTCCTGTTTAATACTAATCATTTCTTTAATTTCTCTTTACATTGTGTGTTGTTCTTTATCAATTATCTGTGTGTTTTCAAAATCGAAATGGTGATCGCGTTGTAGTTTGTGTGTAGATAAAGCAGTTTTGTCTGTTTTAGAGTATTTGTGGGCTTGTATTCTTTTGTATAAATATTGTTTCGTTTGGCCTATGTAGTAACTATCTCAATCGCAACATGGTATTTTATATATGACATGTGTTTCTCGATTTTTTTCTATTTTAGGTTTATGTTTTGAAAATAAATGTTTATTAGTATTACTAAGTTTATATGTTGTAGCTGTATCATATTTCGTTAAAGTGTATTTAATTTTTTCTGATAGTTGTGGAACATATGGAATCGTGATATATGTTGTGTCATTGTTCAAATTTTTATTGGTGTCTGCAGTGTTGTATATTTGGTGTATTCTTTTTTTAATTGTTTGGTCTATTTTTTTATTGTTATATAATTATATATCTTAAGTTATTTAAATATCAATTACATTTAAATATCATATACATTTGCTTATCATGCCGACTGTTCCGTGTTTTGATTCCTGTCTGGTTGTCCGAGTAGGTTTTCGTGGTTTTCCTTCTCGTTTAAGGTGAATGCCGGCAAGACGCTCCACGGGCGCATGCACAATAATAACTCATGTCTTGCTTTTTCCTGTTTTTGTTGTCTATCTGTTTTTGGAATACTAAGGCATGATTTATTATTATTCAATTGAAATGTATCTTTGAATAATTTTATCCTTAGCAACTCAATTATATGACATTTACATACTGTCATTTATATTTTGTATCCTTGATAAAGGCATCATTGCCGAAACATGTAGGATTGTTTTAAATATATATACTTTAAAGTAAAGCCAGACCTTAAATCGCCAACTGATTGAATTTACCATATCATACCAAGGTCACGAAATAATTATATATATATATATATATATATATATATATATATATATATATATATATATATATAATTGAAAAGAAATGATCGACCGTGATATATTATCAAAAATTCTTTAAATTCGGGTAAGCGGTCAATTAAAAAACTCCTTTATTAAATTACCCTATATTTCGCAACACTTTGTCGCTTCTTCTGGGGTAAAAAATGTAGAGTTAAAAAATAATAAAATTGACGTACAAAATAAAAATGATTAGATATAAATTATATCTTGTATTATTTACTATATATTATTTTGTACGTCAATTTTATTATTTTTTAACTCTACATTTTTTACCCCAGAAGAAGCGACAAAGTGTTGCGAAATATAGGGTAATTTAATAAAGGAGTTTTTTAATTGACCGCTTACCCGAATTTAAAGAATTTTTGATATATATATATATATATATTATTTCAAGGCACCATGCTCCTGAGGGAGTTTCGCCACTTCTATGGAAGTCCTTACAATTCTGTTTTCTTTTGGGGGTGAATTAGTCCCATTTCTTCATCTGGTTATGTGTTTGACGTTTTTGTTCTCTCTGCTATGCTGTTCCATTCCTTTCTATTGCTAGTCTTTCATTTCCACTTTTATTATACCCACTCTCTTTATATCTTCCTCCATTTCGTCTTGCCATCTTGTTTTTGGTCTACTTCTTTGTCGTCTATTTCCTGGTTTCAGTTCCATTATTGATCGTATTTTGCTTACGGGACCCTCTCTTCGGACATGCCCTAACCATTTTATCCTTATCGATTTTACTATATTTTCGCCTTTCAATTCTTTTTCTCTTTCATGGTTCATTCTTCTTCTCACTTCGTTTTCCACTTATTTTGATTGGTCCCAGTATAGTTCTCATGATTTTTCTTTCAAAAGTATTTAATCCCTGTTGGTGTTTTTGCGTCAGCGTCATCGTTTCATCGCTGTAAGTTATTATTCGTCTTATTAGTGTTTTATAGTTTTTAATTTTGGTTCTGGTGTTAATTGACCACAATAACCACACTGGTACTCTCCAATTATCTTCTTACAGCACTTACTGAGCCTTTTGTGAATTACTGCTGATAGTACTTTATATGCATTATTCAGTAGTGTAATGCCCTTGTAATTTTTGTATTGTGTTCGGTCGCCTTTCTTGTGAATTGTAAGTATTATTTCATTTTCCCAGACTTCAGGCATTCCTCCTGCTGCGCCGATTTTGTTGATTAATTCGTACCTGTAATTATTCTTCCTGTAATTTTTGTCTTCCATACTTTATTAATTCCATGTTTATGATGTCATCATTAAGAGCTTTTCCGTTTTTTCTTTGAGTATTTTAATATATCTTCTATTTCCCCTAGACTAGGTTCGTCTATATCCTCTTCGGATTCTTCAATTTCTATATTATATTCCGGATCACATTCACCAATTAATAATTCCTTTCCGTATTCTTCCCATATCAAGTTTATCTATTCGTTATTTTCGGCAACTATCCCATGCTTATTCCTTAGTCCTTTAGCTTTGTTCTTAATTGCTTTTTTTTGCTCGTTTATTTTTCGGTAAAATTGTGTTTAGTTTCGTTTTCTGTTTTCTATTTCCACGACATTTTTTCTTTGTTTTCTTTATAAATCTATTACTTTCTATTCTTCTTTTGTCGTATATCTCTTTGTCGTCTTCCTTTTTTTACTGTAGCAACTTATATCTTGCCTTAGCTTTTTCTTCCTTGTACGTACCACACTCTCCACCATTCATTACGATGTTCGTATTACCGTAAGTTGTAACCCCTATTTGTGATTTTGCTGTCATTTAAGCATTTCCTAAGGAGATTCCATTTTTCATTTACGTTTGGACATTCCGTTACTTTTCTTTCATTTTCAACCTGCATCTCTACTATATTTTGATGACTTTCTCTTACCTTCCTAGCATTCGACTTTTCGATATGCCATTTTTGTTGTTTTATTTCTTTCTCACTTTTCACTAGTCTTTGTTTTAAATTTTCCACAACCATAAAATTATCACTGTCAGCATTGGCGCCTTAAAAGATCTTAAATCAGTCACTCTTGTTTCGCTTTTACTGTTCATTAATACGTGATCAATTTAGTTACCATATCTTTGTCCTGGAGCAATCCATGTGATTTTATGTTCCTTTTTGTGTTGAAACTTTATGCTTACTATTTTCATGCCAGTTAATGAGGCTAAGTTGCATAGTCTAGTGCCATTATCGTTTGTTCTTTCATGTATTGCTTTTTTCAATGCTACTGTTTTGCAGTAACGTTCTCTCCAATTTGGGCATTGAAATCTCCCATTATAATTATTGTGTCCTGTTTTGGTATTTGCTGATGTAGGTTTTCTATTTGCTCGTACATACCTTCCTTTACTTCTTCAAATGAATTTTCAGCTAAAGGATATACGTTTATGATGAATATATTAAAAGGTTTGGTTCTAAGTCTTAAGTAAGCTAACCTTCCGTTTACCAGCTTAAATTCTATAATATTGTTTTTCATTTTTGATACGGCCATGAAATATACGCCATTTTGTTCTTGTTGTACTTCCCCTGAATATAATAGTGTGTACTCTTTCATTGTTATCTGGCCAATATTATTCCATCTGGTTTTCTTGTAAGGCTGCTACATTTAACTTATATTTGATTAGTTCTCTTGCTACTTCCTCCATTTTGTCTGCTTTCAGCATAGTTTTAATATTCCATGTGCCAATCTTAAGTTCATTCCTTTTGCGATTTTTACGATTTTTCTTAGCTTGTTCCGTCGTCGTTATATCCTCTTGCACAACTGTTTTAACTAGTTTTTTGGAGTCTTATTTTAAATTAGTTCTTCCCATCTATTTATTTTATCATTTACGACTATTTTCTGGTATCATACTATTGCTTTGTTTCCTTTTTCATGTTTTACGATTTGCCCCAATTCTCTTCGGATTTTCCTCTCTAATTGTGTCATATCATTGTCTATGTATAAGTTTGTTACACATATATATATATATATATATATATATATATATATATATGTAGTAGATTCAATTAGTTGGCGATTTAATGTCTGGTTTTACTTCAATATGTATATATTTAAAACAATCTTACATGTTTCGGCATATGATGCCTTTTTCAAAGAAATTAAAAATATAAATGGCAGTATATTAATGTCATACTTATATATCTGTAGTTGTCATGGATACAATTATTCAAAGATACATTCAAGTTTAATAATAATAAATCATATGTACTATAGCTGACATTTCTTTCTCTCATACTGTATGTTTCTTATCATAATCTTTCAATGTTCTTGATACAAAATATATCGGTACCTATGTATTTGTAAAAGTTCACTTAATACACTATTATCTGAAGCATCTGCCCTAATTATATATCGCATTTGAAAATTTATTTTGCCTGTAAATGTTCAATAAAATTTTGTTTTAATATTTTAAAAGATTGTTCTACCTCGTGTGACCATTTCCATTTGTTCTCCTCCTTTAATAAATTAAATAACGGTTTTGCTTTATTTGATATATCAGTAATAAGCTTCCTATTATACATTAATATTCATATAAAACTCCTTAATGTTTTTAAATTGAGAGTTCGCTGATAATTCTTGATTACTTGCAATCGATCTTGATCTATTCGATAATCATTTTTCCTGCTACATATCCAAGGAACGAAACCTCCTCTTGCATAAATACACATTTATTTAAATTTACTTTCAATCCAACTACATCTAAACCATTAAAAGCAATCTTTACATATGCCAAATGTTGTTCCTAAGTTTCACTATATATTAATATACCATCTATATAGCGTACACAAAATGTCTCATATCTTCTTGAAATTTGATTCATAGCTCCAACCAATGCTGCACGTGATGATAATCCAAAATATACCACTCTAAGTAGTAATATTTGCCAATTTCTACTGAAACCTGTATATTTTCTTGAATTTTTATGTAAAGATAAAATTTCTCAAATCCAATTTCGAAAAATATCTGCAATTACTAACTGTGCCTAATATGCTATCTATATTTTCTGGTAATTCATATTGTGGGTATTGTTCTACTATTACCATTTCTTGTATCTAAACATAATCTTATCCGTTTTCTTAATTATCAGTACAGGATTAATGTGGGTATGGTGTATTATATTTCTTAATTGTTTTGTATTTTTTACCATATTATCTATTTCTTCCTTAACTTTTCTCGATATCTATATGGCATGGAATATATTTTAGTATTAAAAGATTCATTAATCTTCATTTTTCATTCATTAATTTTGGATATTTGCCAATAATCTCTTCTATTTCTTGTTTGTATATTGATGGACAGTATATTTTATTTTCTTCAATATTATTATCTATTATTTTAACATTATAAATATTTTTCATTTTATCATGTTAGTTTCTTCTTTCTTTTCCATTTAAATTTATACTTTTATTTTTAATATTTATTTTCATTTTCCATTTTAATATTAAATTTATACCTTTTACATATAATCAATTGCTATATTATTTGCTACTAAAAATTCCGCTTCCAAAATTGCATCATCTATTTTTATCTTACTAAAATATGATGTATTAATTTGTGTTATTTCCTTTTTGTTTATTCTTGTATTCATTTTCATTTCCTGTAATTCATTTAATATATTTTCTTAAATTATTGATGCTTGAGATCCTGTATCAATTAATATAAATATTTTTCTATTCTTAATAATGATTTCAAACTAAGGTAATATTACGTCTTTTTCATTTTTGTATTCGTAAAATTTGGAATTTAGGTCATATTTTGGGTGTTTGTAACAATAATTATTCTTTAAATTAATAATCGTCGTACTTTATGTAAGTAATGGAATTATAATTATCGCTTGTATTGTCTCTATTGTCCTAATTTATACCCACGTAATAGAACTAGAACTATAATTATAATTCCATTACTTACATAGGTGAAATTGCATAAGATAATCAAAACAAATGAGAACAAGATCATTTCGTTTAAAACAAACAATTCCTTACAAAAAGCAATAACAAGCAATACAGATAAAACGGACAGTATTTCAGACTGCTAAAAAGGGTATATAGGTCAGACAGGAGGAACCTTTCAAACTAGAATAGCAGAACACGAAAGAACCTACAGGGATAAGAAGACAGATTAATTTTTTGTTACTACTTCGAATATAACCACAAATTCAATTCTAATTTCAAAACATTACATGTAGTTGACAAAAGTAAAATAATAATAAATTTATTAATTTCTAAATCTTAACTTATATAACATATTGAGTATGTTATAAGATTTAGAAATTAATAAATTTCATAATTTAGGCAAAATAATGACCAGATCCACCCCCTCTCAGATTAGAATGTTTGTTTTTCACCTTTATATTTGTGATTATATAAATAGGTACCAAGTGTAAGTTGGATGAATATACACTGTAATATTCATCCACCTGGTGAAGCCGCAGCGTGGTGAAATATATAGTAGAAGTATAGTAGAAGTAGTGTCTACAATACAATATATTTTTTGAAACTAAACAAATTGTATTTTCTATTTGAAATTATTCTTTAGTCACATATTGCTTTTGCTTGGTTCATCACCAATTCTCAGAATTTTACCCCTATCTTCCTCTTCTACTTGTTCTTTTTCCTCTGATTCATAATAATTTCCTCTTCTATTTTTATTATATGTATAACTATATTCTTGGCTTCTATCCTTATTATCTCTATAATCTCTCGTTGACAACTATTATATCTTGTCTGTTTTCTGTAATTATCATAATCATCTATTGATTTATTTCTACATCTTACAGTTTTATCCTTTGACTCCCTATTCTGATTATTTTTCGTCTCATAATTACCCATATCGTATATATATATATATATATACATATATATATATGGTAAATTCAATTTGTTGGCGATTTAAGGTCTAATTTTACTTTAAAATATATATATTCAAAACAACCCTACATGTTTCGGCAAATGATGCCTTTATCAAGGAATATAAAATATAAATGACAGTATATTAATGTCCTTTAGCTGCTCCTATTGCAAATCTAGTAATGGAACATTTAGAACAAAACATTATCAATTCATTAGACTTCCACCCCATTTTCTTCAAAAGATATGTTGATGATATCATAACATGTATTCCGACTAATAAAATAAACTATATTTTAAATAAATTCAACAATTTTCACAATAAATTAAAATTTGCTATTGAAGAAGAAATTAATAACAGTATTAATTTTCTTGATATTTCTTTAAGCTATGATAGACAGGGTACTATTTATACAAATTGGTGTAATAAACCCACAGCTTCTTTTCGATATATGAATTGCCAATCAAATGCTCCTACAGTATTCAATAAAATGATTATAAATAATCTGACTGATAGAGCAGTAAAACTATCACGTACTCAATACAGAAAAGACAACATCAAGAAAATTAAAACAATCTTAACAGATAATAATTATCCACCACAACTTATAGACCAAACAATTAAAAAAGGAATACACCAAATATACAACACTGCAGACACCAATAACAATTTAAACAATGACACAACATATATCACGATTCCATATGTTCCACAACTATCAGAAAAAATAAATACACTTTAAAAAAATATGATATAGCTACAACATATAAATTTAGTTACTAGCTTAGTTTACTAACAAGCATTTATTTTCAAAACTTAAACCTAAAATAGAAAAAAATCGAGAAACACATGTCATCTATAAAATACCATGTCGCGATTGCGATAGTTACTACATAGGCCAAACTAAACAATATTTATACAAAAGAATACAAGCCCACAAATACTCTGAAACAGACAAAACTGCTTTATCTACACACAAACTACAACGCGATCACCATTTCGATTTTGAAAACACACAGATAATTTATAAAGAACAACACACAATGAAAAGGGAAATTAAAGAAATGATTAGTATTAAACAGGAATAAAATTCAATTAACAACAGTGATATACAAAATTTAAGCAGTATATACTATAACTTAATTATGTAACGATCTGCAATTTACCATCATAATATATGTTGCTGTTATATAATTATATAACTTAAGTTATTTAAATATCTATACATTTGCTTATCATGCTGACAGTTCCGTATTTTGATTCCTGTATGGTTGTCCGAGTAGGTTTTCGTGGTTTACCGACAGATTTACATCTTAAGACACTCCACGGGCGCATACATAATAATAACTCATATCTTGCGTTTCCCTGTTTTTGTTGTCTATCTATTTTAGAACACTAAGGCATGATTTATTATTATTCAATTGGAATGTATCTTTGAATAATTTTATCCATAGCAACTTAAATGTTTGACATTAATATACTGTCATTTTTATTTTATATTCCTTGATAAAGGTATCATTTGCCGAAACATGTAGGATTGTTTGAAATATATATATTTTAAAGTAAAACCAGACCTTAAATCGCCAACAAATTGAATTTACCATAACATACAAAGGTCACGAAATAATTATCTATATATATATATTTCTGCATAAAGTTCTCCTTAAATTGTTCATATGTACTATATTTCTCTTCTACTATATCCAATCATATTTCGGTACCATTTCTCATTGTTGTTATTATAATACCCACCACTTACCTAAATCATTCTACATTACCTAACATTTTTAAATACTTTACTGGAAGTACTTTCTTATCATCGTAAATATTAACCAATTGTGCATTCTCTTCCCCAATTTTCATTATAACATTAATGTTGTTAGTTTTATTATTATTTCGCATATTATCAATTTTACCATTGATTTCATTTATCTTGTTCTCTGTATATTCAGTTACCTTACCAAACTCCTTGCTAATCCTTCCATATCTTTGTGCATTATTCTCCACAACTTTTGCTTTACTTTACTTCTTTACATATTGATTAATATTTCTATTTGCTGTTGATTAATTTACTTATCTTTCTTTATAATTTTGATTATATCGTCACATCTTTCCCCCATTTTAATAAAATAATCTTGCAGCTTAATACCCTGTTCCTCATTCTCTTATTGTCTTACCCTTTCCTGTTCTATTTTTTCTTCTTGTCTTTGTTCTTGTATCTTATCAAATAATTTTATTAGTATATTACTCGTTCCAGTTTCACTTCTCGTCTACAATACAATATTAAATTTATTGTATTTGATGTATTTTTTGATTTTATACGCCACTGACGTTCTTTCAGTTGGATGACATTTTATTAACTTCAATTTTAGGCCAATGTTCCAGAGCTAACATTTACTATTTGCCACACTGTCGGAGTTTGTAGGGACCGCAACTGTACGCCAATCTCTAGTCTCAACTAAAATGGCAGTACCACCCCACCCTCCAACTCCCCAGATCTTACCGATTGTGACTTCTTCCTGTTTTCGAAGTTAAAAATGGAGTTTCAGTGGCGTCATTTTGAGACGATTGAGGAGACGTTAACACGCGAAGACTTCCAGCGCTGCTTCCAGTCATGGACAAGCCGCTGGGATCGGTATATTTATGCGGTTTAAGCGGATGATAGTGAATGAGTTATAAAAACAATTTATTATGTTTTTGTTTACATTCCGGTAATTTTTTGGTAGCAACTCGTATGTTATAGTTAAACAAATGAAACAGATAAGATCGAAGTTTAAGACAAGTTTTTTTCCTACTGTTTTTTTTTAAATATGCATGACTTTGCATTTTGTCTATCTGTTTTTAAACTTCAAAGGCTGCTATACCGTTGTATATAAAATATAATTTGATAAAAATTAAACTCTGATCTTGATCTTGGAACCGATTTAACATTTAATATAAATAGTCAAATTTGACATCCAGTTCAGACAACACAAAACGAATGTAACAAACTAAAAAAGATTACTGCAATAAATAAAGTAACGGGTGTTCAGAAACATTCGAAGTCAAAGTAGTCCTTGAAAATATGAAGTCTTGTCTGATATAGATTGATACATTTACTTAATACAATTTTATAGGTTATCATACACGCAAATGTCAGCTTATGTCGAAATATATTACTTTAATATGCCATATTAATTAATATAAACTAGTCAAATAATGATTTTAGAAGGTAACAGTAATTAATTTGCAAATTTCAAATTAAGTATTATGATATTTTAGAGAATTCTTACTGAACAATAGCACCTCTTCATGCGATAACTGGAAAAAATTATATAATCCAATTAATATGCTATTCATTCTTGTGTAATAAAGCTCATCTAATATGTAGTAATATGTAAAAAGACAATGCAGAATTAAGAGGAAATAACTTTACAAGTAAAGGTTTTATTCATCTTATAGTGACAATAGTATCTAGTTATCGTACTAGTTTAATATATTAACATTCAACAAATTATTGTAAGAAATGACTTAAAATAAATTCGAAACAAATAATTGTTTGTAGAGTCCTTAGATTACAACCTTATAATAAATATCATAAATTGTAGTAGTATAAATTACCAACAATAATGACCATAATTATAAAAGATGTTGAAAATGTCCATCACCTTCTTCCAAGCATTTTACGCAGCTCCTCCGAATGCTACTAAATACATTTTGCAGTATGGGACTATTTCTAATTCCACTAATTTTATTTATAATTCTGTCTTGGAGATCTATATAATCTTGCACTGGTACTTGATAAATTGAATTTTTTAAAAAGGGCCATAAATAGTAATCACACGGTGTAAGATCACAAGATCTTGGAGGAAATTCATGATCGCTGTTCAAACTAATTAAACGATTTCCAAACACTTCTTGTAACATATTCATTGTTTCCCCCGCTGTGTGAGCTCTAGCACCATCTTGTTGAAAGTATCCCAAAGCTAGTTCATCATCGCGAAGTTGATTAAAGAAAGGCAATAGTATTTCCTGTCGATATCTTTCTGCAGTCAAGGTACCATTAAAAAAAATTGTACCAATAATCCTTCTTCTACGTATAGCGCACCAAACACCAACTTTCTGAGGATGTAAAGGAGCTTCAACATAAAAATTATTGGGCTTTGTATCACTCCACATTCTCATGTTTTGCGAGTTAACATATCCACTAACATGAAACCATGCTTCGTCTGAAAAGAAAGTTTTGTCTAGGACATCATCATTAAAATTATTTGTAAACCATTCGCAAAATACTACTCGTCGCGGATAATCAATATCGAGGATTTCTTGCAAACAAGTTATACGATATGGGAATAACTGTATATCTTCTTTTAAAACTTTATGGCAAGAACCAACTGACAACCCGGTTTGTTGAGCAAGAGTTCTTACTGAAGTTTTAGGGGCATCAGTCATTATTTCTCTAACATTCCCAATCACTTCTTCTGTCCGGACTTTTGGTCGCCCACCACTCTCTTGGCGTCCCACACTACCAGTTTGTCGAAAAACTGGAACAATTCTGATTAGTGTACACTGAAAAGTATTATAATCAAAAGCAAGGTTGGGAAATTCATCTCGAAATTTATCCAAACAAGCTTGAATTGAATACTTCCACTGGCCATCGATCTTTTGACCATTTCGAAAATATGCTTCAACCATGAATGCTTTGTGTACGTTAGTAAATACCATTTTAAAAATTAAAAAATATAAATTAGTATCTTCGATATTAGATTCTGACAATTTTTGACAGACAACAGTTGACATTTAATAATTATTACAAATCAGATACTTAAGTAAAGATATACGATTTTTTGTTCAGAGCCCACTTGACTTCGAATGTTTCTGAACACCCGTTACAATAAAATTATAGGGTATATTTGCTCATTTTAAAATGTGCATACGTTTTTATGTTCTTTTGAGAAACTGACAATGAGGTTATATTTAGTTACTCAACTTAACTCTGTTCTTTACTGATATTAAACATAATTAAAATGATCGCAGCTATTATAATTACGTAAAATAGTACGAATCACATCTTCAATGATGAACTTTTGTTTTCCGAACGATTTTACATCGGCAAAGAGCTACTTGCTTCCGTTTTTCCGTTTTTAAGCGGTCTATCAAGTCTATGGAAGTAATATTTACTACAAGAAATTTAGATGTTAATGGGAATATATCCGTTTGTACACAAATAAGTCAGCTTCTTTTATCTCATTTGTATGTGGCTTTGGCTGATCTTGCACTCAACTACTTTGACCTATCGTAACAGTATGTGACAATTTTCCATTTTACACATTCTTCGGAATGTTTTCTTTGTAACGAGAGAAAGTGCATTATCCTTCATATATCTTTATGCTATTTGGACTACAATTTATTACAGCGTCATTTTTTTAAAGAACTTGTAATCTAGCAAAACACAAGCGATAAATTTTCAATAATTAATGCTTCCATATGATATTTCTTGTTATTTAAATTAATCAGTAACTTGTGAATTTCCTATACGCAGAACAATTGTGTTATTAATACTTTAAGAAGTGACGGAACTAAAATTGATTTTAAATTGGAAATGTAAAATTTATTAATTAATTAAGTTTAAAACAGATGCGGCCTCAATTTTTATTGATGTGCATTTATTATTAACAATACATTTCGATGTGAAAATCGATGCAGTAGTTTAAAAGTAAATAATACATAAAAATTATAATAGAAATAAAACTAACAGTTTAAACCTTCACTTTATAATATTTGTTCTTAAAACTACAATTTTTTGACAACTGGTGCAGTGGCTTCATCGCGTACTTTCTAAAGCACATTATAAACTAACATCAGCAAACATGAAAACAGAAAATGAAAAAGTTTAATATTATTTTGTAATGGTTTGAAAATGTGAGAATGTGTTGTAAAAGTATATAGCCTATGCTATACTGGATATTGGATACTGAACAAGTGCTTCAAATGCATAAATTTAACAAAGGTGAGTTATTTAAATCTAGTTGATCCTTAACCTGGCAATAGTCGCTAGGTTTAACCCTTAACCACCGTAGCGGCGTCTCTGAGACGCATCAGGTTCTTCATTGGTTAATAACTTACCCCCTCTTTGACTAACTATACTTAGCGTCTATGTACCTTCAAGTTGAACGTGTATCAGTATGTTTCTAGCATTTTGTGGCAATAAACGCCTTTGTTTCCCTAATATAAATAATTAAAGTTTGTCCTGGATCTCTCAGACGCCGCTACGGCGTTTTCGTAAGTTTTACGAATTTTGCGCGGTTTAGTTGAAAGTGCTTTATTGTAATGGATTGTGCTTCTGGATCTACAAAAACAGTTCGCTACGGTGATCCTGACTTTGAAAATGTGATTCTACAGTGGATTGATGAAATTGATGGCGGTGAAAGTGACAATGATGATGTTTCTGTAGATTACCACGAAGTAAGTGATCATGATTCCGATTCGGAACTTGAAGCAGTGAGTGAAGAAGAGGCTGTAATAAACGATAACGATGAAAGTCTAAGTAGTGATGGTGAAGATAATAATAACATTACAAAAAAGGTGTATTATGGAAAAAATCGCTTCAAGTGGGTGTCAACAAACTTTGTCAAGCGCAGTAGAACACAAGCCCGGTAATTGTCCAATTACCGGGCTTAATTATTTATTATTATTTATTAATTATTTATTATTAATTATTTATTATTAATTATTATATTATTATTTATTATTAATTAATTAATTATTTATTATTATTTATTAATTGCGTCCTTCTGCTATATTGGGTGATAGAGCAGAAGTTGCTGCGGTATGGAGTTTACTGTTTTGAACTGGACTAATGTCAAAATACAAAAAGAAAAGCTCAAGTACAAAAATCCGAAGAGATCAGAGCTGGGGGCTTTGGATATGGAGGAATTAAGAGCTTTCATAGGATTGTTATATTATTCAGCAGTTTTTAATTCTAACCATGAGAAGATTGAACGTATTTTTACTATTGATGGTACGGGACGTGAAATCTTTCGTTGTGTTCTAAATAAAAACAGATTCGCATTTTTACTTAGCTGTTTACGATTTGACAATCCTGATGACAAAAATCTCAGACGAGAGGAAGACCCAATGGCTCCCATTTCCGAACTTTTCAATGCGTTAATTGCTAATTCCCAGGCTATGTATTCCCCAGATGCAAATATGACCGTGGATGAAATGCTAGTTGCTTTCCGAGGACGATGTAAATATAAAATGTACATGCCAAACAAGCCATGTAAGTACAGGCTAAAGATAATATGTATGACATATGCTGGAAATCATTATTTGTATAATGCTTACGTGTACAGTGGGAAAAATTCCGATGGTATTGGTTTAAATGAACTAAGCCTATTGTTAATTCTAATAGAAACGTGACAGCGTATAATTGGTTCACGTCGATAGAATTGGTGGAAGTACTCAAGAAAGCAGGGCTAACGTATGTAGGTACCATGAAGAAGAATAAAAGGGAAATCCCCCAGCAATTTTTACCTAACAGAGTTAGAAAATGTGAAACTTCTTTATTTGGTTTTACTCAAAATATGACTCTCGTATCCTACGTGCCAAAGAAGTACAAGGCAGTTGTTTTAGTGTCATCGATGCACCACACCGAAACATACGATCCTGAAACTAAAAAGCCGGAAATCATTTCCTTTTATAATTTCACTAAATCGGGGGTCGATGCATTAGATGAAAAGTGTGCTAAACACACTACTAGTCGCCGTACTCAACGTTGGTCCATGGCAATATTTTTCAGACTGTTAGATATAAGTGGTGTTAATGCTCATGTGCTTCATCAAGCATACAAAGATAATGAAAAACTTGAAAAAGCAGACTTTATAAAGGTACTTGCCGACCAGTTGGTCCAACCACAGTAGCTAGAAGGGCTCAAAACTTACAACTAAAACGAGATTTACGATTAACAATAAATCGAATTCTGGGAATCCCCGGTGAACCACTTGTATCAAACAATGTCGAAAAATTAGAAAAAACGTAAAAATTGCCTCACCTGTCCCTCTAAACTGAGAAGACGGACAAGCTATATGTGTTTTGCTTGTCGTAAACCAATATGTTTAGAATGTTCATCTAAAATGTGTATAGACTGTAGGAAAAATTTCCAATAAATCAGGCCTTGTAATTTTTATCATATTTTCAATTTTCTTTAAATTTTGTTTTTGATTATAAAGAGGTATCACACTTAAAAAAGGTATATAACCCCTTACCACAATAATTAATCGTATCCTAAATACGTATTTCGACAACTAAGTTGTCATCATCAGTAGGTAAAACCACTAATTAAAAAGTCGCACATGGGACACAGTAAAGGTAGAAAACCGCTCACGCACCAACTACTTTTCACCGCGTCCACGTATAGACTGTCTACACTGATAGAAAGTCATGGAAGAAATTTGTCTATAATCTATAATTTTTTGGTATTGTAGTTGGTGTTATAGAATACTCTGTAATTTAAAGTTTAAAATTGGAATATTTATAAATTAGTTCTAAGAATGTAAACACCCGACACCCTAAGGGTATAAGGGTTTTCTGATAATATATATATATATATATATATATATATATATATATATATATATATATATATACTTTCAGATACCAGTACGGTAATCATTTAAAAACAGGTGAAATTGACCAAAAAGAGAATCGATAATATTGATAATACTTCAAAAGATTACACAATGTTCAAAACAAAGCTTAATATGTAATTTGTTACCTATTAAAATAGCTACATGTTTATTTTAACATAAGCAATCTAGATGTCAAACTGAGTTTGAGATTTGAGTGTCATATATGTGACACGAATCACGGATCACATCAGATCAAATGAAAAACAGAATAAGTCAAAAAAAAACAAAATTAAACTTTAAACCCATATTTTTTAAAAGATACGTTGATGATTGCATCGCTTGCATTCCCTCTAATAAAACAGAATACATACAAAAGAAATTTAATTCATTTAATCCAAAACTACAGTTCACCATAGAAAAAGAAAATAATTCAAAAATTAACTTCTTAGACTTAACCTTAATACGCCGAAAAAAAGATCTTAACAAAATTATACCACAAACCAACTGTATCTGATCGTTTTCTGAATTTCGATTCATGTCAAACAATCTCACACAAAAAGAATGTAGCAAAGGGAATAATCAATAAAGCGATTAAACTGACAGAGCCTGACTCCAGACCAGAAATTTTAACACAAACAAAAAATTCTCTACAAAAGAAAAATAACCATCCCCTCACATTTATTATCAAAATGATAAAACAAAAATTATATCAAGACTACAACACAAATAAAATAATTAGCACAAAAACCAAGGAAAGCAACCCTAAAACTACTTATAAATATATCCCAATACCATATACAAACAACCTGTCAGAAAAAATAAATAAAACCTTAACACCATATAACATAAAAGTGGCTCACGAAAACTCCAATAATCTCAACAACCTACACTCAAAATTAAAAGAGAAAATACCCACATTAAAGAAAACATCATTTATGAAATTCCTTTCGACGAATGCGAAAGCGTATGCATCGGCCAACCAACATAACATCTACAATAACGTTTAAATGCCCAAAAATTTTCAAGCAATAGTACAGCCCTTAAAAAACGTATCAAAGAAACAAAACACACCTTCAGTTTCGACAAAACCACAATAATTACGTCTGACAAAACAACAAAGCAAGATATATATTAGAAAGCATCCACATACAAAAAAATAGAAACTCCATAAATAACAGAACAGATTTATAAAATCTGTCAGCAATATACCTGCCAATTATATAAATACCCCAGTATAACGACTAATACTAATATATACATCACCAAAACAAACAAAAGATACATGTACGATAACAGTTAAACCAACCCCTCGTATGTGTCGACTCAGACAACATTCCTTCTGCCCGTAAAAATAAAACCCTTATCCGGAAAAACAATCGACCTGCAATGCAACAAGGTTTTAGTCTTACTTAGAAATGTGTTACAAATAATCACAATATGTTAATACCAAAAATTTCATGTAAGCAGATTTATTATAATATTGTTCCTTCAGCCATTCTGACATTAAATAAACTTTTAGATTTTTGAAAAAGAACTATATATAGCACCGAAATGTCAAATTAAATATTGTTTAAATTACCCGGCCGCTACTCCCAAAAAATATTACTTTTATCTCATATTACAATTACGGCCAAGAAAATAAGAAATTCCTCACAATATATATATATATATATATATATATATATTGATGTAGGTCAGGCCTACATCTAAGAATGCCTCTGTTAGCAAAAGACAGAATTGTAATATAAATATGTAAGCTTTAGAATAATTAAAAAAGATTGAAACTGAATTCTTCATATGAAATATCAATAAAGTTGATTTCGCGTATTTAATTGTTTTTAATTCATTCTCACATTTGTTTATTTTTATCTTTTCATTTGCATAAGTCATTTTACTCCGATATCTTGTATTTCCAAAGATATTTCAACTTAATTGATTAATAATAAATGACGCCATTTATTTAGGCGACACTGTACTAATTTAAAATAATTACCGCGGGAATTATCCCTACTATAAAATTAGCATTATATACAATTATCAACATTCACACGTCAAACATGTACTCACTAATATAAACTAGATAATTTATATTAAGCATATGTATATTTAAAATGATTAAATTGTCATTTTCATTATAATAAAATGTCGAGACTATAAAAATACATACAGTTGGACAAATCAGAAATTAGGATTGAGAAAAAATGAAAGTTAGCGTCACTAGAAAATCTCCATTAAAAACACCTCGACGTATTTGAAGTGCCTCTCTGAGAATTAAAAGAAAAAGCATTAATAAATCTAACAAAACCATATGTCAAGTCTAGTCAAACCTTACCAGTATATCCAGCTCCTGTTCAACGCATTTTGCGGGTCCAGGCGACAACCGGTGTCCAAGAAAACGTAAATTACATTTCACCGGGAAGCCGGCCGTTAGATCGAACAAGCGGGGGACGCCAGCCGATCGCCGTTGATACCTGTATCCTGCATTCACGAATCTACCAGCCAGGTCCAAAATTACTAATTCCTGTCCAGGTCCACATAAGTATTTTTTAAACATCCTACGAATTTTGAAAATGATAAATTAATTTTACTTCAACAAATAAAACCACCATCAAATTATTTTTTTTTAAATAAATATAACCTATGTTGCATTTTAAGATTAATATATTCTAAGCTAAGTTACGAAGAATACAGTTTCCTGTTAATCTATTAAATTTAATCATAGAATTCTTTTTTACGTTTAGCTTTACTCATGTCACATTTATTTTGTTGTGTTGTTTAACCTAGATTTTATTTCATATTTATTTTATCACGTGACATGATACATTTTATATATTCAGAATTTAATTTATTTATCCACTTACCTGTTCTTTCTTTGCAATTACTCCATTAAAGTCTTGAATATTAGTCCTTATCTCATTCGTTTTATTTCGTAGTTTTGAATATAGAAATACCATTATTTATTGCATTGGCATCAGCTGATTTTGTAAGTGTTCTATTGCAGTCACCGAACCGACCATTTAAAGAGTATTTTTCTATGCCCAACACAAGAGTCTAAATTGTTCTTTCTAGCTGGACACATAACACAAACTTATGCCCACCCAAATATACTTATAAGAAGTTATATACCGGAACAGCTGTTTAGGTTAAGTATACTTCGTTATTAACGATTGTGTATCGTTGCATCATACGCAAATAATAGTTTTAACGTTATACAACCCCATCTATATGTAACATTCAATAGCATATTTAATATAGAGATTTATAAGTCACATTTTAAAATTTAACTTACCAGTTTATTTAAATATTTAAAATTTTGTTTGTATATTAATTAAGGCCCATAGTTCCTCTTCAATATATATACACTATTAATTGTATCTGGTGACCAAGAAAGAAAGGGGTGAAATATATACAAGAAAATCGCCGTCCAACGTTCACGTAGTAACGAGAGAATGATTTTTCTTTATTCGAGTCCGACCCTGTCGCAGATAAATATACGGGCGGCAATACTAGCTTCCACTTCTAATTCATCAGTAATCGGTTTTATCGGTATTTGTTAGTACCACTCCAAATTTAAAGACAAAAAATTATATGTAAAAAATTCCATATAAATAATAAAAAAAAATAGTCTTACAGCTTAATTCAGCTGTAGATCGTTCTGTACGTTCGATACAATCTTTCGATTAAAGATATAGTGTTAATATACCATCTTTAAATATTTACAAGTATAAATTTTAACAGCTCACTCAGGTTATCGAACCCTTACCATAACAAAACTTAGACACAATGTTATTTTCTGGCGTGTTTATAAAAATAAACGTTGCCTCTTTTAAATTCATTAGCCGCATTCTATTACTTACTTCTACTAAGAAAAACAAACATTATCGTAATACACATGAACTGATTTCAGTTCTAAAAGTCCACGAATAATTTGTAGTATGATTGAATGCGTTTGTAAATTAATGTAATACTCGTCTCAACTTTTAATAATTCACTTAGCACAGAGGATGTAATAGTTTTTATAATATCGACACCTGTTGCGTATGTAAACATGCGGTGTGTGTGTAACTTCAATAGAGGTACATATTTATTATTTATGAATTCAAAATATTTTGAATTCATAGGTGGAACATGATACAATTTTCGGAGGGGTTTAATTTTAGGGTTCGCGTCGTAATTGGATTCATATTCTATATAATTACATTTTTCCATTTTTCTTTCGTTGTCTTTTTATTTCAAGGACATCCTGTATATATGTTTAATGATATTTAATGATGTTATATGTTACCTCAGTAAAATATGATGTAAAAATTTCGAATCATGCATGTACAAAAATGATTATTTAGTATTATTACACTAATCCAGTTTTCTTTTGAAAATTTCAAATTTTAATACAAGTTTTCTTTTAGAAAAAAATGGAGGTCACCTGGTTGGAAATTTCTGCATTATTTATAAGTGCATTCGTCAGCATATTCGCTTTCGTAAGATGGAACTACCGATATTGGGAGAGGAAAAACGTGCCATATTTGAAGCCCAGTCTTCCTATGGGAAATTTTGAATGTCCATGGGCAATCAAAAAGGGTATCAATAATACCTTGTTAGATATTTACAAAGATCTTAGAGCTCTGGGTGGTAAATATGGAGGCATTTACTCTGCTTTAAGACCAGTCTTTGTTCCACTTGATTTGGATTTGTTAAAATGTATTATGATCAAAGACTTTCAATATTTTGTCGACAGAGGTGTATATTACAATGAGAAGTCAGATCCGTTAAGTGCAAATATATTTAGAATAGAAGGCAATAAATGGCGATCACTAAGGACTAGACTAAGTCCTACTTTTACGACTGGTAAAATGAAATATATGTTCGACACTGTTTTGAACTGTGGAGCTGCTTTAGAATCAGAAATAGAGAAACTGTATGTCAACAAAAAACCTGTAGATGTAAAAGAAATTGCAGCTCTTTTTACTACTAATGTAATTGGTTCCTGCGCTTTCGGTTTAGATTGCGACGTTTTCGCTAATCCTAATAACGAGTTCAGATCCCACACTAGAGATTTCTTCCGTGGAGGTCTGACAAGAACTTTGAGGAACCAAGCCGTTCTCAGCTTTCCAAAATTATGTGGTATGTTAGGTATAAGATTCTTTCCTAAAGGTATTACAAACTTTTATGCTGATGTCATAAAAGAAGTACTCGAACTTAGAGAAGCGGGCAAAATTCAAAGGAACGACTTCGTCCAAATATTATTGGAAATCAAAAATGGAGCTACTAAAAAGGAAGATTCTTTTACGTTTGACGAAATTGCTGCGCAGGCTTTAGTTTTCTTCTTGGCAGGATTCGAAACGTCCTCTTCTACAATGACTTTTGCCTTCTACGAGATGGCACAGAATAAAGAAGTTCAGGATAAAGTTCGAGATGAAGTTCGCCGTGTAATAGCCAAATATGGGGGAAAAATAACGTATCAGGCCATAGCGGAAATGTCATATTTAACTCAAGTTTTTGACGGTAAGTACTAAATAGTATATAAAGGATTTACCAATAAGAGCATCAGAACTTTAAAATACAACGTTGGTAGCACTGTTTAACCTTTCAATAGCGAAGGGTGTAAAAATGACGCGGTTGACGAAGGGGGTACATTAAGTATCCTATATTGCAAGTCACAAAAATGCTCATACAACTGCTCATTAAAGTAAAAGGGAATAAATAAGGCAATATCTTTTCTAAAAAAAATATTTATTCGATTTTACAATCATAATCTTCTTTACAGGCCTCCAAATGCGGGCATAAAGAGGTCTTTATGGCACAGAAATCAAAAATTGCTAGGCAACAATTAAATTAATAATTCAAACAGACGTCAATATATAACATTTATTAACATCAAGGAAAATAATACATTATTTTCTGCAACATTATTTCGTCTGGCTTTAAACTTTCTCTCTTGCCATAATCTCCTGATATACTCTTAATACATAAATAACTATTATATAATAAACATATAGCTCCTCTATTCCATTTGATGCAATTGGCATTTAGAACATGTTATTATTTCCACAGTTGTTTGGTGTTCGGCACAAACAAAGTTTTTGTACAACTTCCATGTTTTTCTACTTTTACGATCTTTATTCCGTGGACATAAAACACACCGTCTCGAAGATTTCAGTTGACCTACTGTGTTATTAATTTGTATCTGTGCTGGTGAAACCAATTCGTACATTGTGTCCACAACGCGTTTATGGAATCTTCTTCGATTTTCCAGTCTTCTAGCCATATGTGGTCCAATAATTTCTTGTCCTTAAGCAAGAAGAAACTGCTTCCGTTTGCAAGAACCAGCCTAAGATTAAACGTAATTTTTAGTTGTCCATATGACGTATGAATTGAGACAGGCGATATCTACTACGTTTTGAAATAAATCAAGAGTGTTAGAAGCTCTCTTCCATACTCGTTGACCATTTTGTCCATTATATCAACGGCACGTTTTGTTGAATTATAATGCAAGATTATGTCTAGCTTATAAGCCTTATCTTCACCGCTAATTTTATCGTCATGATGTTCGGTGCACAAAATAATTACTGCTTTGTTTTTTTAGGAATATACGAAACTAAAGTAATAACTTCCAAAAATGCGAACACTGTTGACTTCTCTTCTTTAGCAGGATGAGGTAATAGAGCAGGAAGAATGTATTGCCTGTTTTTATGAAGAGTTCCGCATAATGACGTATTTAGTAACGGTTTTGCTAAGAGACAACTTGTGAAGAAATTATCAGTGGTTACACCATAACCAGACCCGAGACAGGATATCAAATCAAGAGTTACTCGTTTGCCTTGTTCTTTTCAGGCTTGTTGCCCTCCTTGCCAGTATTGATCTGAAGGTTGACAGCGTAAATAGAATTTGCATCTTCCAAAGCTCATATTTTGATGCCGTACTTCGCAGGCTTTGATTTCATGTACACACGGAATGAACACTTGCCTTTAAAACTTATAAGTTGCTCATCAATTATGAGATGCGAACTCGGTAAAAAATTTTCTTTGCAATTTTCTACAAATTTTTCGAACACATCTCTAAATGCAACCAACTTGTCGACTCCTGTACATTCTATTCTAGTAATTAGATCATCAAATCACATAAAATTGATGATCTGTAAAAACCTGTCTCGCGACATGGCAGCCGAAAAAATACTTCTACTAAACAGAGGATTTTTACACCAAAGAAAATGAACTGGTTCCCTATTTGTTTTTAGAGCGCCTGTTCTAATAAAAAGACCCAAAACGGCGTACATCTCAAGTGACTGTGTCTCTGCCCAAGTTTTTTGTTTATCCGGATTCTATGTGTTTCATTCTTCAACATATTTTTCCGCTTTCTGATTTGTGTTTGTTTAACAATTATAAATAATTTGAAATATTCGATAATTGTTGAAACATTCCTAGTTTTTAGAGTAAGCCCAGTTTATTCGTTATTGTATTCTGAGCACGAGCGCGAGATGCTGGATTGTTCCACACAGTAACATTTTTGGAAATGAAAGCCAATTCTGATTGTAACATCTCTTCTTCTTCATCACTATTTTTCGGAGATGAAATCTGTAATAGAAATATTCAAAATTAAATTCTTTGGGGGGTCTAAATTAAAAAAAAATACCTGTTGTATCTCTGTTTCGGATTCGGCTTCTTCTATATTATCCCCAGACTCCGATGCATCGGACAAATTATTCTCATCTTGCAGAAAATCTTCATCGCTTTCTTCTAGCCAATGTAGGGCCACGGCACGACCTTCTTCTCGAGGCAAATCTATTTTTTTTTTAATATATCTGCACAAAAACACAGTTCTAAGCAAAGTGAAAATAAACACAACAACAATACACCTTCACTGCTTGGATTACGCGCAGATACTGGAGCAGTACCGATACTACTGGTTCACCTTGAAAAAGAACGTGTCATACAAGGCGTTTTCGTCAAATTGCGCAATGTTACCAGAACTCCACTTGGAACATGCATAATTTTATTCAATTTTGGGAACACAGAGCATAAAATTACGGCTAATGCGCGTATAATGTTGGTACACATTAAAAATAAAGATAACTCACTTGGATTAGCCGAAATTACAACCCTAATCCACAAAAACAAGGAAAAATAACTGTTTGGGGTACAGTTGTATTCCACTCAAGTCTCCGAAGGTTAACCTGTCGGCGCTAGGTTAGCATTCCGGTTGTAAGTAGTGTCTGTCAAGTCATTACGGAGGTGCATTCAAGTTCTAAGGCCTCCGATTTTTTTTCTAACTAACTACTCACCCGAAAACTATGAAACTGGTGTTACTTCTCGACGTAATCTCCCTGGAGACGTACACATTTTTCACAACGTCGACGCCATAATTCCATGGCCGCGGCGAAGGCTTCTTTAGGAGTCTGTTTCGACCACTGGAAAATCGCTGAAGCAATAGCAGCACGGCTGGTGAATGTGCGACTACGGACAGTGTCTTTCATTCTTGGAAACAGCCAAAAGTCACTAGGAGCGAGGTCAGGTGAGTAGGGAGCATGAGAAATCACTTCAAAGTTGTTTTCACGAAGAAACTGTTGCGTAACGTTAGCCCGATATGCGGGTGCGTTGTCTTGGTGAAACAGCATACGCGCAGCCTTTCCCGGACGTTTTTGTTGCAGTGCTGGAAGGAACTTGTTCTTCAAAACATTTTCGTAGGATGCACCTGTCACCGTAGTGCCATTTGGAACACAATGGGTAAGGATTACGCCCTCACTGTCCCAGAACATGGACACCATCATTTTTTCAGCACTGGCGGTTACCCGAAATTTTTTTGGTGGCGGTGAATCTGTGTGCTTCCATTGAGCTGACTGGCGCTTTGTTTCTGGATTGAAAAATGGCACCCACGTCTCATCCATTGTCACAATCGACGAAAAGAAAGTCCCATTCATGCCTTGGTTGCGCGTCAACATTGCTTCGCAACATGCCACACGAGCAGCCTTGTGGTCGTCCGTCAGCATTCGTGGCACCCACCTGGAGGACACTTTTCGCATTTTCAGGTCGTCATGCAGGATTGTGTGCACAGAACCCACGGAAATGCTAACACTGGAGGTGATCTGTTCAACTGTCATTCGGCGATCCCCCAAAACAAGTCTCTCCACTTTCTCGATCATGTCGTCAGACCGGCTTGTGCGAGCCCGAAGTTCTTTCGGTTTGTTGTCACACGACGTTCTGACTTCATTAAACTGTCGCACCCGCGAACGCACTCTCGACACATCCATAACTCCATCACCATATGTCTCCTTCAACTGTTGATGAATTTCAATTGGTGTCACACCACGCAAATTCAGAAAACGAATGATTGCGCGCTGTTCAAGTAAGGAAAACGTGGCCATTTTAAGTATCTAAAACAGTTCTCATTCTCGACGCTGCCGCGACAATTCCATCTGCCGTACAGTGCTGCCATCTCTGTGACGTATTGACAACGAACGCACGCTCATTTTAAAACAATGCACATGCTTCTATCTCTTTCCAGTCTGGAGAAAAAAAATCGGAGGCCTTAGAACTTGAATGCACCTCGTAATATGAAGATTTTTCCCCGAATTTAATGCACCTCGTACAGTATTCAACAGCGAGTAGAAATTATTAAAATTTATCATCAAAGTGCATGTTAGGTTCGACAAATATTTCGTGGATTACGAAAAATTTATGGGCGACATAATCGATCAATTGAACGCTCTATTTATTTTCCCGTTAAAAAAATCGAACGAACATTCTCAGTAGTAAACGAGTCAGCATCTGTGCGCCGTCGAAACGCCCGTTCAGCTGAAACCAAGTCGGTCTGAATTTTGGTTTAAAATTTTTTTTTTGGATGAAGCACATTTCTGACTTAGCGAACACGGTAACAAACAAAATTGTAGGGTTTGGGCGGATGAAAATTCTCATGTGATTCACAAGTTGCCTCTCCACTTTGAAAAGTCACTGTTTGGTGCGATTTCTAGACTCACGGAGTAATTGGTGCCTATTTTTTGAAGACCAACATGATAATCACGTTACTGATAATGGCGGGTTAATAGAATATTTGTATCCACAACTGTTAAATGTTGACTTGAACAATATTTTCTTTTCAACAAGATGGTGCCACATGTCACACACCTTATGCTTCTATTGAATTGTTGCAAGAAAATATTCCTGGGCGGGTTATTTTCAGAAACTGAAATGTTAATTGGCCGCCAAGATCTAGCGATCGGTCACCTTTGGACTTTTCTCTAAGGGGCTATATCAAGTCTCACGTGTACAAGAATAAACCACGAACGATTCGTGACCTTAAGGAGAACATCACACGCACAATTCAAAATTTATCAATCGATATGGATGAAAAAGTAATCAGAAATTGAATCAAAAGAGGTCTAGGAAAGTTTACCGAAAACAATTAACTGAAAACCAATTCACCGAAATAGCAACTCACTGAATGGAAAGTTCACCGAAAAATATATTCGCCGAAATGTTCATTTAATAACTTAAATTATCTGCTATGCCTGGTATTCACATAACCGTCGTGTAAATACTTTGTCTAGTTAATCACCACAATACATTAAAATACATTGCAGTAATGGGGCTTCTTAGGGGAGTATAACTATTATCTTAATATCACCAGAACAAATTAAAATGCATTATAGTAATGGGGGGTCTTAGAGATCAGGCATAAATACTATACCATATTTGGACAAGTTTTATTTCAAAAGTGATTGAGCTCAAGTAAACGTTGACATGGCTGTGAAGTTTATTGTGAGTGTGAAAGGAAAATACAAATTATCGCTTGATGGTCGTTTATATTTTAAAAACAAACAAGCTGAAAGGCGAATATATTGGCAATGTGAATACAATTAAAAAATTTAATGTCATACATATTGCTATGAATAGTGAGTTAGAAGTTGGATGTACCACTATTCACACCAACTCTATCCAGCTTAGATACTCAGTCGGTTACTTTTCTTTTAATGAGACTGCTTTCCTCTCCGGGTTTCCAATGGAAAACGTGGAAAACACAATAATGTTAGTTAACTATTCTTACATTGGACGCCACTCAAAATTTGTTTGAGAAAATATTTAATAAAGTCTTTAAGTTATTTAAAAACACAAAAGAAAAAAGGTAGAATTCAAAAACACAATGAAATTAAATGAAATTTTATTACAATAATAAAAAAAAAAAAAAAAAATATGTCTTTATGAATTATAAAGACTAATTTTGCATCATTAAACAAAATTATTAAGGTAAAAATATTATACGAATATTGACCGTTACGTATAATTAAACTTCCTTATATGAATCCCGAGCAAAGTTAAAAATAATAAATTTCAAAGAAGTCTTTTAATTTCACCCCAGATAAACAACTTCAAAAAGTAAACAACAAGTACTGACAGATCCGAAACAAATCTCTAAAACATGCGCAATCACATGCAATAAAAAACTGCCCTTGAACACCAAGCGAACAAAATTTTTAAAGTTACAGAAATTTTTTACGAGAAACTTTAAAAAACTTTCTTTGTCATCTATATTAACTACAAGTAAACAATATATATCAAAATTCACAAATGAAATACAATATCAAATGCATACAAATTAAATAATGATAATAAGTAATATCTTTCTTTTACTTACGTAAATAAAATTTCTTTTATATTTTTTACGAGACACCAGAGTCAGAAGAACGTACAAAAATCACAAAATTACGAGAATAACACACTCGTAAATATCACGATAAATGAAATCAATCACCATCCACAATTTAATACAATTCACGAAGCTACTAAGAAACTTCTAAAATATAGAATTATATTTTACAAAATACGTCTTCACAACTCTGATCACATGAAGTGTCTAACGGAAATATCCAGGAAATTGACGTACTAGAACAACTAGAACAACGCAAGTCAAATAAAAATATTAATAAATCAAAATAAAATCAGTATTCATAGATAATTTCACAAAAATATACACTGGCATCAAAAATTATTAATTCAATATAAAATAATGTTTTTCAAAAAGTTGCGGGGAAAAATCCACAGCAATATGTTATAACAGTGGATGATAAAATCGTTAAGAGAAATGGTTTACATAGTCACGCAGCGGATGCAGCACAAGTAGAAGCAACTCAAGAAATGAACAGAATTCGTGAGAACGTAAAAAATACTCAAGATGCTCCGCATTACATTATATTAAACGCATCGATCGGAGTTACGCAAGCTGCAACAGGAAAGCTATCAAAAGCGTGCAGGATCAAAAGGACGATTAAAAATGCACGAGCTCGACACGAAGATATTCCAGTGTTACCTATTCACTGTCGAGACATTGTTTTGCCCGAAAAATATAAGAAAAAATACAATGGAGATGAGTTTATTAATGTATGATTCTGGGCGTGATGAAAGTAGAATACTAATTTCTGCCCTGGAAGAAATCTTAAGCTTTTAGCCCGATCAACTGATTGGTACGCAGACGGTACGTTCAAAACTGTACCACATCTTTTATACACATTACATGGTTTATACAATAACTTGGTATTTGCATTGCTACCGAATAAAACAAAAAAGACGTGCGGTTTCTCCAAAAAGTTAAGGAACTTGAACCTGGAGTTCTTCCAATTACAGTACTAATCGACTTTGAACCTGCAATAATAAGTGCGATTACAAAAGTACTTCCACCAACTATACATCGAGGATGCTTTTTTTCATTTCTTTCAATGTATATTTCAACAAATTCAGAGAGAAGGTCTTAAGAACAGTTACGAAAACGATGCCGATTTTGCTCTAAAGCTTCGTTTACTACCAGCATTATAATTTGTTCCCCTGAAAAACATGGTAGATGCGTTTGATAGTGTGTTGTGGATTATTTTGAGGATATGTGGATGGAATGTCTCCAACGGCGTCAGCATCAGCGTGGGTGACGATTTTCTCATAAAATGTGGAACTGTTTTCATGGAGTACAACAGGGTCTACCAAAAACGAACAATTCCATTGAAGGATGGCATCGAGGATTCGAAACACAAATTTTGGCGGATAACCCTAACATATGGCGATTTTTCGATGCAATTCAGTAAGGGCCACCGATGCGTAAAAAATATAAAGATTGTGCGGCAAGCATAGCGCGACTAGTTCATAATCACAACATCATGGACGACATATGCAATTATCGACGAGGTATAGCACATAATTTAAGTTATTAAATGAATAAGAATATCAAGGACATGAAAAAGACAAAATATGACAAGGGAAATCGTTTTCTGCATTATGTTTATGTTAATAGTAAGAATACAATAATTTCACAAACTTTCGGTGAACTTTCCATTCGGTGAATTGCTATTTCGGTGAATTGGTTTTCGATTAATTGTTTTCGGTGAATTATTTTCGGTGAACTTTCCGAAACCGAACCAAAAGAAATCATTTATGTCAGCAAAGCAGGGGAGATAATTTAAATTATTTTATAATCAAAACATAGTGTCACTGATTGCTCTTCAAAATAAAATAAAAATTAATGAAATATTATTTATAATCTTTATTGTATAAGTTCTGACGCTCTTATTGGAAAAGCATTTTCATGCATGTTGTTTATGCACATAAATAATAGAACATAGGCCATAGCATAAGTTTTGTTGAGTACGCTTATAAAAAATATGAAATTAATATATATATATATATATATATATATATATATATATATATATAATCATTAACCCCTTTTTTACCTTGCGGTGTAGGGGAGTTGTTACTATACTCTATTTTATATTTACAAAGTCTTTCCACTGTTTTCTGTTCTTCGCCATATTCCTCGCATTGGCTACCGTCTGTCCTCTTCTTTGTATCGCTTTCGCTACTATATTTTCGTATGTTTCTCTCGGTCTTCCAGGTCTTCGTTTAATTCTAACTCTGGCTTCCAATATCTTCCTTGCTGGTCGGTTTTCTTATCCGGTGTAAATGGCCCCACCATTTTAGCTGTTTTCTTTCGATGTACTCTGAAATGGATTCTACTTGCAATTCTGCTCTTACATCAACATTTCTTATCCTGTCCCTGCGTGTTATTCCTTTAACCCCTATTAGATATTTCATTTCACTAGCCTGCACTTTACTTCTTAGCCTGTTTGTGAGTGTTCATGTTTCACTTCCGTAAACTAGAATAGGTTTGTATATGAAATTAATTCTTACTTCAATTATTGAAGTAAGGTAAGTCTGGTATGTCACCAGATTCTTATACTGGGATCTCGGGATCGAAACCTAGGCCGCTGTCAGAGAACATTTTCGTGCTTTCTCGTTTAAGTTGAACGTCGACAGTGACATATCTTAAGTTACTCGAGGAGCGCCGGTGTAATAATACCTAATGTCCTGCCAAAGCTCTTATAATTAGGGACCGGACACGAGAGGCCCTTGACTCGTCGCCCACGAGCGTACTATTAAAAATTTTTATTTTTAAAGAGTTTTTAATTTTATTTATATAATTGGGAAACAACCGGGTGGTTTTCTATAAAATACGAAATACATTTTTATTTCTTCATTTTGTAGTTCGAGTCGAGTAAAGGAGTATTACCTAGCAATACTTTCGTAGATAGAAAACGTCCTTTCTACATCGCAACTGGTTATAGGTGCAGCCTGGAAATATTCTTTTATTTCAGCGTACTTAACAGTTAGATTATGAGGTATTGTCCCCAGACACAATTGCCGCTATGTTATTAAATCTGGATTTCTATTAAAAATTGCGTCTCTTGCCGAAAGCCACATCTGAATTCACTTCTAATATTTTACAAATTATTAATAACCACATCTAATGTGGTTAATCCATCATTTAATTTGAAATTTTTATTTTCAAAATAAGTTATTAATTTTGGCAAATTTCCAAAGTGTTCCCGAAAAATACAACTGATTTTTTAAATTTGGAATTTGCGTTAGTTCCTTGCACTAAGAAATACTTCGAGCATCGTTATTTAAACATGTACCTAACGAAATTTTGTAAACTATCGAAATTCTCTGTATAAAAACTAGTAGCTTCCAATCATGTCCCCCATCTAGTTATTACTGGATAGGAAGGCAGTGACAAATAAATAGTGTACTCTGTTACCGGCCCTAGCTTATTATGTATTGAAGAATATTATTATTATCTCTTCCACTCACAAGAACCATTCGTTCTTGGTTGCCATTATCTTACCCCATCGGTTTATTCGAACAAGATAGGTGGCATAGTTATCTATCATTCATTTATTTTTATATGAATATTGATTATAGTAGATACTTACCAGTACTTCCAGGGTGTGAACTTATGTGTTGTCCGCTGCTGGCAGCTTGCGTCTCTCTCTGGGTGTGTGGTTTTGTGTTTGTGCGAACGCGCAAGTGTAGGGGTGTTGTATTTTAGCGCGCTCGTGCATGTGTTTAGTGTCCGGTCGCGCTAATTTTGAGAGATCGGAGAACCAGCCGTTGCGCAGGACCGCCAACCCTTTCCCGGCAACTTCTTTACTTTTCCGTGCAGTACTTCGACGGCCCGACCCCCGCCCCATCGAGGCAAGGCCCAGACCCGCGAAGCGCACCCTGCACGGGGTTGCTCATTGCCAACCAAGGGAACACTCTTAGCGGCTGCTTTGGTCGACGACGGTCACACTTTGTGCCATCTTAACGTTTTCCGCCATTGCGGGGGCACTGCACACACGTCGAGCGTGTGTGTGCTGTTCACGGCAGCCTAGCCAGATTGCCGCCCAGGACCGGTCCTAGTAGTGTGTGCATTGCGCGCCGCCGTGTTTTGCGCCGCGTAGCTTGGTTCCTCTCTCTCCTGCTGGATAGGCGGAATGGCACCTGTCCGCCCATCGAGCAGACGCCCTAGAGTTTGGTAGCGCATATGCTAGGCTACCACCCAGTAGAGGACTACATCAGCACCCCACCCGTTCCGTCATTTCGCCTCCCGGACACGTTGCCCACGTTCGCACGCTCCAACATCAGTTTAGCACACGACGTATTATTGCAGCCGTGTCTAACAAGACACTTTTTTGCATTTTTAAATAAAGAGTCTGGTAGAGATCCAAAACATTTATGGACTTGTGTAATTTATGTGGGATTTCTCCCGTTGCGCCAATCACAATTGGGACTATTAGGACCTTGTCTATCTTCCACATACTCTTGATTTCGTCGCTGAGAGGTAAATATTTATTTACCTTCTCACTATAGTTCCTTGCAGTGTTTTTTGCCAACGGAACAGCAATGTCAATGATGTACGTTATCTTGTCCTTCTTCAGTGTCAGTACTATATCTGGAATATTGTGGGGAATTGTTTTATCCGTGATTATTTGGCGATTCCAATATAATCGAGAATTTTCGTCCTCGCAAACTGAAGGTGCTTCATATTCAAAATACGGGACATTTTCAGAATACGACAAGTGCTTCTGTCTGAGCAGCTGGTGTATTATTTTTGCAACCCTGTTGTGCCTCTCGAGGTATTGTTTGGGGACAAGTACAGAGCATCCTGCCATCAAATGATCAATTGTTTCTTCCTTATCTGTGCGTACACTACATTTAATATCAGATAAATTTTCCTTAAGAATGTTTTTCCTATAGGAACTCGTTGGAATTACTTGATCTTGGATGGCGGCTATGAATCCCTCTGTTTCTACAAACAGGTTACCTGTAAACAGCCATTCCTGCGACGCTGAGTTGTCAAAATTTTCGGATCCGATTGTTAACAGATACTTGCCATGCAAAGATTTATTTTTCCATCTCTCTTTCTGTTGGGATATACTTAACCCTAGAATGGTATCATTATTTTCTAGTACATGACTAGTACAGTGGTGTCGCATATGACAAATCATTATATCTTTAACTTTTATATAGTTGTCGTTCAAAATAGTATAATAGTATAATTTTACATTAATGTTATTATAAAAAATAAAATGGTATAAAAATATAAAACAGTTATTCTCACAAAAATACTAATTACAGTTCTTCACTGCAGGGATGACAAATAGGACTTCTGTGTTCAGCACAAATGTGTTCACCGCATCTCACACATAGTTCTCGACCTTTTCTGTTGGCATTTCTAGGGCAAATTGACACCGTTTCTGACCGACAGGTTGATTTCTTTTTTCCAAACTAGGATTTTTTTCTTCCACACCTAAAATATCCTGAATTAGTAGACGTAAATATCTGGATATTGTTGGCACATTCAGTCTGCTTTCCAATTATGGTTTGATCAATTTCATGCCTAAGTTTTGAAGAAATTGTCTTCTTCGGATGTATTTATAAGCACTATTTTGTTTTTGTTTGTTGGCGTTATAGATAACATAAGCATTGATTGCAATTCCATCTATCATTCCATAAAATACACGTACAGGTCATCGACGGGTTTTTCGTGACACAGTTTTTGAGTGACACAATTGATCATATGTATCTACACCACCTTTCGTCGAATTATAAAATAGAATGATTTCGGGTTTTTTAGTTTCGTCTTCAATTTCGCCATAAGTGTGAAAAGTTGACAACAACAAAACTATTTTATTCTTTTTAGGTGAAAACGAAACCATAGTTTTATTTTCGTCGTAAGAAAAATCAGAGCTAGGAACAGTAGCTTTTTTCTTCAAGAAAGTGGGCGGAATATCTGCTTTATTTTTACGTAACGTTCCTACCATGGTTAGTTTCTTTTCCAATAATTTATTTGCCTCTTTTAATACTGATCATACCTGCATCAATACTTTCTGTAGGGGGTTTTCATAAATAAACTTATCTTCCATTTAGTCATGGCGTAGCTAACAAAATTAATATGGTGCTCCTCAATTCTATATAACCTAAGAATGTCTACCAACCACGAGTGAGGTACACTATCAAACGCTTTCTGATAGTCTATATATGCTATGTAGAGATTTTCTTTTGCTTTTACCACATTCTTCATCACAACTGAGTCAATCAGGAGCTGCTCTTTGCAACCTCTTGATCCTTTTCTACATCCTTTCTGTTCCTCTTCTAAAAGGTTGTTATTCTCCAAATGGGCATATATATTTTCAGATATAATCGAGGTGAACATCTTGTATAATGTAGGAAGACATGAAATTGGTCTATATTTAGAGGGATCTTCCGCAGATGCATTAGATTTCGGAATTAAGAAGGTGTTTCCCTCGGTCATGAATTCTGGCAGTTCGGTTGGTTGTTCTAGAAATAATTGGAAGCACTTAACAAGTTGTAGGTGCGTCAATTTAAAATTTTTTAACCAGAAATTTTGTATTTTATCTGGTCCAGGCGCTTTCCAATTCAATGCTTTTTGGATTGCTCTTTTCACATCCTCTTAATCAATCCGCCAATTTAGCATTGTCCTAACGTTACTTACCTTCCTTTTTTCATCCGCCAGCCATTTTGCATTTCTATGTTGCACCGGCGTACTCCATATTCCAGACCAATAATCTGATATTTTGTCTTCCGTTCTGAATCTGTTGTCCAGGATTTGCATCACTCAAGCCACGATAGAATATTTTTTGATTTCCAAATTATTATTATTATTATAGTTATTATTATTGTTCTTATTTTACATAAGCTATAATTTCATACATTGATATGGCCTCGATATGTGCATATAATATTTGAATTCATAGTGTAAATAGTCTCCTCTAATAATTATTAAATTCTAGAGACACTAAGGAAGTACCCAATTTTACCAGTATTAGATAGAATTGTTACAAAAGATTACGAAGTACCTGGTACAGATCTGGTTTTGCCGAAAGGTACTAAAATACTAATTCCATTACAAGCCTTACAAAATGATCCGGAATATTTCCCAAATCCAGAAAAGTTTGACCCGGAGAGATTTTCACCGGAAAATAAGACCAGCCACCACGTTTGCGCGTATATGCCATTTGGAGAGGGACCAAGAATTTGTATAGGATTACGTTTTGGATTAATGCAAGCTAAAATCGGCATGGCATTAATGTTAAAGAATTACAGTTACACGTTACATTCAGGAAAGCCTGACATTGTAATAAACGGTAATATACATTTGCTCACACCTCTGGGACAAGTACTGCTAAATATAGAAAAAGTTGATTAGATTTACCACGAATAATTTGAGGTTCCAGGAGAAGAATTATTTTTATGCTTTATTCTTACAATTTTCATATTATACAAATATATTATGTAACTATATGGCGTTTTTGTAATAATATTTTTGTGTATATTCAGAATGTAAAATAAATATTCTTATAAGCAGAGAACCGATTATTGCTTAGCATATTTACATTACGAGCCCTAACAACTATATGTTGGAACAAGCAGTTACTTTGCGAATAAAATACCAGTTTACCGAAATTCTTTTATTCTATCTTTTTTTAATTATAAATATGAAATTAGCAACGTTTTTTATGATGTATGGAATTATTTTTACGGTTTAATTATATGTTTTTTGTTAATTACTATTTAAATAATTGTTTGATATTCGAAAAATGCTGACAACTAAATATTGGAACTAGTGGTTTTTAACAAATTAAAATAAAAATTAATAAGGCGTAACGTCGCCCTTAGCTCGAATAACAGCCTGAACTCTATTAGGCATTGTATCTACTAGGCCTTCACAGAGTTCAGGGGTAAAACCATCCCATATTTCTTGCAATTTAGCACGTAGTTGTGGTAAAGTGCGCTGAGGATTATTTCTTAGGCGTTGTTTCATTTTGTGCCGAAGTGTCTCTATTGGATTAAGATCCGGGCTGCTAGAGGGATTCGACAAAACCAGAATGTCATGTTCTCCTATCCATTTTTTGGTAGATTTAGCCGTATGGCATGAGGCTCCATCCTGTTGAAAAATAAAATCTCCGGATGGATGTAACTTTGCTGCACTTGGTAAAAGCGAATGTTCAAGAATATCTTGGTATTTGGCTGCGTTTACTGTGCCTTCAATAAAGTGTAAAGTTCCTAACCCTATGGCCGACATACAACCCCACACCATGATGCCCTGTGGAAACTTTACAGTCCTTTTGAGGCACTCCTTATGGAATGCTTCTGTTTTTTCCCGAATCACACGCTTTCGGTAATCTCCCACACAGACATCAAATTTACTTTCGTCGCTATAGATCACTTTGTCCCAGTCATGCTTGGTCCACGAAAGCTTTGATTTGGCCCAAATGTAACAATTCCTTTTTTGAGTTTCCGTCAACAATGGTTTTTCTTTGGCCTACAAGTAAAAAAATAGAAAATTTATACCGCAAAGAAGTACCTATCAAACATACCTTATAGAAACAAAGACCGCTCTTGTGGATGTATTTGCGACAGCATTCTCTGGAAACATTCATCATAGTTTCTCTATTCCACCTTGCAGTTACTTCTCGTAGTGTATTTCTTCTTCCCGACTTACATATTCTAATTAAATGCCTTACACTTCTTTGAGAAACAGCTTTTGGATGGCCTGTACTTTTACCGCGAACATTAATACTGGCAGTTTCATCATATTTTTTAATTATATTAAAAACTGTAGTTGTTGCTATAGTCATTTCACTGGAAATTTTACGTATTGTTTTCCCTTTATGGTACTGATGAATAATAATTTCTCGCACTTTTGGATCAGTAGATTTTCCACGTACCATTATTGTAACATGAGAGCAAAATGAATTGAGGTAGTAGGTGGCTGCGGTTCGTAGATCGTATTTCGTGAATTATATTCACAATATTTTTCTGTCAAACATTTAATGACAGACTGTCAGTGTGAATTATTAATTCTTTCAATACAATTAAAAAAAAAAACAGTATAATCACATTCAGAATGTTTACTCCAGAACAAATGGTGTTCATTTTAGAATGTTACTTTCGTAACGGTCGACGTTTGCCAAACGGCGAAGGGGAATTATTCAATAGATATGTGCAAGGAAGAAATCCAACAACGTTTTCCTGAAGTTGTTTTAGTAAATAAGAACTTTTCTCGTGACCTATTGAGAATTATAAATAACTTTCGAACAACTGGGTCTGTAAAAAGACAATGGAAAGGGGGAAGATCTTCTCGAGTTAGGACCCAAAATGTTGTTAATAATGCAAGAAACGCAATTAGAGAACAACCTACAACATCTGTCAGAAGACTGGCACAACAGTTGGATATAAGTTACGGAACCTGCCGCAGTATTCTTAAACGCGATATTGGTATGCATCCTTACAAGGTTCAATTGTATCAAGAACTATTGCCGCCAGATTACGTTCGAAGAGTTGCCTATTGTCGTTTCTTTAATGCAAATCTTAACGACGACGATGTTTTGGATAAAACGTTTTTCACCGACGAAGCGTGGTTTAACCTGAACGGCTACATAAACGCTCAAAATATGCGTATGTGGGCAACAGACAATCCGCATTATTATAGGGAAACAACGTTGCATCCTCTAAAAATAGGGGTTTGGTGTGCCATGTCACGTAGAAGGCTTATTGTTCCGATCTTTTTCGAAGGAACTATAAATGGTGAAAGATATCGCAATAATATACTGGAAACATTCATAAATCAACTGCATGATGACGAGTTACAGTTAGGTTTCTTTCAGAAAGATTCCGCACGACCACACAGTGCCCGTGGAACAATAAATTATTTACGTGAATTTTTTGATGAAAGAATTATTAGTGTTGACCGTTTCCCGCCAAGATCGTGTGACTTAACTCCTCTGGATTACTTTTTATTTCCATACTTAAAAAACTCTATTTTTAAAAATCCAGTGCATACAATAGACGATTTACGGAACAATATCGTGCGACAATGCGAGTTAGTAGACGGATTTATTTTACAAAAGGTTTTTGAAAACATGAAGCGGCGCGTAAATTTATGTTTAAATGCCGAGGGACAACAGTTTCAACAATTATTGTAAACTTTTCAATAAAATATAAAACATGACATTTGTATGACATTTTATAAATATTTTAAGTTGTAAATTAAATTTGTATCAAGGAGACATTTAAGTGCTGTCAGTAAGATTTATTTACTTTATAATTCACGAAATACGATCAGCGAACCGCAGCCTCCTACTACCTCAATTCATTTTGCTCTCATGTTATTTTACTCTTAATATAAAACTGACAATACCTACTTACTTTAATTATTAATACTCAAATGACGCGTGACAGTTTTTGTTGACAACACACTTACTCGTCACCTATGCCACCTATGCGTCAGGCTGATAAGACTCAAGAAACGTGAGGAAAAGCAAAGCATGTTCCAATATTTAGTTGTGAGCATTTTTCGAATATCAAACAATTATTTAAATAGTAATCAACAAAAAATATATAATTAAACCGTAAAAATAATTCCATACATCATAAAAAACGTTGCTAATTTCATATTTATAATTTAAAAAAATTAGAATAAAAGAATTTCGGTAAACTGGTATTTTATTCGCAAAGTAACTGCATGTTCCAACATATAGTTGTTAGGGCTCGTATATGTACGCCCTAAAACTAGTTCTAGAAGGTCGTCACCGTTGATTGTGCATAATAGACCCAGTCGTTCCTGTACAAATAATTGCTTGAAAGAAAATAAATAGTGCTTGGCTGCAATAATTTAAGACTTGACCTCTTTCACCTAACCTAATTCTTGCACGATATACAGTCTGATTTTAAATGGTTGAAGGTAGTTCAAATTTACCACTAGATTAAATTATTACAATGTTGGCCACACTGCACATATATTTCTGTTATATTGTGTTCAGTGGCGACTCAGTGTTTAATGGTAGCTGTTTTATTATTAGATATTAAAAAGTATTTCATGTTCCTAATTTTAATACTAGAACTAATTTTACTTAAAAAAATAATTCATACAATATAATCATAATAAGAAAATAACAGGAAATAAAATTTTAATTTCAGTTAATTGAAGTAGTTACATAATTCAATCAGTTGGATATATTTATAATAAATTAGACTAGTAACAGAATAATACTGATACTTCTTAAAAAATACTTCACAGTAAATATTCGAAAATGTCCACCCATTGGCATTTCAACATAAATTAACTCTTTTTTTCACATTGTCAAATATTTGCTGGAGTATTAGTCGATCAATTCTGTTTAATTTATGATAGCTTCTTCAGTTTATAGATAACCAAATAAATAGGAATCTAATGGTGTCAACTCAGGTGAACATAACGGTAAATGATCGTTACTAATTAGTTTATTATCAAAATATCCTCGAAAATTATCAAATCTCTTACTATCTAGCGTTCTGCGGTTAGGGTATTCCGTTGCAAACATTCTTATTGTTAAGGGGACGACTGGAAAGCAAAGAGTACCCAAAATGCTATTAAAATTTTCTAAGTTGCATTAATAGTCAAAAGAGGTCGCTTGCTTGACATTTTGAACTAACGGGTGTTCAGAAACATTCGAAGTCAAAGTAGTCCTTGAAAATGTGAATATAGATTGATACATTTACTTAATACAATTTTATAGGTTATCATACACGCAAATGTCAGTTTATGTCGAAATATATTACTTGAATATGCCATCTTAATTAATATAAACTAGTCAAGTAATGATTTTAGAAGGTGACAGTAATTAATTTGCAAATTTCAAATTAAATATTTAGATATTTTAGAGAATTCTTGCTGAACAATAGCACCTCTTCATGCGATAACTGGAAAACATTACATAATCCAATTAATATGCTGTTCATTCTTGTGTAATAAAGCTCATCTAATCTGAAGTAACATGTAAAAAGACAATGCAGAATTAAGAGGAAATAACTTTACAAGTAAAGGTTTTATTCATCTTATAGTGACAATAGTATCTAGTTATCGTACTAGTTTAATATATTAACATTCAATAAATTATTGTAAGAAATGGCTTAAAATAAATTCGAAACAAATAAATTGTTTGTAGAGTCCTTAGATTACAACCTTATAATAAATATCATAAATTGTAGTTGTATAAATTACTAACAATAATGACCATAATTATAAAAGATGTTGAAAATGTTCACCACCTTCTTCCAAGCATTTTACGCACCTGATCCGAATGCTACTAAATACATTTTGCAGTATCGAACTATTTCTAATTTCACTAATTTTATTTATAATTCTGCCTTGGAGATCTATATAATCTTGCACTGGTACTTGATAAATTGAATTTTTTAAAAAAGGCCATAAATAGTAATCACACGGTGTAAGATCACAAGATCTTGGAGGAAATTCATGATCGCTGTTCAAACTAATTAAACGATTTCCAAACACTTCTTGTAACATATTCATTGTTTCCCCCGCTGTGTGAGCTCTAGCACCATCTTGTTGAAAGTATCCCTAAGCTAGTTCATCATCGCGAAGTTGATTAAAGAAAGGCAATAGTATTTCCTGTCGATATCTTTCTGCAGTCAAGGTACCATTAAAAAAAATTGTACCAATAATCCTTCTTCTACTTATAGCGTACCAAACACCAACTTTCTGAGGATGTAAAGGAGCTTCAACATAAAAATTATTGGGCTTTGTATCACTCCACATTCTTATGTTTTGCGAGTTAACATATCCACTAACATGAAACCATGCTTCGTCTGAAAAGAAAGTTTTGTCTAGGACATCATCATTAAAATTATTTGTAAACCATTCGCAAAATACTACTCGTCGCGGATAATCAATATCGAGGATCTCTTGCAAACAAGTTATACGATATGGGAATAACTGTGAATCTTCTTTTAAAACTTTATGGCAAGAACCAACTGACAACCCGGTTTGTTCAACAAGAGTTCTTACTGAAGTTTTAGGGGCATCAGTCATTATTTCTCTAACATTCCAAATCACTTCTTCTGTCCGGACTTTTGGTCGCCCACCACCCTCTTGGCGTCCCACACTACCAGTTTGTCGAAAAACTGGAACAATTCTGATTAGTGTACACTGAAAAGTATTATAATCAAAAGCAAGGTTGGGAAAGTCATCTTGAAATTCTTCCAAACAAGCTTGAATTGAATACTTCCACAGGCCATCGATCTTTTGACCATTTCGAAAATATGCTTCAACCATGAATGCTTTGCGTACGTTAGTAAATACCATTTTCAAAATTAAAAAATATAAATTAGTATCTTCGATATTAGATTCTGACAATTTTTGACAGACAACAGTTGACATTTAATAATTATTACAAATCAGATACTTAAGTAAAGATATACGATTTTTTGTTCAGAGCCCACTTGACTTCGAATGTTTCTGAACACCCGTTATATTGTTTGACTAATTTTATGAAATAATTGATCTATAGAGAGCGTCTTTACTACTGCAACCGAATTGCTATTGTATTTACTTTTATCTGTCCCAATTCCCAATCTATCCTATCTGTCACTACCTATATTTGTCCAGTAAGCTGTAGAAAGTATTGTACGAATAAAATAATGGCTCGAAGTACGGTAAGACATTCAAAACGTAATAAAAATCCGTAGCGAGAAAAGACATTTTGTAGAATACTGTCTTGATTATTGATATGTTCAATCGTAAATTTCTCGATAACTGTTGAATCTGGATATAGGACATGGTACATGAGATATACTAAGAATTCGATGCAGAATCCAAAAATGAAATAAAAAATATGTTTCCATTTGAAAAAAAATAAGTTGATGGTCGCAATTTATTTTTAGGCCTGTCTGTGTACATGAATTTACCATCAGAAAAACCGCATTCCTTCACATATAGAAATAATATCCAGAAAAAAAAATAAAAAGTGTATTGATCCACCATATACAAGATGTCCCGTAACGTTATGTTCAAATTTTAGGAGTGTAAAGTAGACTTCATTTCAAGTAACAAAAACGCAAAACTTGTATATCCATTTTTGTTTGTTTCAAAGTTACATACCAATGAATGTGATTGTCAGATCATGAAAAAAAAATGTAATCCTAAAGTCAATACAAATTGATTTTATTTAAAAAAAGTTATATGATTCAATAACAGGCCTGTGATTGTTAACGTCGCATAATAAAATATTATTCTAAAATAAATAAACACGTGTCGTAGTGCATACAGTAATTTCTTGGAGATCTACTGGAAACTGATTTATAATAAAAAAGGTTCTTGCATGTTTCGTAAGTGCTGAACCACGAATATCATACAATAAACAAATGTTCAGATGACTGTTAACGTTGCATTTTTTAATAAAGGATTACATTACGTGTCAGTTCATATAACAGCTTATGAGAGAGTGGACACGCTTTCTTTATTCAAAATGCCTTACCGATTTTCTTCTCAAGAGAATGCGTACATTAATTTTGTGTATGGCTATTGTAACGGCAGTGCACGTCAAGCAGTTATTCAATACCGACATCGGTTTCCCGATAGGCGCATTCCTCATTACAGAACGTTTCTGGAAGTACACAGACAATTTTGGGAATACGGACTGCGTGATTATCTTTTCAACCGAGAAGTAAATTTGCCAGTAGACTTAGAGGAAGAAGCAGTAGCTATTGTTACAAGGGATCCAACTCTCAGTGTACGTCGAATCGCTGGACAACTAGGAGTGCCACGAATGACAGTTTGCCGAATTTTAAAACATGAGGGCTTAAATCCAAATCACTATCGCAGGGGACACGATTTGCTTGAGGCAGACCACTATGCTCGTCTAATTTATTCTACCTGGATATTGAGACAGTCACGGCTTCATTTTAATTTTCGCAGGACAGTCCTCTGGACAGATGAATCTACGTTCGCGAGAAGTGGTGTTACAAATATGAGAAACCTGCACAGGTGGTCATCAGAAAATCCCAAAGCTATGCGCCCATCTAAATTTCAACATGAATTTTCTAATAACGTTTGGGCGGCCCTAATCGATGACTTGTTGATTGGTCCTGTCCTTCTTCCTGGGAGGTTAAATGCGAACAATTACCTCCAAATTCTTATTGATGAACTGCCAGGTCTTTTAGACGATCTCCCACTGAATGTTCGACGAGATATATGGTTTCACATGGATGGGGCACCACCACATTTTGGCTGCCCGAAATTGGGTTAACGTCAATTATTACGACGATTATCCAAGATGGATTGGTCGAGGTGGTCCTGTTGCATGGCCACCCAGATCACCCGATCTTAATCCCCTTGACTTTTATTTATGGGGGTACATGAAAAATTTAGTCTACGCGCAAGTTTCGAACACAAGAAAAGAGTTGTTGGATCGTATTCACCTGGCTGCCGAGCAAATCCGACCAAACAAGTATGAAATTCAGATAAGTACTTCTTCTGTTGGCTTACGGGCACAAGCCTGCATTCAACAAGGAGGTGGACATTTCGAAAATATTATTAATTGTACTTTTATAAATAAAATCAGTTTTTATTGACTTTAGGATTACATTTTTTTTCATGATCTGACAATCAAATTCATAGATCTGCAACTTTGAAACAAATAAAAATGGAAATGGAATGGAATGGAAATTTGAAATGTCTCATTTAATTTCTCAAATTTGATTTAAGTTCTGAGTATTAGCAATGTATGTATAACTTATGAAGTCTACAAGTGACAGTATGAATATATTTGTCCTGTTTACACAACTAAAAAACTCTGATTTTATGTTCATAAGAGTTGTACAGGTTTTATATGTTGCGCAGTGTACAAACAGTACATGCTTCAGTTTGTGAACTGTTTTGACCATACCGTGACTGGTTTGTGTAGTGTCTAAATTTAGTTGGAACACTTTTGGTATCGTTCAATGTCCGGTCAGAAATAAAGTTGAAACGCTTTTTTTTCGGGAGTGCGCATGTACTGGATCGTCACTGTACGGTTTCCTTGGCGAGCTGGAACAAACCTTCTCTTTGTTGACGGTCTCTCAAAACTTCTAAACCAGATCTGCAATGATCACATCAAAAATTAATTTCATATTTTTATTAGTTTCAAGGTGGTTAATTCAACTTGAAAATTACAGTAAAATTTCCCTAGAAGAGTAAAAAAAATAATGGTCAAATGAATATCTGTGATGTGAATAGCTTTTGGATTTATCCTTCCTGAACCATGTGTCTGCATGCACCTGATAGCTTTGAAACAAGTAACATTTCTTTGTCAAAGTTCAATGTATTTCCCAAAAATATTGTGGCCAAGTTTATTGCAAAATGGCCCGACGGGATAGAAAGAAAGTATATATACTTCGTGTATTTGAGCCTTTAAGCAAATAAGCAATAAGTTGGCAAGCTGATAAAGCTTGTGTATTCCAAACCCCAAAAAGAGTCCCAAACAATCTTAAAAGTGAAGGCAAAAAAAGTATATTTCTTAGCTGAGCAGAGCAACAAGAGAAATTCAGCATACTCGTTCGTATACCTGTAATTAAAATCAGCACAATTTATCAATTTCGTATAATCTTTACCTTCAGCTTCTTGGTTAACATCATAGATCAAAGTGGAAAGGTAGAATGTGCCAGTGTTAGCTAAGGAATAAATAGGACTACAAGATATATAGATGTATTAGATTCTATATATCCAAAAGATTAAGAAGTTATGGCTGCAACGGATTGAATAGCGAAGCTCAGCTGTAAAATATACTTTTTTGGGGAATCTGTAATCCACAACTTTTATCAGCTTGCCACCTTCTTGCTTGTGTGCTTAAAGACTCAAATACATGAAGTATATCTACCTTTTTTCTGTCCCATCGAGGCATTTTGCAATAGTTTATAAAGATAACAGTCGGTATTAGGCACAGAATATTCCACACTAAATACAAGAGGCGCATACCCAACGCAAATCCCTAGAAAGCTTAAACAGAATAATAATAACTTTTTTATAGAAGAAACTCTAAATTGTCAAATATATTTAAAACTTTTAAATAACCAGATAATTCCTGCATTGGAAGAAAATGGCCAACTTTCACAAAACATCTGGTTTCAGTAGAATGGGGCACCCCTCACTATTCGGTTACCGTTCGAGATCGATCAGATCGAATGTTTTCCCAAAGATGGATTAGAAAAAGGGACGAAATTGAATTGCTTGCACGTTCTTCTGTTCTCAATCCACTAGATTACTTCTTGTAGCTATCTAAAACAGAAAATGCATCTTAGCCGACCTAGAAATTTGCACGATTTGGCAGAACGAATTAATAAAGAGATACGAAGCATTTCACTAGACAACATAGCGATTACAAAATAATTTACAGACAGATTTGCTTACTGTCAGGAAGTAGGTGGCGTTCATTTTGAAAATTTCATAAATTACGTTTAACGTTGTTTGTATTACCAGTTTATTTTTTTTCTTACCAATTAATAAATAAAAAATACTTTAGACCCCAAGTGTTATAGTTTGTTGAAATCATGTTATCGAGGAAAATCCAAAATTGTAAAAAAAAATACAGTGCGTTCAATTTGAAAAAAAAGTATACCTTCAGTACTTTGTTTTTTTTTGAACACTCTGTATATTTAAAAATACTTCAAATGATGGTTCTTCATCCCTAATTTTTGCACCTAAAATTTTGTTACTATATCTTTTTTAACTTAAAAGATATTTACATTTTCCCATAACTGTAAGCTGTCGTTTATACAATAAAAAGTGGACTTTCTAAGTAAAGATTGAAATTGATCATTTTCTAAATGAAACAAAATGTTGAACATCAGAACAAAATTGTTGTAAAACAGATAACAATTGAATTAGCTTTACAGATAACGAATTGATTGAAAACTACGCAGGTTTTAAGAGCTGATACCCAGCAATCTTAATACAAAACATCTATATCAATATTCAGTCGGTATACCAAAAAACTTTAAGTATGTCAATACGTTAAACACGTATTACGCATTTGTTACAAATGAAACAGACATGCGGTATACACGTCTGTAACTGTACGTGCTTAACGTATTGATATACTTAGACTTTTTTGGTATATTTGCTGCCATCTGGCATTGTGTTAATCGACTTACACATAAATACATATTTTTTTCTCTTCTGTACCGGCATAGCATGTCAAGGGAAAGTTGCCACTTTCGCCATAGTCTCTTTTGTCCGTCAGATGTCACTAGATTATATGGTGCCACCTGATAAGACAAAATTTGCTATATCTTATGAGGCAATTTTTTAAGCTTTACTTCACTAGCCTAACAGATAAAGCCTGATAGTAGATGGTAGAAACACGTGCCTTCTTAGGCAGAAGTAACTGCTGGAAAATACGAGGTGTATGTCCATGTTGTTATGTTTTGGAAAGAGTTTTGGGCTATTTGTATTATTTTCATTTATTTTATTTATTTGTTGAATTAACTTTTTTTTTAACTTTTCTATTCATTTAATTGATTTTCCTAGTAGATCGGCAACCTCTTTCGTTTGCTTTCTTTTGCGCAAGAGATGTCGCCCCGGTCTTTGAATTTCCCGACTATCGTGACGATCGTTTCATGCGAATCTTCTATCGGCCGGCACTTTGATCGAGATCCTAGTCAGCGCTAGTTCTGTTTTACTGTTGTGTAAGAACTTAGTTTTTGCGCTAAACGATTTTTGTTGTAATCTTTTGTTCTATGTCGATTGTAATTCCTTGAATCCTTTTAGGATATTATTTTTTTTATTGAACCGCCTAATTGATTAGGAATTTTACCTGTTTTCTGCTGAACTCCAACGAAGTTATTAATTAAACCACGTGTTAGGCTGGACAAGTGTACACACTTTTCCTCGTAGCAGATCACTTAATTTACGATATTTTGAAGAAAATTCCGGAGGAGAAAACCACTTTACATCCACGGTAGCAGATTTTAATTTCGTCGAGGCCTACACAAGAAAAGCTTCTAGAAGAATTTTTCTAGCGTCCAAAATGGCGTACTTTAGCTTAATGGCGGCATAAATGGCAGCTGTTAAACGATATAAACAACGGAATTGTCTAACCCGTGCAACCGCTGAGAAGGCTTTCTTAAATTAAGTCTGTAATTTGGACGTTGTAGGGACATTTTAAAGTAGGTGCTAAAATTATATTTCTTGTTGTTGGTTAATACTTAAACTATTGTAAACCATTTAAAATTTACTTAAAATTACCGCTAGTTTACTCTTAAGTAAGGCTTTAGAGAAGCCTATCACTTTAAAATTGGGCAGATGATGTAAAGTTTACTCTTCTTTTCTCTTATAGTAACGTAAGACCTTGATTGATGAAATCAGGTTAGTTTTCTTTGGGGTTCGTTCATTGCACGAACTTGTTTTTAGTTTGAATTCAAATTTATTGAGCTGTTCATAACTTTACTACGTTTGTTCACTTCTTTGTGTCACTTTATAAAATTTACCATATAGCATTGTTAACAAGCAAGGCATTATTCAATTTAATTTTTGCCGTCAGGTGCTTGAACTTCTGGTTTCAAGTATTTGTCTAATTTATTCAATTAAACTGGTTGTCTAGCTTCACCAGCAGCCAGGTGTTGATAGCTCAGTTTTATTTTACGGGGCTGAGAACCTTCAGTCGGGCCTCCGTACAGTTTCTTCAATAACTAGGGGTACGTTGTAGTTTTGGAATACTATCTATTAAAACCATGTAACCATATTGTTAAGAACCAACGATTACGTATAACTAATTTCTGTTCTGCTTAATTCATGTTTGAATTATAAATCGATTTTATTCTTTTTTTTAAATCACAGTATTCCTTCCTGTTTATACAGGGTGAGGTTATGACAGGGGAATTTTGATTTATAAGTAAACTTTGTTTTGCGCCTTGTGCGTTTCAATTGAGATTTGGGGTAATTTATTTGGGAGGTTTTGAGCTATTTCTAAAATTTAATCTAACCGAATTATTGCTTTAGCGCTATTTGATCTGTTTTGGCGACTCTTTAAATTTGTAGTTGTATTGCTTACTAAAATATTATAACATTACTTTTGTTAACTACTCATACGTCTACTGAATATTTTGTCTATTTTGTTTTGTTTTAACCTAATAGGAGAATTGTTATTAAAGTTTGTTATTGTTGATGACATGTGTTTGTTTTATTCCTTTCCCTCAGGTGTTTGAGAGCAAAGTATTAATTTATTTGGGTAACAAGTGGTAAAGGGGCTTACTCTCTTGCTTGTGGAGCTACCAGAGTCCCACCCGCTTCCGTGTTACAGGGGTACTTTGCTGGAAATCAATACGGTGGCGTCAAATCTACCATCAAGCGACCTTGAAACTCGCGACACTCTCCGTTACGTTAGAGCTAGCCGCCTGTGTATTTTCCACGGGACGACCACCATCAGGTAGGTTCGGGCAAGAGAGGGAGGCCTTGCAGAACATCTTGCGTTATTATTTGTTATCTTTTGCTTTGGACTTATAAGCGTAGCAATGTGTCCAGTTACAGACGTGTTATTGCTTGCATGTCTGTTTCATTTGTAATTAATTCGGTACATTACAAAATTATGAAATGCTCATCCATTGTGTTTAAAAATTTTATTTATCATATGATGTGTACTTTATTTTTGTTGATCAATTTACAAAACATTATCCTACACTGATTTAATGTAATATAAGAAATAAAGGAGATAAAATGCAGAAAAAATTCAACGAATACAAAGAAAATGCTTGTCATTCTATTTACGGAAAACTAATTCAGACGTATTCAAGTGCATCTTAGGAAACCAGCGAATCCACATATCATATCTTTTATACAATCAAATTATATAAATTGTCTGGACATACATTAAAACTATCCTAGTAGTTTTCCATAAATATAAGTAGCATGCAGTTTTCTTGCAATTCATTCACAGTTCTTTTTTATGTTATCACATAAACGTAAAATACTGTTTTGTAAATTCATGTAATTGATAAGCACGACACAATGTGATAGCGAGTGTTAAAATTATATTTAAAATGTAATAAACGTAAGGCATGTGACATTTTAGAGTGGACTAAGTTATCGCTGATATGTACCGGTGTTCTATGTTAACATAGAACACCGGTACATATTATTTAGCAATCTGCGTACTTAAGTACGCACATTGCTAACTTTGCTGTTATTGGAGCTTCGGATTCCGTTAAATGGACAGTATTAGGATTTTTTATGGCGATTGCAAAGGCGAAAATATAAAAAATTGAACATCTAATTTTTTATACGAAAGTGGTTCAATAATTCCGTAGAAGAAGATAGAAAAACAACAATTATTTTGGAAATTTTTTAAAAAATGTTCAACATAGACTCCTTTTAGCTGTATACACTTTTCCCAGCGTTTCTCCAACTATTTTAAGCCGTCCAAAAAGTAGGATTTCGGAAGGTCTTTGAGCGATGACCTCGTTCAACGTAATTGTTTGGCGTCGAGCAATTTTTTCAAGATTGGGAATAAACAAAAGGTAATGGAGGCCGAATCTGGCGAATACGGTGGCCATCGAAACTGCACAAGTGTGCACTCGTGCATTGTCTTAATGTAAGAGATTTTTTTTTCTTTTCCAAATGAGGACGTTTCTCCTTAATTTCTTCGCTCAACCAGTGCAATAACGTTGCACAGTATTCTCTATTTGTTGTTTGTCCACTTTCCAATTAATTGAAGTAGATAATTCTGCGTACAAGCCAAAACACACTGGCCATCGTCTTGTCGGCCGATTTAACTGTCTTTGCCCTCTTCGGAGACTGATCGCCTAAAAAATCCCACTGTTTCAACTGTTGCTTTGTTTCTAGAGTATATACATAGTATATACATAGTATATATATATATATATATATATATATATATATATATTGTAGTGAGGCATACCCATGAACATGAGAGGCCTAGAACAAAAATACAGAATTTAGATTTAAAATGTTAATTTTAGAATATAAGATACTGTTGGAACAGCATTTTTCACGTGCCATATCAATAAAGTTAATTCCGCGTATTTAATTGCTCAAATTTGAATCACATATTTATTTATTTTCTTGTAGTCATTCACTTAAGTCATTTTCATTTACATTTTTATTGTACCGAAGATATTTAACTTAATTGATTGGAAATATTTGTGACATATATTATGGTCATAGCTGTACCTAATTTGAATTGTATAAGGCGGGAATTATCCCAATTGTAAACAGGTATATAGTGGAAAATTTAACATTTAAAATACACTTGTGTCTATTATAAAATTAAAACAATAATTTATGTGAAACGATTTGTAATAGTAATTTATTTCATTTTTATAAATTTATTAACGAGATTAAATAAATTCAAACAAGCATTACAAATAAGACGCCTGGATTATTGAAGAAAAACAAGAGAGAGTTGGCTTGGGTAATTAAGAATTTTTTCAACGAGTCGAGTTTTATAAAAGTGTGTTCCTGAAATTAAGTGATAAAATAGTTAATAAATCTTTATAATCTTACCATAAAAACACATCCTACGAATCTCCTACCTACCAGGCATCGATAGATGAAGTTTATCCATCCGTAAACCTGCCTGATCGTTTTTAAAACGAAATTCCATTTTCCAAGGGACGCTAGCAAAATTATCTACCCACGCGAAGAACGATACCAGTATATTTCCTCGACCAGAGCCTGTTATCCTGAGTATAGGAGTCCTAACACCCTTCGAATGTCCAGAACCCACCGTAAAACCAATTTGAGTATATATTTATTTACATATCCTGAAATATAAAAAATTTTTGTTTAAATTTTAAAATAATCGTTGATATTCTTATATGAATACCTAAAATGTTAGTATTTAATTTATATATCTTTTAAACGGAAGAATACAGTTCCCTTAGGTTAGAATTATAGTTACATAGATCAAATTTTTAAGCATTTATCGTTTTATAAACAATTAACCTAACATTCATATCAGATCTATTCACGTGACTACACATATGTTAATGTATTTCAATATCTTGTATAGAACTTACCTTTTTGAATTGATTTTCTTATTAAACCAGTGATTTTTACATTTCATTCTCTTGTTTTATTCAGTAAATAATACATTTGGAAGAATCACACTTAGAATAACTTGTTTTAAACCAGAGTCACACAGAGTCATACACACATGTACATGTAGACACAGCGGTCAGATATGCTATGAAACATATGCAACTCAGCTGTCCATATATGTGTCTTAACCTAAGTAATTGGCAATCAAAATAAATAGAGAATGAATGTTATTAAACTAAAAAGCCGGCACCCAGAGAGGATGAAAATTGAGATACTTTTTACACAATGTCAAACCAACCCTCTAATTAAGATAGCATTTCAGACAAGCTTGCAAGATAAGTAGCGAGGAAAATAGAAAATATTATGACACAACCTAAGATTTTTGCTGTGGAATAAAATCGTAATTTCAAGCTAAACTAATAAAGGAAAACTAATGATATTAGATAAGATTCTCGAGGTATGATGGTATTAATAATGATCTAGAAAAGTACGTATTGAAATTAACTAAATGGAAAAACAATATCGCTGTTCGATGACATCTCAATGTTACAGATAGCAAAAATCGAAATACTTATACAGTAAAGGTTCCTAATAAATATGTAGAAAATTAGTAAAAGCAGAAACGACTCTAGGTGTAGGAAAAATAATATAATATCGGAAATTCCCATGATATAAAACTGGACATTCAAAAGTAAATGACATGCAATGCAATTATTACAGGTAGGTTTAGTTTAATGCTAGTAATTATACCAGACAGTTCAAAATATTTATACGCTGTCCTAAAAAGATACAGTAATCAAACCCAGTGCATAACAGAAATAGGAATCATTTTTTATGTTTTATTTATTTGATATTGAGAACCTTTTAAAAATGTATGTTTTTTAACAGCAATTTTTCTTTTCTATAGTAACTGTAATTAGAGCGAAAAGGTAGTTGCTGTGTAAACTAAATACAATAGGACATGTATTTCCTAATATAGATTATAAAAAAATAGGCATTATCAATGTGATTCTATTTTATAATGAGATAAAAATCTCCCTCTATGTAATGGGTTCAATCGCATTGTTAAAGCTTATTTTTATTAAAAATTAATTACCATTAACAAATCTTAAAAATATCCAGAACAGGAGATTGAAATTTCCGGCGTTAAATTTATTGCGCCATCTACTTTTGCCTTTCGTACCAGTCGACCAATTCAATATTCAGATGTAAAATTTAGCACGTAGTTGCCCGTCTCGAGTTATCTCTGATATTACTCATTAGTAAAGACGGTCGACTATGTGCTCCAGCAGTGGCGTTGCGTGGAGAATTTAGCAGAATAACAGTGCGCTTACTTAAAAATAAATATATCGAATCCCTATACAAAACGTTAAGATAAAACGTAAATAACTTACCCAACATGTTTACATTGTTGCAAAAAAAAACGGATGTGCGCGATGAAAAAACTGCACCATAATATATGTTTCTGTATTAGTCTCGGTTCGTACGTAGCGACGTATATATATGTTTATATACAGAGAAGGATTGTTCGACGTTGAGAGATGTTATATTTGCATAGTTAAAGCGCTCTTTCTATCTGTACAACGGATCTTCAGTATTGGTAAAAAGTTGCCCTAATTTTGTAAAATCTACATTTTTATCTAATACACTGTTAAATTTTTCACGGACACAATCACTTTTTTCATCTTCAAGGATATGCAGCACTAGTTTTACGTGGTCAATAATTGCTAATGAGTCCGATAAGGACAGCGCAGTGTTCTGTAAATTTTTTATTGCGTCCAGTATTGGAACGTAACTGTCGTAAATAATTTTTAAATTTGCTGCAACTTGAGGATTGTTAAATTGAACCTGGCTGAGCCGTATTGCAGCTGCTTCTTTGGCATCTAGTTGTAAAATCACTGATTTAATTTTTTCAAAATGTTTATAATAATAAAATGCTGCTTCTAACCAAGTACCCCATCGTATAAGAATTGGTTGCGGCGGCTCGGGTATATCAGGACACAGCGAATGAAATAGCCGAATCCGTTTCGGAGATTTAAGAAAAACCGCTTTCGTTTGTCCTATCAGTTGATCCACATCAGGATAAGTTGAACGTATAGTGTTTGTTACAAGATGTAAAGCGTGAAGCAAACATGTGACATGCAGCAGGTTTGGTTGAATCGTTTTGAGTAAGTTTGCCGTGGAACACATAACCTTGGCAGCATCGGTAACTAACATTAACACTTGCTTCGGCAAAATCTCAAATTTGTGTAGTGTTTCTATTAATACATCATATATCGCTCTAGCAGTATACCCTTGCATTCGTTTACAGGTTAGTAAATAAGGAGGAGAAGGTCCTTGCGGAGTCAGCGTCCGTACTAGAATGGCTAGGATGGACTGCTTTTTAATATCTGTAGTTTCGTCTATTGTTAACCACAGGAATTTTTTTATCGTATTTTTCGTACAATTTACAATTCTCTCACGCACTGACGGTACGTAATTCCGTAGCGTACTTCTTGCTGGTAATTTCCACGTAGGATTGTATTTCTTCCAAAACTGACGAAACATTGGGTGTTCCACTTTCTGCATTGGTATATTGGTCGCAATTAACATCATTGTTAAATCACACACAAATTTATTATATGATCTGCGTCCACTATTATTCAATTTATGTTTGTCACTATTTATATGTCTTTGGCATTGACTTGCTTTCCAAGTTAATAAAGTTGTTTCACAAACTAAACATTTCACTACGGTACCGTCATATATTAAATCGGGAAACCGATGTAAAAATTTCTTTACTACGTTAGCATGAAACCGAGTCGATGCATTGTTTCTACGCACTCCCGACATTTTCAACACGATTGTGTTAAAAATGTATCGCTTACAACGTCTCAACGGCAACTGAATTCATCGTCGTACGCCTCTACTCGATCCCTCCACATCACGCTACTATTTGGGCACATAGTCTGCCGTCTTTACTCATTAGGGTTTAACACAAGTATATATCGGGCAAAAGTATTTTTTTTTTGTTAGTTATAAATAAATATCATATATTACTCACTTGCCTTATTTACGTCGCACAATTTGGATAAGATTGCTGAAATAACGGTTTATCGCAAATTTTACACACAAATTTTGCACCACCATAATATAAATCCGGAAATTTACCGATATACTTTTTTATATTACCAAGCGACGGTCGCTTATATCGGGATATGTACTGAATTCAATCCTGATATGCGGACACGATGGCCCACTCTATACATTACGTATTAGGCAGGTACACCTAATGCACAACCTGTTTTAATTACGTTTTATTCTCATTTATTTTTCTTTTTCTTTGATTAATTTGTATTGTTGTAAAATACCACAGCAATATGTTCAAATAATATTAATCTTTCTTTAGGACGGAGTTGTTTCATTAATGTAATCTTTTATTTAGTTTCCTTTTGTTTCTTGAGATGAGCTTTTTCTATAAAAATATATTATGTTTAATTTTATAAGATGACAATCATTATTACGTTATGTCGTTACATTATTAGATTCTATTTTGCAACTAGAACAAAGGCGATGCGTTTCTTTGTCAATAAGCATTGGAATGCATTTATTGCGTGTTTCTAGAGATCGAGACTTGTGTTGGAAATAAATTTTCCATATATTTATTACTTCCCATTCGGATTAAATAAATTGATTTGAAATACATCATTTGAAAAGATATAATGACACGTGTAGTTAAAAAATTATTGTATTGATAAGAATATCACTTACATTACAAACGTGAAATCAGAAATATATCGCATTTTAAATATTTTCTAAGTGGCAGTAATCCTATACAGCGCGAACCAAAATACTATTTCTGGACAGATATTATTCGTTTATTCAACGTTTTTAGCTATTTCATCACGTTTAGTATGGCACCCAAGTATGGAAGGAGTCCGTCTCCATTTATCATCAGTATAATGTGCAAAACAAACACATTTTTTTATAATAGTGTAAAATATTTGTCTTCCTGGGTTCTTTTTAAATAAAACTAACGGTAATTTCTTCTTCTTCTTTTTGTGCCCTCTCCGTCATCGGAGGTTAGCGATCACATCAGCAAAGGTCTCTCGATTTGCAGCAGCTCTAATGAGTTGCTCAAAGTTTAATCCGGTCCAGCTCCTAATATTCCGCATCCACGATAGTTTCTTTCTGACAAGCCCACGTTTACCCTCTATCTTTCCTTCAATTATGAGCTGCAGTAGGTAATATTTTTCATTTCTCAAAACGTGACCAAGGTAAGCCGTCTTTCGCATCTTTACTATGTGGAGCAGTTCTCGATCTTTGTGTACCCCTTTCAAAGTTTCCTCATTAGTTGTATGTGATGCCCATGGAATTCTTAGCATTCTTCGGTATGTCCACATTTCAAATGGTTCTATACGGTTCATACTGACAGTTTTCAAGGTCCATGTTTCCACTCCGTATAATAGCGTTGACCAGACGTAATACTTTGTAAACCGTACGCGTAAATTTAGATGTTTATCGTACAGTATGTTTTTGAGTTTGAAGAAGTTTTGCCTTGCTTGGTCAATTCTGGACCTTATTTCGATGTCATGGTCCAGTCTTGAGTCAATCCAGCAGCCCAGGTACCTAAAGCGATCAACCCTGGTCAATATTTCCCCGTCAACCCGTAGAGGTATGGGTACGTTTGAATTACGAGAAATTAACATTACTTTCGTTTTGCTGATGTTTATGGCCATATTAAAATCTTTGCATGTCATATTTAATCTGTCGATTATGTTTTGTAATCCTATATCGTATCCGCAATCAACACAGTATCGTCTGCATAACGGATAGTCGATATATTGACACCGTTTATTTTTATTCCGTCGTTACAACCCCTAAGCGCCTTCGCAAACAGATACTCTGAGTATATATTAAATAGTGTGCGGGACAACACGCACCCCTGTCTCACTCCTCTACAAATGTCAATGTTTCTTGAAGACAAGTTAGTCTCGACTCTTATTCTTGCGGACTGGTGCCAATACAAGTTTCTGAGAAGTCTCAAATCCCCATCATCCAGCCCGATTTCCTCCAGGAACTCGAAAAATTTATGATGGTTTACTCGGTCAAACGCTTTCTCAAAATCGACGAAACAAATATGTATGTCTCTTTGTTGGTCGTGGCACTTCTGTGCAAGGACTTGTAGGCTGAATAAAGCTTCTCTCGTACCTAACCCATTTCGGAATCCGAATTGTTCCGAGCCGATGTTAGATTCGCATTTGTTATATATCCTCTTGTGTATAATTTTTAATAGGATTTTAAGAACATGACTCATCAGGCTTATGAGTCTGTAGTCGTTACATTTCCTTGCACTATACTTTTTTGGTAAGGGTATAAAACTTGATTCAAGCCAATCCTGGGGAATTTTGCCTGACTTATATATGTTGTTAAACAGAAGTAGAAGTAGATCTATGTTTTCCTCATTTATGAGTTTAAGTATCTCTGAGTTTATTTGATCAGGGCCCGGACTTTTATTATTTTTCAGCTGGTTAATAGCATATACAATCTCACTCTTTAGAATATGAGGTCCTCCTATATGTTCAGCGTTGATGTCTAGCTGCTGTCTTTCGTCTGCGAACATTTCGTGAATGTACTTTTCCCATTGTTGTAGCTTCTCTTCTTCATCAATTATTATTCTGCCATCTGAGTCTTCTAGCATATTATGTATTGTTTTGTTATTGTGTGTTATCTTTTTTATTTCCTTATGTAAGTTGTACATGTCGTTTTTGTACTGGAGCTCCTCAATTTTCTCACATTTCTGTCTCATCCAGTTCTCTTTTGCATTTCTTATTTTGTTTCTTATTTCCTTATTTACTTTCTTATAGTCTGCTTCATTATTCTTAACTTCTCGCCTTTTCCCCATTAGATTTAGAATTTCTTCAGTCATCCATTCTGTTTTCTTTTCTACATAGATTGACTTTAAATTGTTATTTTGAAGTTGTTCCAAATGTTATCCATGTCGGTTATACTATTATTGTCTATTCTAGTTCTTAAGGTTTCGAGTTGTATGTTTAGTTGTTCAGATGTGTTTGTTTTAACCGTTTCTTCCTTTAGAACTCCCATGTCAATTCTATTTTTAATCCTTCTTTTTTCCATCATTTTTAGCTTGAGACGCATATTAACCACCATCGGGTTGTGATCCGATCCAATATCGGCCCCAGGATAAGTTTTTGCACTAAGTATTGTGCTGCGGAACCTACGGTTAATAAGCACATAGTCTATTTGATTCCTTACGATTCTATTTTTGTTGTGTTGTGGGGATGTCCATGTATATAGTCGTCTTGGGTGGAGTTTAAATAAGGTGTCTGTAATAACCATATTGTGTTCTTGGCAGAATTCTATCAATCTATCTCCGCGATCATTTCGTTCTCCCAAGCCATACTCCCCCACGATGTTCTCAACTTTTCCTTGTCCAACTTTGGCGTTCATATCACCCATTATTATAGTCACGTCCTGTGGTTTTGTGGTTTTTAGTAGGATTACTAGTTCATTGTACCATGACTCTATTTCTTTTTCATCCTTACCAGCTGTTGGAGCATACATCTGAATTAAGTTTATATTCACCGGATTCCCTGATATTTTAATTAATATGTTTCTGTCCGAGTAAGGAACAAAATTTTTCACTGCTTGACTGACACTTCTGTTAAGTATTATGCCTACTCCATTTCGGTGTTCTGCTTCATTATTTCCTGAGTAGTAAAAAGTTTTCCCCATTGATTCCGTCCTACCTGATCCCGGCCACCTCGTCTCACTGATACCCAGTATGTCAAGCTGCAGTCTATTCATTTCGTGGCAGGCATTGGCTAGTTTTCCTGCCTCAAACAAAGTCATCACGTTCCATGTTCCTGTTCTTAAATTGTTTCTTGAGTTTATTGTTTTCTTATCTCCACTAAAAGCCATCCTCCCCGGAGATCCGATTGGAGGATGAGTTTTACCTCCGGAATTTTTAACATCGAGCAATTGCATCTTTCTTCTATTTGAGACCATGTGATTCTCTTGGGAATAGTTTATGGTTGAGGTAGTTTCCCTTTGCATTCCTCAACTACAGGGATTTAATCCTGTTTTTTTTATCCATTATGGTTATCCCGCCAATGTTCGGTCGTCAGAGCCTCCTTCGTTATCTAGCGGGGTGTACCGGGTGGCGTCTGCCACCACTTGTGCAGGTGAGGTTGACATTTGGGTAGCTTTGCTGTTCAGATGTGTCGCGCTACCCCTTACACCCCAACGGTAATTTAAACATACACTATATTAATAACAAAACTCACTAATAACAATTTAAAAACTAATAACTAATAATAAGAGGATTTCACAACATGTATTTATATACATTTACATCACACGACGGCGATTATTCGTTGAATGAATGATCTCCCTTCCGAACGGTACTTGTATAGTTGTATAGTTGTAAATTCCATAGTGGAGTGTAGATGACGCCCAAGAAATACTTGAAATAATGTACGAAAATTGAACGTAATTTTTAAAACATAGTGTATCTTCACTTAGTTTGCTTTGATATTGTATACAAAGCTTTTCATATCATAATTTCCATTATTAGCTATGCTAAGAACGTAATCGAAGTATTCTAACCTAAAATTGTAGTTCTAGTACTTTTGCACATTTTCGTATTTATATGAACCATCTCTCCCTTAAAATCGGGCTAGATGACCTACATATTTCTGGCACACATGGCCACATGGCAGATATATATATATATATATATATATATATAAGACTATACATTCCAGTCTGGAATTGCAGCCGCTCTTTGAGCTCGTAAGACTCGTTTTGTATTGAGTCACTCCATTTTCTGCGGTCTATAGATATGTTCTTGCATCTTTCACAACTTTTCGCCATTCTTCCCTATTTAACATTAATGCTCTCCCTGCTATGGTCCCTAGGTCTTTAATATCATCCACTACTTGGTCCTCCCACCTAATTTTTGGCCTACCTCTTGTTCGTACTCCATATGGCTTCCATCTTGTAATTCGTCTCAACGTTGACCCTTCTTCTCTTCTGCTGACATGCCCATACCACCTTATTCTCATGGATTTAATAACGCTTACTATGTTTTCTCTCTCCAATAGCTCCTCTATCTCATAATTCGTAAGGATTCTATAACCACATCTTCTTTCTTCGGTCCATAAATTCTTCTGATTATTTTTCTTTCAAATGTTCTTAAAGCTTCTTCATCTTTCTGTGTTAATCTCATTGTTTCTCCAGCATATGTCACTACCGGTCTAATGACAGTTTTATATATTCTTATTTTTCTGTTAATGCTGATTTTCTTATTTTTCATATATTTCTTGTATCTATAATATGCTCTGTTCCCTGCTTTCACCTCGTCTGTTTTCTGATTCTTACTACTTAACATGGATCCTAGGTACTTAAATGTATCCACTTTCTCAAAATTGTAATTTCCCATCGTTACTTCTTTGCTTTCCCCAATGTTTTCTTGTCTTGCAATTCATATATTTTGTTTTGACTTGATTTATCTAAAGTCCTCTCTTCCTTGCTTCCGAGTCGAGTCTCAGCAAGGCTTCTCTTAGACTATTTGGATCTCTTGCTATTAATGCTATATCATCTGCATACGCTATGATTTGCATTGATTTTTCAATAATCGTCCCTTTAAAACCACAATCTTTTATAATTCCTTCTACAGCTATATTGAATATTGACGCAGATAATCCATCTCGCTGCCGTACCCCCGACTTAAATTCAAATTCTTTTGATACATCGTTCTGCAGCAAAAATGCTGCTCTGGATCGTTTCATCGTCATTTTCATTAGTCTTATCAACTTTCTAGGTATTCCTAAGTTTTCGGCATCTTTGAAGATCGCATCACGTCTCAGGCTGTCAAATGCTTGCTTAAAATCAATGAATAATATTAGAAGTTCGATGTTTTGTTCATAGCACTCTCGATAATTTGGTTTAATATATATATATATATATATATATATATATATATATATATATATATATATATAGCATCGATAATTGATCTTCTCGGTCTAAATCCCAGCTGATATTCTCCAATGATGTCTTCTGTCTGATTTTTCACTTTTTCATATATTAAGGATGTCACTAACTTGTAACATACACTCAAAAGAGATATTCCTCTATATTTTTCACATAGCATTGGATTTCCTTTTTTGTACACTGGAATTATTAATGCACAACTCCATTCATTAGGCATCGCTTCCTCTTTCCATATCTGTAGGATTAATTTATATATTTGTTGTTTAAGCTCATCTCCTCCGTGTTTTATCAACTCACTGCATATTTCGTCTAGGCCAGGGGATTTTCTTTGCTTCATTTTTCCAATCATCTCATAACATTCTTCCTCAGAGGGTACTATTTGGTCCTCGTATTCTTCTATGTCAAAGGAATCGCTATATTAATCTTGCTGTAACTGCTTATGTTTATTTAGTAGCCCGTTAAAGTATTTCTCCCATTCTTCCCTATCGATATTCGCAGTCAGATTTCTCGTGTTTTCTTTTCTTACTTGTTGATATAACTTATTGTTCTTATTGCTATCATTCTCAATATCATCCATCATTTCGTCAATCCATTGTGTTTTCTCCCGCCTTACCAGTTTCATACATTCTCTTCTCTTTTTACTATATTCTTCATAGTTTTCTTTCGCTCCTGTATTTAACCATTTTAGTCACATTTCTTTCTTCCTCTTCATTGCTCTTTCCCATTCAACATCAAACCATTCATTCCTTTTCTCTGCTTGTTTCATACACCATTAATTATTTTTGTAATCATTACAATAATTTTCCAAAATTCATCAAACCTCAAGTTATAATGACACAGATATTTAGGTCTATATGAACAGAGACTGGGAGACAGATCTTTGATTTGTCGTTTTGGAAGCCATATAATTAGTTCGTCGATATTACGAGTAGCAGCATTATAAGAGTGTTTCAAATTCTTTTCTAATTTAGACAAAAATAATTGTGTATAATTAAGTGTTTTATAAATTGTAACATGTTCCATCAATATACAGGCCAATCCAAATTAAGTGTTCACCATTGGTAACTTTGTTATTATTAAAGATACAAGATTGTTTAAATTAGCAAACTAGTAGTACTTTTAACGCTCTTTAAGATGGAAGAATTAAAAAAAAAGAGCAGCGCGTTTTCGAGTTTTCCCGAAAAATATGTTTTTTTCAAATGGAAACCCCTGTATATTATATAATTTTCTGTTAGAAATTCAATTTTTAAACAAAAAATCTTATAAGAAATTTTTTACTGGGATTAAAAATACTTGAGTTATAGTGAATAAACAAAAACAGCTAAGTCAAGTGCATTTCTATGTTTCTATGATAACGACGTTAATTCTTTCTAGTAAACGTCAAATATTAGTACAGTTTTATTAGTCTTTCACTCATAAATTTCATTTTGCTAGTTATTAATTTGACAAAAAATGATTTTTACCAATGCAGAAAAGTGTGATATGTTAGAATATTATTTAGTGTGCAGAAAATCCTCTAGGAGGGCAAAAGAACACTACGCTGAATTATATCCACTCCGAACACAACCAAATGAGCAATTTTTTCTGAGACTGTACCGAAAATTTAGAGGCAATGAGAGTGTTTTTGCCAAAACAAGAACAAGAAGGACTTTTATAATAAGCGAGGCCACGGAAATTCTAGTTCTTGCATATTTTGAGGCCAACCGTGAGAATTCCATACTAGATATTATCAAGGAATCTGATTTGAGTCACGGTACTGTGCATAGGATTCTGAAGAAACACAAATTCATTCCTTATAAGTACAAACCAGTTCAAGTTTTCTTGCCAGGGGATCCAGAGAGAAGAATGTTTTTTTGCCACTGGTATCTTAACTTTTGTCGCCAAAATGTAAACAACTTTCGTTATATTTTATGGACCGATGAATCAAATTTCTCAAATTCTGGAATGTACAATACAAAAAATCATCATTACTGGTCAAAGGAAAATCTTCTTTTAGTACATCCAAGACGCCCGCAAGTCCGTTACAGTTTTAATGTTTGGTGCGGTTTAATTGGTTCAAGGATTGTTGGTCCTTTCTTTTAGGAGGGCACTCTAACTGGTGAAAGGTACATAGAATTTTTGACTGAAATTTTGAATAATTTCTTAGACGATATTGATCTCATAAGTAGACAGAATCTGCATTTTCAGCAGGATGGCGCACCTGCGCACAACTACAGAGGTACTCATCAAATTTTAAATACTATTTTTAACAATTCATGGATAGGAACAAATGGTCCTATTCAGTGGCCTCCCCGATCGCCAGATTTAACACCGCTTGATTTTTTTTACGGGGTTATTTAAAGACCGAGATTTATAAGCAAAGGTACGAAAACGTAAACGCCCTAAAAATTGCAGTTAGTGAAAAGATAAACCAAATAGATGGTAGGACCATACTAAAAGCAGTTCGACAAGTTTAGAAACGTGTTCAAAAATGTATTGAACAACAAGGTGGTATTTTTGAACATCTTCTATGAAAAAATCAGTGATTTTTATTTTCTTTTAATGATATGTTTATGTATAAAATACAGTTTATAAAAATTATTTAACTGTTTTTGTTTATACATTATAACTCAAGTGTTTTTAATCCCAGTAAAAAAGTTCTTATAAGATTTTTTGTTTAAAAATTGAATTTCTAACAGAAAATGATATAATATACAGGGGTTTCCATTTGAAAAAAACATATTTTTCGGGAAAACTCGAAAACGCGCTGCTCATTTGTTTTTTTTTAATTCTTCCATCTTAAAGAGCGTTAAAAGTACTACTAGTTTGCTAATTTAAACAATCTTGTATCTTTAATAATAACAAAGTACCCAATGGTGAACACTTAATTTGGATTTCCCTGTATATATACATTATATATATATATATATACATTATTAATTGTTGTCTCATCAAGTCTCAAATAATTATTGCACAAATATCTAGGTCTATATAAACAAAATTTGGAGAGATAGACCTTCGATTAGTTGTTTTGAAATATATGTAATCAGTTCGTTGATACTACTAACAGTGTTATACTATACTTGAACGATATCGAACGTTCGCTTGCACATTCTGCATATGAAAGAAGCTTTAAAACTTACACAAAATATAACCTCATTAATGGTAAAAGAAGATAGGTAACTTATAAAAAAATATTAAGTAAGTTATTTATTCTATTATAATTATTATTAAAATATCATATAGATCAAAATGTATGCAGGCAATTTGATATGGAATATCTAAGTTATTTTATATTAACATGTATAAGATTAATTAATTTAAACCAGCATAATTTATATTTTCTAATATTACATTATTTATTCTAAATTATAAAACTATATTTCAACATCGTCGGGGATTCTTAACATTTACATTGTGATAAGACAAATCAAAAGGTGGGTTCTTAATTGAGTTACTTAGCCAATGAGTTCTGAATTTTTTCTGAAATAATTTTAAGTGCAACAACCAAAACTATTTGCTACAATTCAATATTTCAATTTATTGTACACTAGCAATTACCCACGAATATAATTAGATCGTTCTCGATAGATTTTCAATTCCATTAACATATATACGCTGTTAGTTGACTCGGATGGTGTCCTCGAGTTATCCCATTATTTTAAATATATACCATTGTTTAGCAAATTAAACAGAGTTAGTTCGAGTATAATAAAACACATTTAAAGATTAACCTGAGCGAACAGCCTAATAAACATCGTTTTTGTTTTGCTACTGAATGCAACAAAGATTTTTGATGAAACATACAACCTAACGCTTGATTTGTTTCATAAAATTTTATCCTTTCGGTATATTATATCATTATTAACATATTCACTCAACTAAATGTTTGTATATTTACGTGTTTGTGTGTGTCTGTAAAGGTTACTTCGACCAATTTAAGAGGGCTGTTGATAATATTGCCTTTTACATAAATATACAGTATGGCTATTAATTTATAGTACTGAAACTTTTAAACTTTATTCACATAAAATAATATGTAATAATAAATTAACACTTAAGTGTTAGCGTTACGAATAACATGTTCCAAGTCCCTCCACTACGTTGGTATCGTTCTTGCATATTTGTGACCATATCTGAAAACAGAGGCTGTTACACCTGTCGTATCGTTTCTGTAATTTTATCTTTTAACTGTTGTATTGTAGACCGAGGGTTATCTCGCAAAACCCATAGTTTCTGCATATCCCAAAATATGCATACAATGATAAGGCAGGAGAGTGAGATGGAAAAGAAATATCGGTGAAACGTGAAATTACATTATTTCCAAACGTCTCCCGCGGAAAGGCTCTTGTAGCATGAGCTGTGTGGCACGTAGCTCATCTTGCTGAAAAAAACTGGCTATCGACGGGTAAGTTCCCTGATCTGAAAAACCTCCGAAGGTCATCTACAAACGGTGTGAGAACTTAAGTAATATAGCGCTCTTGATTAACAGTTATTGGACGTCCGTTTTCCTCAATGAAGTAAAGCCCAATAATTCTTCGCCCAGAAACTGCGCACCAGACAGTCACTTTTTCACTATGCAACGGTATTATTTTGCATCTCTTCTGGCCGTTGGGAACCTAAAAATCTATTGCTACTTCTATTTACATGACCCGACCAATGAAAATGACATTCGTCATTATACCAGCGGTTACTGATCAAACTGAGATTATTATATTGCAGAGCAAGTATTCTGACACAGTATTTAAGTCTTGCAGTATTGTTGGTTCGTCTGAATAACGTATGCATGAATAATAAAATTAAAAAACCCTTACCACAATAGAATTTAATGATTCTAAATACATATTTCTATAACCACGTTGTCATCTTCAGTAGAAAAAACAGTGTAACACTTGAACGCACAAAAACACTCACAGAAGGATTGTTCTGACCGTCTTCTAGTTTAACACTAAAATCTTCAATCTTAAATGCTACAAAAATTACCTACATTTTGGTAAACCCCACCTATTCATGCAAGAGCATTAACCCATTATTTGTAAATTCTATAGAAAAATCGTTTAGAAATATTATAAAAGCCGTAATTTAACATATATTAAGAATCCAATTATTAAACTAATCCTTAAATTATGTTGAAATATAAATTTGGAAATTAATGTTGCGTCAGAATATTTTAATGGCAAATATTGTAATGAAACGAATTTAAAAATAAATTCCATGAATTCGAATATTTTTAGTTTTCCTATTTTTCTTGCTTTAATAACATCTAACTGTCAATTAACTCAAATAAAGAAGAACCTGGTATAGGACCCAAATCTGCGTTAATTACGTTATTCCTATTTTTAAAGATAAAAATGCTCTCAAAACTATCTAATTCGCGGGGGCGTGTGACGTTTTTTTATTAATCTCAGACAGTCAGATGTTACGTTGTGATCTGATTCAAGAATATGTCGGGCAACACTTGATTTTTCCGGTCTATTGAATCTAATATGTGAAACATGTTCTTTATAACGAGTTAGAATCGAACGTTTTGTTTGGCCGACATATTTTTTTATCACAATCCTTCCAATTTATTTCATAGATTCCAGATTTGTTGTTTACCTCAACTTTGTCTTTCGCGTTGCCTAAGAGAGATTTTAGGGAGTTATTCGACCGAAATGCTACTTGAACATTATACTGTTTAAAGGTTTTAGTTAAATTTTTCGTAGTTTCGTGAAACGGTAAACTAATAAATTTTGTGCTCGAATCAATTTGAGGTAGCAAACATGTGGAATCCTGAATTGTTTTTCTTACTTTATGTTTTCTAACTAGCTTGTTTATTATTTCTGAATCGAAACCGTTGTAATTCGCGATTTTCTTAATTAAAGTTAATTCCTTTTCATATCTATTCTTTGTCAATGGCATGCTTAACAAACGATTGATAAGAAAATTGAAAGAGGCACTCTTGTGCTGAAAAGTATGGTTTGAATCTGCGGTTATAAATGCATAAATGCGGTTATAAATGCATAAACGTATGCATGGGCATTAAGTTATTTCAATATCTTCTGAAGAGACCTTCTATTCATATTCAATTTTGGAGCAGATCTCCGTTGACTACGACGTGGGGAGTTCATAATTTGATTGAATACTCGTATATAATTTTCGTTGATATCTACTGTATTTCTTCGTCCAACTTTACCTTTCCCTTTGTGTAGCACACTTCCAGTTCTTCTAAATTATTTTGTTATAATGTTCAGTACAATAGCATTACCGCGTGCCTGTTTATTGAAATGCTCTGAAAATTGATCGCGGACGAATTTAATGCTTGGACCATTTTATATACCTAAACCGTATAAGCGAAAATAGTGCCCAACTAAAAAGACTTTTTCTTCAGTAGATAACATTATTTACTAACTTGCAAACATATCAGTACATCTAACCAAAATCAAACGTCAATATTTATGTAAAATAACAATGTGAATTGTTAGAGGTTTAACCACTAGAAGGCTTACCATTTCAGTACTGTAAATTAATAGCCAAATTGTAGTTTTGCATTCGCTCGAATCACTTTGCAAAGCATTTTTTCCACTCTTAAGCTTATGCTTCGGAAAGCAATGCGTGGAATCTTTTAACAACTGCTTCATAAGGCGAAAATTGCTCACTACGTGGATATTTGGAAGCAAGTATAAATCACAAGGTGATAAATGAGGTGAATATGGGCGATGATTCATTAATTATACATTTTTACTGGTTCAAAAATCACCAGCTTCACGTGCTGAGGAATAGCTAGTATTGTCATGATTCGCCGATTTTATCGATAACTTCAGGCTACTAACTTCAACTAATTGTGGTACAGATCAGTGTTATTTCCTTCTCTAAAGCTATGGTTGCCACATGTTGTTTGATTCCTATTTCTTTTTTTCTTAATAATTATAAGTTAACTGCACACGCTCTATCTAATCACTCTCTCTTAGAAAGATACATAAATTTCCTGTCATTACATATGTGCTGCATTTGCATGATATTGTCGCGGTAACATCCATTGTCAACGAACACTGCGGACAGTACCCTTGCACTGTCAAAAATGTTCTATGATATTATATTCTAATACCATTGCAAAGCAATAATCACTTGCATCACAGCCCTGCATGAACGGATAATTTTCATAAGTTTTGACTGACTTTAAAAGCCCCAAACAGGGGATTATTATAAATTCAATTTTTGCTACCAACAACTATATTGTAGACTGAATTCGTACAACCTCAGCATATTCTTTCTTAGTATTTCTTTGCTCCATTTGACACAAAATTGTTTTTGATCTTCTGTAATTCTCTGATCCAATGACTGTAAAATTTCCGTATTTAAATCTTAATGCTGTGTGTATTGCTTTCATACCAATCCCCAAAGATGCTTCATTCTCAAATTTCGTCCCTGAAAGTGACGCGTCCACGCTGCAATGCAGCACAACAATAGTAAATTTTACTCTTTGTTGGTGCTTCATTTTTAAGAGCCAAACAGAGTCGATTGTTTCATCGTTAAATCACATTCGAATGACAGAAACCATTATTTGAAAATCGCCATGAGAAAATTTCATCTTCAGGCAAAATTACAGTTTTTAAATGCTGTGTAAATAAAGCTAGTTCACTTAAGTACGAACTATCAATTGAATGTTAATTAGAAATGATAAGTTTTACAAATATCACTATTTAAAAAGACCGGCACCACTCAAACTAATAGATTCCAGAAATTTTTTCAACAGCCATCGTATCATGTTATCTATTATAGACGTGATTAAGTACCTACTTTACTGGAGTGTTTGTCAGATTTTGTTTCTTCCAATTTTTTTTTTAATTTTTATTTTTTTATGTATATTTGAAACTATACAATACTAATGGCTACAATTTACGAATGCTTCAGCTTCATTGACCATTTAATAATCGTTAAAGTTTTTCTTATAATGCTTAATTTAACTAGATGCTATTTACCAAACGTAATTATTTTTATAAATGTTTGATAGCTATACTAATGCTTCAATTACACTGGTCAACATGGTTGGGTTTTCTTATACACCAATACGTGTAGTTAATACTTTGTCTTGGTGATTCTGAATCTCATTTCAAATGTGCTCCATCACGCCAGGATTTTGAGATATTTTCTTAAATCGTTTTTTCAAAAAAACGCATTAAATTTTACAAAATTTAAAAGTTATTTTTACATAATAAAGGTACTACTAAAAATATTGTTACGTCGAACACAGAATGGATATGTCTGAATATATCCTCGCATGCTTCCTTCGTCAGAGCACTTAAACCACGCCTATTTTTGCTCTAGAACAAATCGAATTAAGAAGTGGTCTTTGAAAATTGAATCGATTCTGCCTTTACTTGATGTAAATCCATATCAAATGATAAAAACACACAATGTTGTATTAGATTTACACTTTATTTAATAATATTTAATAATGACTATATAACAGCTGTTTCACCGTACAACGGTTTTTTCAAATATGAAGAAACCGTTGTCAAAAGCACCCCTACGGGTAGGGGTGCTTTTTTGAACGAGAAGTGAATAGTTTCTCACTAACAAGATATAGTTGTGTTATAAAAAACCATCCGAACTAATATGATACGTAATTTTGAAATCAATTTATTTCTTTTAATTTTTACTCGATTGATTTTTCTCTGCATCTCTATAACTGATGGTTTTTTGGCCTGTGTGACCGTCGCACTCCAGGTCGTTGTAATATCCACATTGCTTTTCTCGGCCTACCGTAGGAGTTATTACCGTGACCTGCTACCAACGACAAGGTGACTGAGCAATCACAGTTTATTCTTCCGTACGGAGGCGGACACAGAAGCTAAGATTTTCTATTGTTTTTGTCTTAATTCAGCATTCAAATGAATCATTGTGAACCAGACAAATACGTACTTCGATGGGGTTAATAATTTTCTGGGCATAATATCCAGCTTGTGAATTAGTTTCTTCGTAATTGCATTTGTTTTTTTTTTGTTTTTTTTATTATATAGACTTGGCTACAGATAAGATATACAGTGTGTTTAAAAAAGATGCGGCAATATTAGAGGAGGTGATTGCCCAGGTCATTTTATACAAAAAGTTCCTATAAACATAGGTCCGCATACGCTTCGTTACCGATCTACAACGTGTTGAAGTTCAATTTTTAAAAACAGTAAAAACTTGATTTTTCCAAAGCGGCTTGAGATATCATAATGAAATTTTAGGCGTGTCAATAGCTGTGGGAGACACATACTTTGCAATATAACACGATGTTTCAGTCGTACCTGTGGCGCGCGTATTGGCACGTCACAGGCTATTTTTCAAGAAAAAATAGGACGCCTCTAATTTCTCTAAAAGTACAAATATGCTTTTATTTATTGTTCAATTATGAAGAAAAAAGCTCTCTTAACTTTTTATCGTACGACTTACCGTTTTTTAGTAAAAAAAAAAACATTTTAGTGCATGTCCATTTATTACAGAAAAAAAAATAAAAAAACAAGGTTTTATTCAATGGCAAAAACAAATATTTTACCAAACCACAGTCCTGTTTTATTCACTGACATATTGAATGACATATTGAATGAGTCTCGTGATTAATAATTTTGTATGTGTCGAATTTGTTGAAGTTCCTTATCATGAATCGTTATACGAATGTCGAGATGACCGACATGCACTACATTTATGGGCGTGCTGATGGCAATGCATTAGAAACTAGGCGGTTGTATACTGAAAGATTTCCTGGCCGTATTGTTCCTGATAGAAAAACTTTCAAAAGTATTCATTGGCGTCTTTATGAAACAGGCACATTAAGACGAAATGGAGGAGCAGGAAGGCCAAGGACAGCAAGAACGGTAGAGCTGGAAGAGGATGTGCTAGACATGATTGAAGAAGATCGAGATAATTCTACTCGAAAAATTGGTGACGCTGTGGATGTAAGTAATGGGACTATTTGGCACATTCTGAAGGAAAATTTGTTGTATTCATTCCATATACAACGCGTTCAAGCACTTCTTCCTGCTGATTTTCCTCCTCGCATTGCATTCTGTCAATGGCTTTTGCACAAAATGGTTCAAATCCCTCAACTCCTGATGTTGATTCTGTTCACCGATGAAGCGAATTTTTCAAGAAATGCAATACGGAATTTCCATAATAACCATGTATGGTGTGACGAAAATCCACATGAAATTGTTGAAGATCGTTTTCAACATCAGTTTTCTTTGAACGTTTGGCTTGGGATTGTGGGTGACTGCATAATTGGACCGGTATTTTTACCAAGGAGACTTACCGGAGAGGTGTATCGCAACTTTTTGGAAAACACGCTCCCTGGATTTCTGGAGGACGTACCATTAGCAATTAGAGTTGCAATGTGGTATATGCACGATGGCGCACCAGCCCACTTTAGTCAAGTAGCTCGTGATTTCTTAACACAAGCATACGGAAATCGCTGGTTAGGCCGAGGTGGACCTCACTCATGGCCTGCACGATCCCCGGACTTAAATCCCCTGGATTTTTTCATGTGGGGCCATTTGAAATCCTTGGGGTACGCTACTCCATTGGAAAACGTAGAAAACTTAAGAAACCGAATCATTGCTGGGTGCAACTCAATTAAAACCGATCCTGGTGTTTTTCAGAGAGTTCGCCAGTCAATGAGGAGAAGATTGGATTCTTGCATCCGAGCTAGAAGTAGTCACTTTACACAGTTTTTGTAATTTTTGCTTGATAAAATTGTTGGTTTGGTAAAATATTTGTTTTTGCCCTTGAATAAAACCTTTAACCTGCTTTAATATTTTTTTCTGTAATAAATGGACATGCACTAAAATGTTTTTTTTTAATAAAAAACGGTACGTCGTACGATAAAAAGTTAGGAGAGCTTTTTTCTTCATAATTTAACAATAAATAAAAGCATATTTGTATTTTTAGAGAAATCAGAGGCGTCCTATTTTTTCTTGAAAATTAGCCTGTCACGTGCCAATACGTGCGCCACAGGTACGACTGAAACATTGTGTTGTATTGCAAAGTATGTGTCTCCCACAGCTATTAACACGCCTAAAATTGCATTATGATATCTCAAGCCGCTTTGGAAAAATCAAGTTTTTACTGTTTCTTAAAATTAAACTTCAACACGCTGTAGATCGGTAACGAAGCGTATGCGGACCTATGTTTATAGGAACTTTTTGTATAAAATGACCTGAGCAATCACCCCCTTTAATATTGCCGCATCTTTTTTAAACACACTATAGAACTATATTAAAAATTTCGTTTTGCTATTATATTATTTTATTTTTGTCGGTTTAGCTTTTATTGTTATTTCAGTCTAATAAAGCGTAGACTAGTTGAATCCGAAAACTCTCTTTTCTTTTGATTTCGTTTCGGATAGCTTGGTTGCGCCATTTAACCGCTGCGTGGCTTGCCTGTATTTTGTGACCTTATGACCTTATGACCACGAATTTACGTTACGTGATACAAATTCTGCATTAGTTGTTTCGATTCTCTTAGATGCAAGTAGATGTGTAGCTGCGGTCTCGCTGTCCACTACATATTTACGCAATAGAACTCAAGTAACTAATAAAACTGAACAATAGATCGGCCCGCTGGAATGTACTGCCGATCCCTAGTGATTAAAAAGGCAAAAGTATTATTAAAAAATTAATTAATATGAAATCAAGATTAGATTGTATAATTATACTTTTCTATATATGCCAGTAATATTTTGACAATTTCGTTTTAGGAAGAAATGGAATTCACTTGGTTAGATGTTTGTGTGTTATTAATAAGCACATTTATCAGTGCATACGCTTTCATAAAATGGAACTACAGGTTTTGGGAAAGAAAAAACGTACCTTACTTGCAACCCAGCCTTCCAATGGGAAACTTCGAACCTCCTTGGGCAATCAAAAAAGGGTTCCACTCGACGATGGTTGACATTTATAAAGAATTTAAAAGTAAAGGTTATAAATATGGCGGCGTTTTTATTTCTTTAAGACCAGCCTTTGTTCCAATAGACTTGGAATTGTTAAAATCTATTTTAATGAAAGATTTTCAATATTTTGTCGACAGAGGTCTGTACCACAATGAGAAATCAGATCCGTTAAGTGCACACTTATTTAGAATAGAAGGCGATAAATGGAGATCACTCAGAACTAGACTGAGTCCCACTTTTACGTCAGGTAAAATGAAATATATGTTCCAAACTGTTATGGATTGTGGTGGAGCGTTAGAGACTGAAATAGACAAATTATGTATTAGCAAACAACCTATTGATATAAAGGAAATGGCAGCCCTTTTTACTACTAACGTAATTGGTTCCTGTGCCTTCGGCTTAGATTGCGATGCTTTTGCGAATCCTGATAATGAATTCAGAACTCACACTAGAAGTTTTTTCAGCGGAGGTTTAAAAAGTGATTTAAGACAGTATGCCACACTCAGTTTTCCAAAGTTATGTAAAATACTTGGTGTTAGAGTTTTTTCAGAAAGTGCTACAAAATTTTACACTGAAGTTATCAGAAATGTAACCGAACATAGAGAATCAGGCATGGTAAAAAGGAACGATTTCGTACAGATGTTAGTCGAAATTAAAAATGGAGCAAAGAGAAGCGAAGAATCTTTCACATTCGAAGAAATTGCTGCCCAGGCCTTCGTCTTCTTCTTAGCTGGATTTGAGACGTCCTCTTCTACGATGACTTTCGCCTTCTATGAGATGGGTAAAAATCAGAAAATTCAAGATAAAGTTCGAGAAGAAATTCGCAATGTGTCGAAGAAATACGGTGACAAAATAACTTATGAAGCCATAATGGAGATGACTTATTTAGGCCAAATTTTTGATGGTTAGTATTGTTATTCGTATTTCGTATATAAAAAATAAATATTGCTTGTGTATAAATTACCCAATATCGATTTATTATAAAAAAAGTGGCTTCTTTGTGGGATGTTATTCCTGCGGTCTTTATTAAACTTGCCTGGAATAAAAAAATACCTACGAAAATAAATTACGTGACCGTAATCCTCCTATTAAAGTCGCCTGCATCCATTCTGAAGGTCAACCGAAATACTATTAAATTCGCCTGGGAAAACTAAAATTCAAATATGTACATACTTGGCTTAAGTTTATATAGGGAGGGAATGAAAAATATTCAGACTTAGAAATCATTTATTTACGTATTTATAGATGTAAAAGATAGTATTTATTTAAAAATATATGTATATAAGCACAATATTTGAACAGTTTTATTAATAAACGAATGTGGTTCGGAAACTGCGTGGTCTAACAAAGAAAACGCAAGTTTTTTGACAAAAAATATTCTATTTTTCAATATAGTATCCTGCTCGCTCAACACACTTATTCCAATGGTATTTCAAACTAGTAATGGCTTCATTACAGGTCGATGAATCCAAGTCCTCGAAATAGCTATTTACAACGGCGATTACCGCGGAATTAGACGAAAATCTGTTACCGTTTTACTGTTTTTCAGGTTTGGAAAGAGATGATAATCGTTAGGAGCCAAATCTGGGGAATAGGGCGAATGAAGCAGTAATTCAAATCCCAGTTCATGATATTTTGCCATTGTAATAGCAGACTTGTGGACAGGTGCGTTATCCTGATGGACAAACACTTTCTTCTTTGCCAAATCAGGCCATATTTAATTGATTTTGTCGCTTAATTGTTGCGACAAATTGATATAGTACTTCCCATCTATTATTTTCCCCTGTTCTAAGTAGTCGACCAAGATACTCCATGAGAATCTCAAAAAACAGTTGCCACAACCTTTTCTGCTGATAAAACCGTTTTTGACTTTTTTGGTAACGGAGAATCTTTTTTTGTGCATTGTTTGGATTGTTCTTTGATTTCGAGAGTGTAATGTTGATTGACGGAAATCAAACGGCGTACAACATCCTTCGGATTGCGGCGAAAACGTGCCAAAAGTTGGCGAGAAACACTCTAACGATTCAGTTTTTGCTCTGGTGTGAGTAACAGTGGCACCCAATGCGGCGAATATTTTTTCATTTCCAATTCTTCAGTTAAAATTCTGTGCACACTGTCATTTGAGATACCTACAATGTCTGCTAACTCGCGCACTTTTACTAGACGGTCATCCAAGACGATACGGTGGTCTTTTTCAATCATATCAGGAACAGTAACAGTTTTTTGGACGGGCACTATGAGGTTCATCATTTGTGCTCTTACGACCACGCTTAATTTCGGCAACCCAGTTTTTAGCTATTGAAAACGAAGAAGCGCATTCTAATAGTGTTGAATTCAGCTCTGTTTTGATTTCGGTTGGTGTCAAGCCTTTCATGAATGAAAGCACTTTATTACTGCTCTCAACTCAGTTTTTTTTCATTATTATAAAATTACACAAGACGTATACTTTGGCGTACTGTCAAAAACAGGTAAATTGACAGATCGCTGTTTACTGTCGTATTTAACCTACTAAGGGATAATTCTACAGAATGGTAAAGAATATTCCTGCGAATTCGTGCCATCTATTAATTAAATTAATTAAATATTTTTTTGTATTGTTCTATTTTATCTGACACCAGCATTTTTTTTACGTATGAATCGATTTTTAATTCGCATAGCTTCATTAATTTCTTTGAATTTCAATATAAGATCAGTTTGAAAAGTGTGGTATAATGTCTATAAGAACAAAAATTGTAGGATTAATATGCCAAGTAGTATGTTCGGTTGCATATTGCAATGGAATGTGATGTTGATTGCTTATTTAATTTTTTTTCACTAATGCACAGTAGATTCCCTGCTAAACTCAGTCGGGTACACCTTCCTCGAGCTCCTTAATCTTCAGAGTTTATCCTCACGGATATTAATTAATGTAGCCACATCACAAAAAATTGAGAGATTTACAGATAGGTCAATTTGAACCAAATTACAAGTTTAAAAGAACTCGTAAAACTCGAGAATGAATTTAAACACAACAAAACACTAATTAAAACACAAAACCGGAATTATCCAAAATTTATATGAATAAAATTAAGTTCTATTCAATAGTAATAAAAATAACACGACATATCTGCTCAAGAACTATAAATCTCTAAAAGCATAAGTATCCCAGAAACAGCATGACAGCCCCACCTAACATAAAATAAATCAAAAACAGCTACAATATGCAAATACTATCACTTCCAAAATAGCGGGAACCGCAAACCTCCGATCATCACCAACGATCTACAATCGAGGACAAAAATACACATTATAATAAATTTTCACATAAAATGTTAAATCTTTATAATTATCTCTCTGTAATAAAATGTACATAAATATATAGTCTTTTATAGTTTCTTTACTTTCTTTCTTCGGGGAAAAATCCATGGCAATATGTGGCAGTGTCAGGATTGTAAATTGTACATACTTTAGGAGCAAAGAGATTTAAACATAATTTGTAATCACAGTAGCTAAAGCCATTGGATGGTTTAGTTAATTACCAGAGAGCGGACTGAAGCGATTGAACCGATCGAACGTTGTGGCGGTATCATGTATAGTATGCATGACTGCCCCATTATTTGCTTGCTTGATTGCATTCGTCGAGCAGATGTTGTTATTACCGTCGTTATAGTGTCTAGTCATTCATAATTTATATTTTACAGTGGTGTGTTTCTGGTTTCGTACTTTTCAGTGTAATTTGGTTACAACTGTTAGTATTCTAAAAAATTCGTTTTATATTGTTATATTGTATATTTATCCTATATTTTTTTTTATAAATATTAAGTTTAATTTATTATCTTACTTTTGGAGTAGTTTTCGTTTCTTCTTTTTAGTCCATTTCTTTCTGTTCTTAGTTTTTCTCTTTATTTTCATTAACTATGGAGAATCCTCGTAGAACAACCATGGCAGGATGGATTAGAGACCATACAGATTGGTTGCATATTCGTAATGATACCGAGATATATTACAGTGCCTGTTTATTAAGTTTAAGGCGTCCACAATAATGTAATGTGCAGAGATATATTTATTCGAAAACTCAGCTAGATAACATACTGCTATGAATAGTTGTTTTGAATTTGATGATACCACTATTTCCAACCAATCTGCCCAGCTTAGATATTCAATCGGTTTATTTTCCAGATGAGACTGCTTTTCCCTCAGGGTTCCAATTGGAAAACGTGGTTTTTCTCTTCTACAAATTTATAAAGCGCCAGTAAAAGAGTATTGACAAATGTTATGATTATAAAGTCTTTGAGTTACTTATAAGCACAAATGAAGAAAGGTAAAATTCAAAAATACACACAGCAAACTTAAAATGAAACTTTAATACAAAAATAAAAAAAAATATCTTTATGAAGTATAAAGATAAATATAGCGTCTTTAAACAATATTATTAAGGTAAAAATATCGTATGGAGGTGACCGCACATACGATAAAAAACTTCCTTAGTGACAGCCGATCAAAATTAAAACTAATAAATTACAAAGATGCTTTTTAATTTCTCCTCAGAGAAACAAACTGTATAAAGTTTGACAACGCGATGAAAATCTACTACATGCGCGCTCACATGTAACAAAAAATTCCCTTGAAAACCAAACGAAATAAAATTTTAAATTTATAGAAATTTTTTTATATCAGAAATTTTAAAAACGTTCTTTGTCATTTAATTCAAATAACTAAGAGTAAAATATATATCAAAATAAACACAATGGAAAAATACAATTCAAATCATTCACATTAATAATAATAATGATAATAATAAGATCTTTTTAAATTTACTTACGTATAAAAAAATATATATATTTTCTCGAGACACAATGAGCTAGAAAGCGTGCTAAATTAAACAAAATTACGAGATCAACAAACTCGTAAATAAAACTCGGTAATGAATCAAACACCAACCACAAATAAAACAAAATCACGAAGTTACTTAGCAAAGATAAAAATTTATCTTCTCATACACACGTCTTTCTAAACTCAGAGAACATTAGCCTCTGATCCGGATACAACAAAGCCATCGGCTCCGTATAAAAAAAACAGTTATAGAAATAGTTCACAGCAAAGCCAAACGGCGTGCTTCAACTACACTAGTCAAAAATATAAATCAGTTCAAGATAAATGTGCATTCATAAATAATAAAACTTTTCAAAATATTTGCGGGGAAAAGTCTATAGCAATATGTCCATTGGCACCTGACACTTTTAACGAAGAACTGTGTGAAGCTTTCATGGCGCTCAATATCCCATTCAAAAAGCTTAACAATCCAGTCCTCAAGAGGTTTCTTACAAAATATACCGATCGTCCTATACCAGATGAATCTAGTTTACGTAAATATCACTTACCAAAATATTATTTGAGAAATATTGAAAAAATACGAACCAACCTATCTGGTTATTATCTTTTGGTAAGTGCAGACGAAACAACGGATGTAATGGGACGATATGTGTTAAATGTAGTTAGTTGTTGGTATTCTTCATCCAATAACTTCATACCAACCATAATTAGTTGCAAGTAAAATATTGACAGTCGTAAATGGTGAAACAGTTGCAGAAGTAATTGATCAATGTATTTATAATATTCTGTCATCGGATAGCAACTATAAAGACAAGATGCTATTATTTTTGACTGATGTAGCAGCTTATATGTTAAAAACAGGGGAGTTATTAAATCAATCTTATCCCAATAGGCCACACGCTACCTGTGCAGCACATGCACTACACAGAGTATGTGAATACATCAGAGATCATTTTCCAAATTTTGTTAGTTTCATCATTTAAAAAGATATTTCTCAAAGCTGAGACAAAAAGTTGATACCATATTTAGCAGAAATCCAGAATTGAATATATTACATCAATTCTGCACAGAGCCGATTGAAAAATCTATACGTTCGAAGTATGGTGTACTTTTGCAACATGTTAATCACGCATCCATCACAAGTTGTGATATGGAATGGACATTTTCTATTTTTAAAGATGTTTTAACTTCTAAAAGAACTAATTTAACACAGGAACTCCTAGAACAAATTTTAGTTGTTCATAGTAATGGTTTACACTTTTAATGTTTCACAGAAAATACATAGTTTTAAGTTTTGTTCTTTATAAATTATTTTTATTTAAAATTCGATACGCAATTCGCCTGTCAGCATTACTTTTGTTTCAGCAGTAGTTGCTGCCGATTACCAAACCATTTATTACATTCGCTCTGTTGTGCATTGACAGATACATATTAACTGCATATGTGTAGGTATGTCCCACTTATGCAGTGGCCACACGTATCAAATTGTTCGAAACTCACAGATCGCTTATAGAAACAAACCTATTGCAAATACAAGGCAGACGTCTATGGGCTATGAGTCATAAATCGCTCTCTGTTTATTACATTTGTTTGCTTGTCTCACAGCAATATAATAACCCCTTGTAAACAAAATTATATAAAATTTTTTATTGCCGGTATTAGACTGTAATCTTAATTTATTTATTTGCGACGATTAACGCCACTTTTTAAGAAGAGTATATTATATAAATTTCTTATTTTTTACACTTTTGTATATGGAAAATTTCATTTTGCAATTCATACGAGGTGCAACTTAGAAATTTCCGGCATGCGAAAAAAAAACACAATAAATTGTTCTTACAACTTATTCATCAAAGTACTAACCTTCCGCATGAATACACCAACCCTGCAACTTGTCCATGACTGGAAGCAGTGCTGCAACACTACCTGCGATTCGGTCTGGATCTCCTCAATCGTCTCAAAATGGCACATCTTCAGCTTCAGTTTCAACTTCGTAAAGACGAAGAAGTCACAAGGTGCAAGATCTAGGGCGTAGGGAGGTTGAGGTTGTACTGCCGCCTTCGTTGAGGCTAGAAACTAACACAATAAGTAACCTGTAAGTTGCTGCATTGTCATGGTGTAGAATCCACGAATTGTTGCGGCACACAGGCCGCTCGTCTCGAATGTTTTCTCTTAGTCACCGAAAACATCGCAATAAGAACGTCAATTAACTGTTTCATCTGGTGGGACAAATTCTTTGTGCATGATGCCATCAGCATCAAAAAAGTAAATTAACATCGATTTAATGTTGGTTCGAACTAACCGGGCTTTCTTCGGTCGAGGTGTCGAGGTGACCCCTGATTTCTTATAGGCTCATAGCCGTACACCCATTATTCATCACCAGTAATGATTCTGGTACGTAAGTTCGTATCCCTTTCGGCAGTTTCTTTCAGCTCTGTGCACACATGAATAACTGCTTTTGTTCAATGCTGAGTAACCTTGGCATAAACTTCGCAGCAGGAGGCCGCATGTCGTGTTCGGAGAACAGAATACGCTGACACTGTTACAAATGTCCATGGATTGTTCTCCTTCGATCTTGCAGGATAGCATCACGCACTTTTGCCGTATTTTCTGGCGCGTTTCTTGTAGATCGACGACCGGAACGCTCATCATCATTCGCTACACGTTCCTTTTAAAACGGATGTACCACTCATATGTTTGTGTCTGGCCTCAAGTATCCTCATCAAATGCTTATTTAAGCATTTTCAGAATTTGCGCTGCCATTTTACCAAGTTCCAAGAAGAACTTGGTGAACGTTCTTTGTTCTTTTACATCAGATTGTAATGTTGCAGAATAACTTAAGCACGACTCAACAATTATAAACACACAAACTGCTTGTCACCACCTAGCAAAGCAGCGCTTGACAGACTGACTTAGCATAGACCTAGCTCACACCATTTAGCTCTATGGAGCTGTACTACCGGCCGTTCGCGCGCCACATTTAAATTCCGGGGATTTCTGAGTAGCATCTATAGTATTGTATAGTGTGATGAGATCTTATGATAGGTGATCCATATGTATATTAAAAATTATACTCCTACATATTTAATTCTTTTTGTAAAATAAATGCATTTTGCTAAAGATAGGCGGTATTTTATGAATTTTAATTTTGTGGCTTCAAATTATTGTGAGCTTTTTACTTACATTAATCCTTGCTTCTCATACATAATTCGGTATAATTTATTTCCGAAATATTTTACACTGACTTAGTATAGACGTAGTTCACACCATCTAGCGCTATAGAGCTGTACTACCATCTTTTCGTGCGCCGCATCCAAATTCTGGCAATTTCTGGGTAGCACCTCGTATATGACGTTATCACGTCTTAACTGTCATTAAAGAGATGTACATCCGAAATTGTAAATAAAAATAAATACCGCCACCATTTCTTCTATTTTAGTATTACTGAACTTTTTTAAACAAAAGGATTTAACTCCATATAGTTTCGATTTATAAACACATTAGATTATATATAAAGTTTATAAATATTTTCTAATTGTAATATACAGAATCTCTAATTCATTTTATTACTTATTAGAGGCTTTAAGAAAGTACCCTATCGTGGCAACACTAGATAGAATCGTTACTAAGGATTATATAGTGCCTGGAACGGATCTTGTTCTGAAGAAGGGAACAAAAATACTAATTCCATTACAAGGCATACAACACGATCCAGAATATTATCCAGACCCAGAAAGATTTGATCCAGATCGATTTCTACCAGAAAATAAAGCCAATCGTCATATCTGCGCATACATGCCATTTGGCGAAGGACCCAGAATCTGCATAGGAATGCGTTTTGGAATAATGCAGGCTAAAATTGGTATGGCAATAATGTTGAAGAATTACAAATACACCTTAAACTTAAAAGTACCTGAACTGAAGTTATACAATAAATCTCCTCTGTTATCACCTATCGGAGAAGTGCTTTTAGATATAGAAAAAGTTAATTAAATCTTAGTTAAGTTATTGTTTTAAGTGTTTATAGAGTATGTGTACAACCTTTAATTATAATTAATAAACAAATATTTAAAAATCTAAAAATGGATTATAACGAAATAGATATTCCAACAATACAAACTTTTATTGTCAACTTTAAATTTAATTTAAATAAAATTTAGTACTATTTTCATGTAATGTAACTAAGTAAAATTGTTAGACAAAAAGATTTAATGTATTACTCACAATATACCTCCACAAATTTGTTGACGAATAATATCGATTTGCCACATTGGAATTTTCTCGTGAATAGCTGTAGCTGGAAATTAATTTATTTATTTATATTTATAATTTAATGAAAAAGCTCTAGATAGGAATAAAAAATAATAGGTATTAAGATTAGAAAAAGGCAAAAAAGGCAAAACTTGGTCATACTTTAATCCTTTTTATCTGATTCCTACAGATTTTTAAATATATTTTTCGTGTCTAAAATTTTAAGAATAAGTTTATTTTCTATAAACCGGTCTTTAATTATAAAACACGTATTCTTTTAGTATTTATAATCAACAATAGATTATACGGGCATGTAGCGTGTTTCTCATATCGATTAATTTTATTGCATACCACCTGTCGTGTTCAGGCAACTATAGAAGCTTATCGATCGCAGTATAGCTCGAAACAGTATATACAGTCAGACCGTCTCCTAGAGGCCTAGGCGCGGATAAGCAAATGCTGTAAATATGTGGACTAAAGTACAATTGAAAATCAAAGAGCTCCCAAGATCCCGAATTTGTAATACCTTAGATATTCAGTCTTGATAAATTTCATACTTAAAAGAAATAATATTGGAACGTTTAGAGAATGAAGGAATAGCATATAAGCACACTCGATTATTTGCACATCATTCCTGAATCAGTGTAAGATTTCTCTGCAGATTTAAATAGTCGTGATGGTGTGATAACCTAATTAAGCAATGCAGTGTACCGTTTATCTAAGTCAAGGCGCGGGCTCGTGTGTAATGCATGTTATATCCAAACATGACCTCGCCCGACATAATGTACATACACAAGCATTCGCAAGGTACGTTACACACTTTCAACACTTGTTTATTTAGAGTAAGGACATATAGTCCAAAAGTAGATCACTCTAACATATATAAGACATCCCATCCGGAGTCTTATCAGAGTCAGTAGAGGGTGAATAGAGAGTCAGTCAGAGTCAGTAGAGACACAGTTAGAGTCTCTTTTCGACTATCGTCTACATTGTTAATTATGTAATTACCATCTTGTTAAATAGTTATAAGTGTTGGTTTATTAAACTATTTTAAACCTATCATACTTGTGCATTATTTAACGCTACAACGATATCTGCGTGAAGACTCACACCGATGTGGCCCTCAGGACCAGGTTCACATCACATGGCGCCCTGCCACGAACTTGCACAAACGGCCCACACATCACAATGGGAAACAATGCTGTTGAAAATCTTTAAATCATCTACATAGGCAAGAACTCTCCAGAAGCATCAATAGATCATTAATATACACATTAAAAAGTAGCGAGCCCAGATTACATCCCTGTGGAACGCCAGTGGCTACAGTAGAGTAGTTAGAAATATATCCATTATAGTGTACACGATACCTTCGATTTAATAAATAATATTTGAAAAAAGATAAAGTTTTCGGTGAAGCGCTTATAGGTTGTAACTTTGACAATAGAAGACAGTGGTTACTTACATCAAAGGCTTTACTAAGATCAGTATAGATATTAATAATATTAATAATATTAATTAAAAATAAACCTTTAATTCAATTTATAAAATGTATAGACAAAATCAAGTTCCAATATACAAATTTATAATTGATACTTCTCTCGTTTCCATGACGATATTATAATCACTGTTTGCAGTTCTCTAGACCCTCACTGCAGAGTGCCTAATTAAAGTATTTACGCGTCAGCTTGAAGTTCGCACTATAATTTGAAACAGAGTTGGCAATTTATACATATTGGCGATTTTGTTCTATTCTTTTGTTCGAACTAAGCTTGACTATGCGTTTGTGGTTTGGTATCCTCGTTATATTCATAAAAAAACTGTTAGTCGAACGTGTACAAAGCGATTCCTAAAGTTTCCATGCTATAAATTGGATGGAGTATCCCCACATCATGACACGGTCTACGAAAGTTTATTGAGCAGGAATGACTTCACTTTCCCAAACCATTAACTTTGTCAACCCCTGCAACGTGTTAACAAAGCTAACATTCTTTCCACCCGTCAAAATAGACACATGGCTGAAAACAGTCTACCTGCTAATACCAAAAAATTTAGTTTTATTTGTAAATGCATAATAAATACGTCGCAATATATTAACACCACAAAAAATTAATGTAAGTAAATTTACTAGAATATCATCTCAATTTTACAGTTTATGAAAAAGATGCTATATATAGTATCGAAACGTCAAATTAAATATGATTTAAATTACCCGGCCGCTACTCCCAAAAAATATTTTTCAATCAATTACGTTAATTGAAGGAAGTTATTGCTTATGATTATAATTTTAGGAAGTTATGCAAGAATATAGTTAAATATATTTACTTATTCAATTTTTTTTTTAATTACTATTATGTTATAGTTATTTATATATAGTAAACATTTTAAGTAAACTGTTGTTGACAAATTAAATACTTGAAGAATATCTGTGTGTTTTTAATAAATTTTGATTAAAAGTTTGTGAACATTATCAATTTTCAATAAGTCAAATTTTAAGATTACAATATTATTTAATGTAAAAGGAATTATACAGATGTCTAACAATAACTATTGAAAATTAATTATAAACTAAAATATTTTATGAATCAAGTAAAATTAAGGTATATAATTTTGAAGTTTGATATATATATTAAAATATCAGAAAAGGCTAATTTTGAAAAATATAAAAATTGATAATCATTACCATAGAGATGATGAAAATAATACTAGATTATTTTTTCTCTGTCAAAGTTGCAGACGTAGAATTGTATTGTTAAAAATTTTCTTCTTCTTCTTCTTCTTTCGATAGGCGTATCGCCTGTTTAGTTCCGGTTTCTTTGTGGCGGCAGTTCTTGTGAATTTGATTGCCAGCTGTCTCGCCAGCGTTTTGGTGGTCGCCCTATGGGTCTTCTTCCGTGAGGTATGTTGTTTCGTACTATTCTGGCCATTCTGTCGGGAGTCATTCGGCTGACATGGTGGTTCCATTCTCTTCTTCTTTTCCGTATCCATCTGACTACGTCATCCGTTTGACACTTCTCCCTTATATCTGTATTTCTTTGCCTATCATGTAATGTGTATCCTGTTATCGTTCTTAGAGTCTTCATTACGGTTGTTCTTAGTATCCTCTTTGTTATCGTTGTTTCCGCTCTCGTCTCCGCACCATATGTCATCACCGGTCGTACGCATGTTTTGTATATCCTTGATTTGCATTCCGTACTTAGGTGTTTGTTTCTCCAGATTGGATACCTAAGATGTCCCGATATTGCTGCTGCTTTGTTTACTTGTTTCCTCACCTCATCACCCAAAAACCCTGCGCTTGTAATTTTGCACCCAAGGTATTCGATTGACATGGTTTGGTCGACGGTCTTATTTTCTATTACCAATTTGCAGCATACAGGTTCTTTTGCTATAGTCATGCACTTGGTCTTGTCTATGGAAATTTCCATGTTGTGTTTTCCTGCCTGTTTGTTGAAAGCATGTAACATTCTTTGTAGGTCGTCCTCTGATTCCGCAATAAGTACTGCGTCATCAGCATAGCATATTATATTTATGTTGTGTATGCCCATCCGATATCCTAATCCGGTGTTCTTTACAGCTTTCACCAGCTCATCCATGATTGCGTTGAATAATAAAGGACTGAGACTATCGCCTTGACGGATGCCTGTTGTGGTTCGTAGGTGTTGCGTTAGGGTGCGTATTTGCGTTCTTGTGTTCGTGTTTAGGTCCTTAATGAGTTCTACGTATTCTTTCTTCGTATTATTGTTTTCCAGGATCGTGATGACGTCTTTTAGTTGTACTCTGTCGAAGGCCTTAGTCAGTTGTCTGAGTATGAATAGAGCGTCAGTGGTGGATCGACTTCTTCGAAATCCTTGTTGTTCTTCGCTTATTGGCATTGTTGGGGTTATTTTGTCCGCAATGATCTTAGTTAGGAGTTTTAGCGAGGTGCTCAACAATGTTATCCCACGGTAGTTTGCTGGATCGGTTTTGTCTCCTTTTTTGAAGATGGGTATTGTTACGCTGTTCTTCCATTCTTCAGGTATTCTTCTATGTTGTAGTATGATATTAAACAGTTTTGTGTATTCTTTTATGGTGGCAGTTCCTCCATTTTTTATTAGCTCATTTGGTATTTTGTCTTGGTTTGGAGTTTTCCTGTTCTTCAGTTTCCTCGTTGTCTCTCTTACTTGCTCTTCGGTGATTTGCGTGCACTCTTCTGGTGGGTCGTTTTGTATGTCTTCTTCTTGTGTTTCTACAGGGTTCTCTATGTCTGCGTAAAGATTTCTGAAATACTTCTCCCAAGTTTCTTCGGTAATTGTTCTGAGTTGTATTGTTTCATTCGTTTCCCGTTTCATGCCTCTTAGTAGTTTCCAAATTCTTTTTTGTGCTCCATACATGTCTGCTTCCATTTCGTTACTGAATTCCTGCCAGTATTCTTCCTTTATCTCTCTAACCCTATTATTGACCTTGTTCCTAGTTTCAATATACTTATTTCGGTTTTCTTGAGTTGGAGATTCCCTGTATTGCAAATAATTTTTCTTCTTTTCCCTTGTGATATCCTTGACGTCCTTTGTAAACCAAGGTTTATTGTTCGGTCTACTGTTCTGCGATACCGTGCGTGTGCCTAGGGTTTCTTCGGCGGCTTTATAGATGTTTTGTTTCAGTTTATCCCATGCTGTTTGGGGAGTGTCGGGTTGTATTATTGGGTTAAGAGTAATGTATTGCTTGCATCGGTCTGCGTATAGTTGTTTCGTATTTTCCTGGTTGAGCAATTCTATGCTGAATTTTTCAGCTCTTGTTGTTGGCTTTTGTTTCCTCAGTGACATTGCTATTCGTAGTTTTCCTAGCACTAATTTGTGGTCTGTTCCAATGTTGGCTGAGGACAGGACCCTTATATCTACTATTTGTTGGGGCATGAACATTCTGTTTGTGATGATGTAATCGATTATGGATTTATTTTGTCTATTGTCGTAAAAGGTGTATTTGTGTTGGTTTTTATGAGAGAAGTATGTGTTGTTTATTCGTAATTCATTCTGTGCACAAAATTCTGTGAACATTTCGCCATTTCTGTTAGTTACTTCTTCGTTGTATTTTTGTTTTACTTCATCTACTGCTTCATTTCCTATTCTAGCATTTAGGTCTCCTAATAGGATTATCTTTTCGTTTTTTGGGATTTTGTCCAGTTCTGATTGGAGGATTTCGTAGAAATCTATTGAGATTTCTTCGGGTTTGCCAATGTCAGGTGCATATACTGATATAATGTGCAGGGGATGATTGAACATCATTTTTACTCTTAGAATTCTGTCGTTAACATACTCTGTGCTTTCTATATTCTTTTCATATTTCTCGTTTACTGCCATACCAACCCCTGATGTGGCTCTTTGGTCTTTTGCTACTCCTGAGTACAGTAAGATGTAGTTGCTAAGTCTTGTTGTTCCTCTACCTTTCTTTTTCGTTTCAGAGAGTGCACATATGTCTATCTTATGTTCATTGAGTTCGGGAATTAGTTCATGATCTTTTGAATACAGAGTCTTTATGTTATAGCATGCAATTCTCATTTGCTGTTTCTTCATATAGAGTTTGTTCCTTATTCGCGCGTGGGTCGTGCTCCGTGAAATCCGTCCATGTTCCGAGGCTATGCTACCGGTGCTTTGAGCATGTAATTAAAAATTAAAAATTAAAATATTAAGAATTAAACTATTAAAATAATTAAAAGTTACCTACATTGATAAATACATATAAACATACCACTTTAATACATAAATTTAACAAGAATTCTGGTTATGGACGAAAATATTTTCACTTGAAGAAGAAATAACAAAGAGAAAGGACCTAAAGGCTGTAAATACATTTTCTGCTTCTTCATGTCCACTCTTTAAAAAAATATAATTTTCCTGTTTTTTCGGAGTCCATATTCAGAGTTTTTCACGGAAGGCGTTCATTAGAAGTTTTCTGTGTTAACGCCTTAGGATACTTTTGAAAATTTATGGCTCGTAATCTGGATAGTTGATGTATTAAAATAAAATATTTACACTCATGAACCACTTTCGGAAGTCATAGCCAACTTTGATATTTTAAATGGAATGTTATATTTTTATTGCCTTTTTAGATTCCGTGTAAAGTACTATAACACTTTATATTATGGTTTATTTTGCAAAAAATTAACCGTTTTTGAATTATTTTGATTTTTGTGAAATTTTTTGTTTTTTTAATGTACTTTTTAAAACCACATATCTCAGGCGTATTTAATTTGAACTACGTCATATTTCTACTAGATACAGCGAAAGGTATAATGTTCTGAGTAATATCTAAACATTTAATAAATATCTTACAGGTGTTCGAAATTTATTGATTATTTAAGTAATCTTTAATTAAAGAAAAATGAATTTTATTAAACGGAACATCCTGTAAGTAGATAAACATTTTTTTTTCTAAATTGGGCATTATTTTGAAAAATTGTAGAAGTAAGTATTGAAAATTAAATCTGATCCATCAAAATTGTTACAAAGTTTATTTCGGGTCTAACTGGTTTTATGTTGTTGACAAATAGGCAAGACTAATTAAATATTTATTCTAATAGAGATATTTTGAGTTTATTCTACATTCATGAATCTTATCAAATTATTGAAAGAACATGTCGACCACATTTACCAGCAATGAATAAAACTAAATTCAAAATTATTAATTTTCTAAATTGCGCATTATTAGTAGAAAGCTTTGGAAAAAATATCAAAATAGTTTTGGAATGGAGAAAATATTTTATATCATATGAGATAACAAAAATAACACATTAACAAGCAAAAAAAGTGAATAAAATCAATATATTAAAGACACATAATGCGTTAATAATGATATTCGAAAATGTTCAAATTAATGATCTGCGATCTAAACAAAGCATGACTCTTCCTAAGTCTGTTGTAGTTGCTTTTCTTACTTGCTCAGCGTTCAAGTTTCGAAAATCGTACCTTACTCTAGTTATAAGCTATTCTTTGTTTTGCACGGGAGACGCATAAACTTAATTTTTTATTTGCGACCAATGCACTTATCCTAAAAGATATTGGTTAATTCCCGATATGTGAAGAATGAGCAAATGCTCGATCCATTTGAAACCAACAAAGGTTACAATTGTAGATACCTGACGCTTGTTAAATTCTCATTATAAATTTCATTTTCAACGTGGATATGTATGATTATTAGAGACCGGACACATCGGGCTGAAACTGACGTCATTACGACGGACAATATAAATAGTCTACAACATCTGTTTGTAAGTACATCACGTAGTTGTTGAATAGCACTATTCATTCGGTTAACTGCACATCTATTTTTTGTGTGCGATTAACCGAATGAATAGTGCTATTCAATAACTGCGTGATGTATAGTTGTTTTCAAATTATAAGAATATAATTTTGAACGGCTCTAATGCTTTTATTGCGCCACCTGCGGCAATAACTACCTGGCCGCTCAATACGATTATCTTTTACGCAAACAAACTGCTAAGGTTCGTAATGACAAAATTTAAGTAAATTGTAAGTACTGCAATTTAGATGAAATATAATTTAATAATAATATAAGTACCAACAGTTGTTAATTTGAATATCTAGTTATTATATATGGATAGTGATAATACTGTTGGAGCACGACAGAGAAAGCATATATCAGGAGATGCAAAACAAATCATTTTCAATGTCTATCATACCCTGATGGAAGAAAATAACGAACTACAAACCCAGAACATTCAACGAACATCGCAATTAACCAAGGTGCCTTTTGGAACAATATATAAAATAATTAAGAATAACGCAGGGCCTCGAAAGCAAAGAAGTGACAAAGGAGCACCGAGAAAAATTAAAGAGTAGGAAATTGATACTATTGTTGTATCTACACTTGAGTGCTTACATAAAAGAATCAGTGATAAGCCTAAATATTCATTGTTCTAAAGCAACCTTGTGGCGGACGCTAAAGAAAGCTGGTTTTAAGTTTGGCACTATAGACAAACGTCGCACAATTATGGAAAGCCCGAGGTTACAGAAACTTCGATATGAATACTTAACGGCGTACTTAAACAAATCCTTTTTGTATATTTACCGCCATCTGGCTGGTTGTTAATGGACTACATCTACATACGTATTTTATCGTTTCCCGTAGCAGCTTAGCTGTTCGAACGATAGGTAGCCCTCTAGACAAAGTCCCTTTCGCCCGTAAGATGTCAATTATTAAATAGTTGTCTTCTTATAGGACGGAACTTGCTTGATCTATGCGGGCTATTTCAGTAAATTTAAATACAGATACAAACCAGTTGTTTATAACAGGTTTGTATTAATTTGTATACATTGCTTCACTAGCTTAACTGAGGACGCCTAGATGGCAGAAACATATGTATTAAGCAGAAGTAAATGCTGAAAATACGAGGTGTATTGTCCATGTGCATAGTTACAGATATGTAAATTATTTACATGTTTGTTTCATATTGTACAAACGCTTTATACGTGCTTAACGTATTGTCATACTTAAACAAAACCTTTTTGTATATTTACCGCCATCTGGCTGGTTGTTAATGGACTAATATAATATAATATATGTTTATTTCAAAAACTCATATATATGTACAAATTACAAACAATAAATATAATACTAGACATAATTTCAATCCAGAATGCAGACAGTTAAACAATATACATGAAAATAAACAAAAGGAGAATAACTCATGAAAATACAAGTATTTTGTTATGAGTATCTAATTATATTATTTCAAAGCTCGTGTGCACAATTACAAGTGTAAGTGTCTCTTTCGGTTATATTGTCATAATAATTGGTATAGAGGCTATAACAAGTTCTTTTATTTACATTGGCAGGTAAGTATCCTTTCCGGTTATAATGTCGTGGTAAAATTTTCTTTGCTTACTAAAAATCCATATTTTAATTCTCTTTTTCCAGACGTATGAGAATGGGATATGTTTAAGCTCCTCAGGAATCTGATCATATAGCCTCAGTGAGAGGTAGGTGAAACTTTTTTGGCCAATTGATTTTAACTGTCGAGGTTTTGCTGTAATGGCAAGCTTATTTCTTGTACTATAATGATGGTTGAGTAATGGTATTCTAATTTTCCTACTTTTGAGGTATAACAGTGTTTCCAGGCAGTATATCTGTCGGGCATCCATTACGCCAGCCTCACTGAAAAGGATGTCACTGGGGTAAGTTCGCTCTTTTCTCATCATAATTTTCAATATGTATTTTTGAATAACTTCTAAACTCTTTAAGTGGCAATCTGCTACACCACCCCATCCAACAATGCCATATTGTATATGTGATTGTACTAAAGCAAAATATAATGTTTTCATCTGTTGTTGACTTAACAACTCTCTTAGATATTTGAATTTATATAACAAACCTCTGATTTTTTTGACAATGTTGTGTATATGTATATTCCATCGTAAATGCCTATCAATTTTTATTCCAAGATATTTTGTGTATTCTACTTCATCAATACTGATTCCTTCGTCAATAATGAGTGATCCCATGCAAGGCAGATTTGCTTCATATGAGGTGTATGACATATATTTTGTTTTAGATGTATTCATTGTAAGTAAGTTATAATCCAAATGCCTCTTAATCTTCTTCATATTTTCTTGCACTTTATTTTTTAGCTTTTTCCAGCTATCGGCCGTAAAAATTACTGCAGTGTCGTCTGCGTAACTTATTATGTCACCATCAATGTCCGTGAGTAGTAAGTCATTAATATATAAAGCAAACAATACAGGACCCAAGACAGTCCCCTGCGGAACACCACATACCATGTCCTCCACATCACTAAGTTTATCGCCCATTTTCGTAAGTTGCTTTCTACCAGTCAAGTAACTTTTTAGTAATGTATGAGCTATTCCTCTTATACCATTCTTTTCTAACTTCTGCAGCAACTTTGCATGGCATACCGTATCAAATGCTTTCGCCAAGTCTACGAAAACACATACACAGGGACAAGTTTCGTCAATTGCTTTATATAATCTCGAAGTTAGGTATTCTATTGCATCCTGTGTGGATTTCGCCCGGCGGAAGCCAAATTGATTATCCGAAAGCACATGATATTTTTCAAAGAAGTTAACTAGCCCTATTGTTATTACTTTTTCCAGTATCTTTGCAACACTAGAGATAAGTGATATAGGTCTATAGTTATTTATTTGTGATCTGCTTCCTTCTTTATAAAGTGGCCTCACAACGGTTATCTTTAGTTCCGCGGGGAACATTCCATTCTCGAGGCAGTTATTAATTATGTGAGTGAGTGGTTTTGCAATTTGGTCAGCAATTTGCTTTAATGTTTCTGATGTAATATTGTCTATACCCGGTGCCTTTTTATTTTTTAACTCCGCTATATATTTTTTAATTTCTGCTTCATTTGTAGGGGCAAGAAAAATTGTATGTTCTATTTCATTATCAATAGGTTTATATTTTTTAGGAATCTTAATCGCTTGTGCTAGTTTGTGTCCTATACTCGAGAAATATTTATTAAACACATTTGCAATATCTTGATGATCATCTATTACATCATCACCGACTTTTATATGATCCAAGTCTCCCCCTTGCCCATTTTTGCTACATATTTCATTTACTGTTTTCCAAAGTGTTTTAGAGTTCTGACCTCCCTTAGATATTTTTGAACGATAATATTCTTTTTTCTTTTGTTTTATTAATGTAGATAAACAATTTTTATATTCTTTGTATCTTTGTTGGAGCAGTTCATTGTCTGGATATTTTTTAGCCTGCATATACATGTGATTTTTACTGTTGATGGATTTCAAAAGTCCCGGTGTAATCCAAGGCTTTCTTCCAGTGGTTTTTCTTATTGCTTTTACATATCTGGTGTTTTCCGTAATAAAGTATTTTATTTTTTGAATAAAGATACTCATACTGTCATCAACATTTTGAGCATTATACACATCATCCCAATTTTCTGAATTTAATTGATAGTTGATTGCCCGATAATCCACATATCGTTTATATTGGTCCAAATCAGGAGTCAGATCATTTTGTCGATTCATTTCAACATTGACATGTAATATTATCGGAAAGTGATCAGTAATTCCGTCTTCTAAAATTATTGGAGTTAGTTTACTTTGCTTAATATATGTTTTTGTGAAAATATGATCTAAGCATGATTTTTGGGTTTTCTGCACTCTTGTATATTTATTTATCTGTGATGTAAATCCCTCCTTGGATAACATATTTAAATATTCTTGCGCATAATTGGTTTCCTGAAGAATATCTATATTGATATCACCCACTATGACGTGCAGACCAAAATTCTTTTGAATACCTTTTAAGTAGTTTTCTAGTTCTTGAACAAATAGTAATGGACAAGTACTTGGTGATCTATATATTGCTGTTATGCAAATCCTCTCCTCCAGCCCACTCAGTTCCAGGTGGATAGCTTTTATGTCTCCCATCCGAACCACACCATAGGTAAATGCAATGTTCTCTTTGATATACACTATAATACCGTCGTTTTGATTCAAATCTCCACAGTTATATATCATTTTGTATCCCTCAATATTAAATAAATTCACCTGGTGTACTTTCCATGTCTCCGACAACACTATAATATCGAACGAGCTTCTGATTGCAGACATGAGTACCAGGAATTCATCGAAATTTCTTAGAATACTACGTATATTAGTATGAAATATTGAAAAGTCTTTCTTTGTTTCGCTTAAACTCACAGCATATTCATCAATACTATTACATACCACGGTATCTATAGAATTATTTATATAGTCTCTAATATATGAGTCCATAGCACAATTTTAAATATAGCAAAACACGTGAGCGAAGAAAGGAATCTGAACACATTTATTACATTTTATTATTTATACTTAAAACTACTTACAGATCTATTGTGTCCAATTTACTTATTTTCTTTTCCAGATTTTGTGGCAGCAGTTTGTTTCTTGACATTTCCGGAACGCTCAGCGACCAAGGGTCTAGTTTGCATGGATTCTGAAGCCGATGCAGATCTCAGTTTTCTAGGTTTATCAGTACTTTGTGCCGTATTTTCTTCATGAACACCACATAGTTTTATCGGTGTAAAGGTAGATGTATTGGCACTGCTTTGTTCTTCAATAGTGTTTCTTTCTTCGGTAGGAGAAGGTACTGCCTCCGAAATTGCCTTTCGAATGGTTGGGGTTGGTGGAGCACTATTTGATAATTGCTCTGGAATTATAATTTCATTATTCTCGCCTTCCTTTCCCTCTAGCTGTTCAGCATTATAGACATCTCCATTAATATAAAGTCTATTATTTTTTATGTAGGCATTCAACTTTTTCTCACGTGCTATTTGTAAATGTTTTCTCAATATTTTATTTCTAGCACGCTCTTCTACTGTTAAATCCTCAGATATAATAATGTTAGTTCCTTTTAATCCTCTAGCATTGTTTAATATTTGTTTCTTTTTTAGAAATGATATAAATTTAACAACTACTGGTCTCTTATCCTTATTTTTACCTATACTGTAAATATCACTGATATCATTTTCCGTTATATCGATTTTTAGATGACTTTTGAAAATGTTTAGGGTATAGTTCAATAGGTTATTGTCGGTTACTTCTAAACCAAAAATTATGATGTTGTTTTTCTTTAATGATTTTTCTAAGTATTGGTATTTTTCCTTCAACTTGTATATCTCTCCCAGTATTTGTTCCTTATCTATGTTTATCTGTATTTTTATATCCCTAATTTCGTTTTTTAATATTTCAGTTTGCTTATTTGTTAAATCCGTAATTGTTTGAATTATTATATTCCGAGAAACATCGTCCGGAATATTTTCAATTTTATTCATAATAAAAGATGCGATATGTTAAAAAAAGGGAAAAAAAAACTACGTTTTTCTTTCCAGTATTTTTGTATTGGTGTTTACTGCTATATCGATATGTATGCACATATATTATATATGCATATGCATGTAATCTTATCATAAAATTTATCTTCGAAGTTTATCTTCAGCAAATTAGCAAACCAGAATAGGCCTCCTAAACTTCCGCTATGATGATGGAGAACGGCTCACACACGTGTACACACTTATACCACTAACTTACTACTGCATCTACATACGTATTTTATCGTTTCCCGTAGCAGCTTAGCTGTTCGAACGATAGGTAGCCCTCTAGACAAAGTTTCTTTCGCCCGTAAGATGTCAATTATTAAATAGTTTTCTTCTTATAGGACGGAACTTGCTTGATCTATGTGGGCTATTTCAGTAAATTTAAATACAGATACAAACCAGTTTTGTATTAATTGTATACATTGCTTCACTAGATTAACTGAGGACGCCTAGATTGCAGAAACATATGTATTAAGCAGAAGTAAATGCTGAAAATACGAGGTGTATTGTCCATGTGCATAGTTACAGATATGTAAATTATTTACATGTTTGTTTCATATTGTACAAACGCTTTATACGTGCTTAACGTATTGTCATACTTAAACAAAACCTTTTTGTATATTTACCGCCATCTGGCTGGTTGTTAATGGACTACATCTACATACGTATTTTATCGTTTCCCGTAGCAGCTTAGCTGTTCGAACGATAGGTAGCCCTCTAGACAAAGTCCCTTTCGCCCGTAAGATGTCAATTATTAAATAGTTGTCTTCTTATAGAACGGAACTTGCTTGATCTATGCGGGCTATTTCAGTAAATTTAAATACAGATACAAACCAGTTGTTTATAACAGGTTTGTATTAATTTGTATACATTGCTTCACTAGCTTAACTGAGGACGCCTAGATGGCAGAAACATATGTATTAAGCAGAAGTAAATGCTGAAAATACGAGGTGTATTGTCCATGTGCATAGTTACAGATATGTAAATTATTTACATGTTTGTTTCATATTGTACAAACGCTTTATACGTGCTTAACGTATAAAGTATTAAAGTAATAAAGTATTGTCATACTTAAACAAAACCTTTTTGTATATAATATTTTTAATTTAGATTGGAATACTGGAAGACATTGGGTTGCTATGTATGTAGATAATATTAATAAATTAGTTACTTTCTTTGATTCATTTGGTAATTCATTACCAGAAAAATTTCTAATTCCAAAAAGTTATATAGTAACTCGTAATAATTATAAATTTCAAAATTCTAATGATGTAAATTGTGGCTGGTGGTGTTTATTATTTTTATATGTTGTTATTTAACGTCAGAGACAAAACGTTTATGATTTTGTTTCAAATAATCTAGGATCTTGTATATTTGATAATTTTTTACTTTCTTCTGTTGGATTAATATTTTAAACTTGTTTACTTTTATCAAAACACAGTAATGGTATATTACCTTCACAATCTGAATCTTCTTTGTTAGTTATATTCATAGGACCGCTAATATTTTTTTCTATTGTGTCTTTATCTTTTTGAGACAATGTTTTCTTTAAAGGAATTGGAGGTTGATTAGGAATTTCCAATGTCAATGACCTACCTTTTATTTTATCATCATTGCATCAACAACCTTATTTAAAATATTTGCTAATACTGGTCCAGCTACTGCTGCTAATATAGGAATTAGAAAATTTATAAAACCACATGTATTTCACCTCCTTCAACTATTTTTGGTATATCTCGTATGAGTATTGATGAACCTTTTTTAATTGTAAAACTCATTTATATCAACAAAACTATAGGAATTTTTTAAATAAATATTTATTATAATAAATAAAGAAAAAATAATTCAGAATACATTAAGATATAATTAAGAATAAAAAAATTAAATAAAATAAAATTAATTTGTATTCACATTAACTTCCAGAATACAATTTAATGTGATAAATTCCCAGAATCTGCTGATTCACCCGAGGAACGGGAGCAGAAATCATCACTGTAACAGGTTATATTATAATAGGCACCAATTTAATAATTATTTATTAATACATACCTTTGTATTTCATTCAAAAAAAATTGTCTTTGTTCGGGCGTGCTAAAGAATATCCTTAGAATTTTTGTCCTGTATGTTCGTTGTGTTCTATTAGCACTTGATTTAAAATATTTAAATGTACTCTAGTTTGTTGTAGGTACATCGTTGCAAGAGCAAAAACACCTGGAGCGCCGTATCTTTTATAATAAGAAAATTTTCATTTCTGTAGTGTATAATTCGTATATTTGTAATCTCTCCACCATTAATGCTCGCATACAAATTGTCAAATGTCATTGTAGTCATGTCGGGATTGAAAGCCGTACTAAGTTTATATTTTCTGTAATTCTCATATCTATTCATATTTTTTTGCGAGCACAGAATGTTGCAAAAATTCGTGATTATTTTTATCACAGGTTAGTAAAATAAATCGACACAACAATTCTTCTTGTCCACAGTCAATTCTTGTGGAATTCTTCGTTTTTACTCTCCTTAATGGACAAATATCATTAACAGGGGTATAAAGTAATTAGTTGGCAAAGATGTACTAATTAATCACAAATATGTTTTATAATATGTTTGTAATAAATATTAAAATATTTAACTTACAAATAAGATGTTTAAAATATTGACTTTCTTGCTATAGTATGACTTAAGGAGTAATAGGAAGCTATATAATTGTTGACTTTACTTAAATATGTATAAAATCCTTACCACAATGTTTAACATCAGTACTTGATATGGAAATTTAATTTGAGCATATTATTATAAACAAAGCGTTATTAGGATCCATGATCATAATATACAGGTGTTTCTGATTTTGATGTACATATTTTAAGTAGTAATCAAGGCGCGGCTCGTGATGACGTATTTGGGAGTGCAAGTACAATGATGCGAGTGCCTCGTGCGTTTTCGGTGTTTACTAAGAAAACGTTACAGTTAGTACACGAGAATACACGAAGCACTCGCATAATTGTACTTGCACACCCAAATACGTCATCACGAGCCGCGCCTAAATAAACAAGTTGGAAAGTATCCCAGAAATAAATTTAACAGCTTACACTTTCAACATACATAGTCGTTAAAAGTTTTTGTCTAAAACTATTTTTGTTGATATCTTCATAACAAATGAACCAATTTTAATAAAATTTGGTCTAGGATTTGTATTTTGAATAAATGTGAAATCGCCGCATAAGCAACTAATGAACTATAATCGGTTTTTATAATTTAGACACATAAACAAATTTTTAAATTTAATAATCATTGTATGGGAATAAAATTATAATTTTTATCAACAATGACTTTTATTGGTAAACATTTATCTTTTCTAATTATTTAATAGCCAATTATATAATTAAGCAAAATATTCATTTTATCTATATAGTTCTTATTTATTTTATATTTCTTATTTTTTACAAATACTATATAGTCAAATGAATTTGTTATAATGTTCTCGAATTTTAAAAGGTTTGTAATGAATAGAATTTTTTAGAGTTTATTAGTAGTTTAGGTAGCGAATTGAATGAATCTATGTAGGTACTTCATTTAAAATAATTATGTAATTGATTTTATTTTCTGTTGCTGAATATTTGTTATCAAAAAAATGTTTATTAATATACACTAATATTTTTAACGTTAGACGTTATATTACTAGACCTATTACGTTGATGTTATGTTCAATGTTCACGCTTACTTTTATGGTGCGTTATAGTAAATACAGTAAGTATATTATAAAAATAATAATTATTTGCAACTAACTGGGTTATAAATAATTAGTATAATCTCCTTGAATATTGAATAAGAATATTCAAAAATCTATGGGGGGCAAAACGCCCCTCTTGAAAACACACATACAGATGATAAATATAGGATGGCTTGGACTCCAGCCATCCTATATTTATCATCATTATTGCAACATTATAATCAGATTATATTTTTTTATAGGGGTATCTACCATAGACCCCAGGTAAAGATGATGTTAAAAGTTTTAATAATTTAGGGCCGCCCCAAAGTAGGACTCCCTGAAATTAGATGATAAAACTCTAAATTTAGTTTGTTTATCTAAAACACTAGCAGTCACGTTTTGTCACACCCCTATAATTGAACCATAATTGGTAAAATACTATGGAGATTTTTGACGTTAGACATTATATCATTTTCACGTATACGATACATTCAATGTTCACTTTACGTTTTACGTTACGTTCTACATTCACGTTTATGTTCACATTTAGAGTGATTTATAGTAAAATAGAGTAAGCATAAAAATTGAAATAGTAAAATTTAGAGGTGAGGATGTTCCACCGGGCGATAGTAAACTCGGACGCTTAACAGAACATGTAGTAATCCCACAGGTAAACTGGGCCTGCCAGAAATTTTCTTTCATATTCTTCATAGGTAAACTCAGGAGGTAGATACTTGGGCCGCCCAAATACTTACCTGGCATTTTGACCCTAATTAGAGATTAACATTATTTCATCGTTTCATATTTTTCAATGAAAGGGATTAAGAAAACAAATATCAAAAGTTGATAGGTGCACCTATCTATACGTTCTATTGCTTAGCTAAACAAAGTCATTACTTAAATCAGTGTCATACTATGTGGCCCATTAAAAATTTCCTAGAAATATCAACAACCCTTTCTAAATTTCTAAATAAACATGTAACAAACATATTTCGTAGAATTCTATACAGATAGAATGTTATCAATTCCATTGGTTATTTTTCATTATAAAGGCGTGGCGTGTAAGTTTCTTACTTTGTTCTCTTCAAATAAAATATTATTTATAAATTACGTACAATGCAGAGTGTTAAAGAAATAGTTAGTCAACGAAATAAAGTTATGCTCTTGGTAAATAACTATAAGTTTTCTTTTAAAGAAGAACTCAAAAGCGGCGAGAAAAAGTGGAGGTGCAAGACTGCCAAGTGTCTAGCAAATATTTATACAGTGGGCCCGGACAACACAATATGGAAATCGAATTGAATTCATAATCATTCGGCATGTGACATTCGCAACATTCAAAGACAAGTGACTACAAGTGCAGCAAAACGTAAAGCTGTAGAGGATATTGGCAGTCAACCAAGTAAAATTGTACGTTCCCTTATTGACAAAGAAGATTCAACAAGCATTACCACAACTGATCTGTCCTATATAAGGAAGAATATATATAACGCAAGAAGAAAATTACAGCCAGTACTTCCCAAATCAAAACAAGAAGTTCACAGTTCACTTAAACCAGAGACGCAATTTTTGACCAGCCGTAAGGAAGAATTTCTTTTAGTCAACAGCGAAAATTCTAATATATTAGTGTTTAGCTGTTTTACAAATTTAAAACATCTTTGCTTAAGCCAGAAAATTTATGTGGATGGTACTTTCGACTACTGCACAAAATTTTTCTTGCAGTTGTTCACCATACATGGCTGCTTTAATGGTCATTATGTACCGTTAGTGTTTTGTGTGCTACCAGACAAAGCAACAGAAACATACAAAAAGAGTTTCGAATTTGTGACTGAAAAGTGTATCGAATATTCTCTGTCGTTTTGTCCCACCGAAATTGTAGCAGATTTTGAGATGGCTATCCATAATGCAGGTAAAATAATTTGGCCACAAATAACAATAATTGGATGCAGATTTCATACAACGCAAGCTTGGTGGCGTACAATTCAAAAACTTGGACTTTTAGCAGATTATAAAGAAAGAAGCGAGGTTGGAAAATGGATTGGTTATTGTTTTGGATTGTTGTTTCTAGAACCACAAGATGTTAGTGATGTTTACGTTTTTACATTATCTGCTATTCAACCAAAAGATGATAAAGTTACTTTGTTTGCTGATTATTTGGTCAACACTTACATATCCGAGGATGCCGTTTTTCCACCCCATTTATGGGCATCAAAAACAGCAAGCGCCGCTCGCACCACCAACGCATGCGAATCGTTCCATTCGCATATCAGCAAAACTTGAAATTCTCCTCACCCTTCTGTATTCGTTTTTATTGATTTTCTAATTAATTTTCAAAATGAAATATATGTAAAGTTGCAAAGTATTCACCAGCCATATGTACCTAATTCGGACACTCGGAAAAGGCAAAAATACCTTCAAAACAAAATTAATGATTTCAATAATGGGAAAGTGTCAACGTTAGAATTTCTTAAGTTAACTTCGCATTATTATAGTTACACTATGTAACTATCTAATATTAAAATATATTTTGAGTTTGTATATATAAATAAATTTTTATGATGTCATATGCATTTGTGATTTTATTTAACAAAATTAGTATATAGAGTTATTGAGGTAACCTCAGCCGCTTTAGATAAGTGTACTATTCGGCCCAAATTACTTATACAGCGGCCGAGTTTACCTCTGCCCGCCTGGGGGCAGCTTGGACTATCAGGCCGGGTTTACCTACACAGCTTAAAACTCATTATGACCGCGGAAGATTAAAATACCTAAAGCCGCCGAGTTTACCTCTGCCCGTTCCACCCTCTCCCTTAATTATATCATTATATCTCGATTTACAACTTGGAGGGAGGATCAATATTGTCACAAAATCTGTAAATATATAAACTTGTATACTCGATCACAATTTGGTGGTTACTAAGAAAATTGAATTTTTAAGTTGATCTTTGGTTTGTACGAGCAAAAATTAATAAAAAACATGGTTTTTGAGATAAGTGTGTTAAAATAATGATAATGATAAGAATTTAAGTAAAATGTGCTGTAAAATCGATAAATATTTCTGAATTTGTGCGTTCAAAATTATGCGGTCCCAAACCGGCATAATATAGACTACTAAAATTAGATAAAATCTCGTATGCAACACGTTATGAAATGTTATTTTGTGTAACTCATGTCCTTTTGCAGGGTCTCACTCGCTGCAAATATTTCAATTCAATATAAATGTTGTATTTTTTATTAAAATGCCTATGTATTTTGTTCACCTATGGCTACCCAATTATTACACAAAATAGCCCATTTCATAACTGGTTACATAAATAGCTATTCTGTATTTGATTTTGTAACCTCCATTTATTTATTTTTTCCTAAAAAAAACGCACGTCCTAAAGAACAATTCTAACATTATATAAAATATTTAGTTATCATACATTAATGGTTTTGAGACAACATTAGCTGCTGTATTTAACATCGTCCTTTATCCGGTGAATTAAGGAGGGAGTCTTCAATAAGAAAATTACCCGAGGTCCATACATATCTTCGAAGCTGAACAAATCGGTGAACATGCTACCGGACAACTTCCGAAGGGATTTTCCAATTCAACAAAGAAGGACAGTTACAAGTACAAATAACCAGGAAAAAGAAGACTAAAAATTAAAGAAAAAGTACAAAAGAATAAATAATTATAGTCAATATCGTAAATTATTAAGTGTTTATTAATCAGCATTACCATATAAATTGCATATTTAAATTAGTAAATAAACAAATACCTTGTTATTGATTGTGACGAAAAGATGGAAGTGAAATTAGATCTTTTAGTTGACAGAAATTCTCCCAAGAAAAAAGCGGCTTCCAACCAAGTGCCACATCTTAAAAATAGCAGGTTGAGGTGGAGTGTTTAGTAGTTTTTCTTTATAGAACTGAACCCTTATAGCCGCTTTAAGGAAGATTTCTTCATATTGAAAATTAACCTATTTATAAGGGGAAAATGTTTTCTAATCTCTTCAGCAACCCTATTTAAAGCATAAACAATACATGTTACATGTATCAGGTTCGATAATAGATTTTCAAATTTTGCCGGGCCTTTATCATGTACGGTGCTGCATCTGACAAAATGAGCAAAAAGTTTCTCCAGGAACAGGCGTAGGAAGAAAAAATGTTGATAGTTCCTCTTGAACAAATCTGGCCACTGTGAGTGCATTTGTTTTTTCTAACTCTTTAGAAGCAATGAGGTAAGATTTTGGCAGAATCTCGTCGCTAAGAACACCAATCAATAAATGAGCAATAAAACGTCCTTTTGAATCGATGGTTTCATCAATACATATTGCTGTGGATTTTTCCCCAATAAATAATAAAAATTTATTTAAAAATGAATGTAATATTATTTTGGATATCTGTGTATATCCGTATGTATTTATGTGTAACAAAAACGGTATTTTTTTATGCGAAGCCTACGTGCTTCATGTGGACTAGACAGACACAAGTTAACCTCAAGACGAGAAGCACGTTATTTTTATTTAAGATATATAATTATCTATTGTAAATTCGGGTTGTTTTTGATTTAATATAGTTGATGTGATTGTATTTCAATTTCCCGAACTTTCTACGAGTTTGTTAATCTCGTAATTTTTGATTTATTACGCTTTCTCGTTAAATGTGTCTCACAAATTTTTTATGTAAGTGAAAATATATATATATTTTTTAAAAAGATATCTTATTTGTTCAAAAGATTTGAATATTATATTTCAATTGTATTAACATTGTTATTTAAGAGATTTAGTCTTAGTTAGTTGAGATTAATGAAAAAGAATATTTTTAAAATTCTACGTAAAAAAATATAATTGTAAAATTTTAGTTCGTTTGGTTTTCAAGGGAATTATTTGTTACATGTGAGCGCGCATGTAGTAGATTTTCATCGCGTTGTCAAAATTATACAGTGTGTTTCTCTGGGAAGAAATTAAAAATAATCTTTATTTTTATACTTATAAGTTTGTTCGGATGTAATAGAGGGTTTTTTATTTCATTTAGCTGTCAGTATCAATGAAATTTTTACCTCTGGGTGTAATATATTACATTACACACAATCTTTATACATACTTTATAAAGATAAAAATTTTTTTTTCTTTTTTTGGATTTTTGTATTAAATTTTCATTTTAAATTTATATTGTGTTCTGTAATTTAATCATCCTTCCATTACGAGTTTATAAGTAACTTAAAGATACTATAATTATTACATTTGTCAATACTCTTTTACTGGCGCCTAAATAATTTTGTAGAAGAGTCAACCACGTTTCCGATTGGAACCCTGAGTGGAAAGCAGTCCCATTTTTTGGAAATAAACCCACTGAATATCCTACCTGGAAAGATTTGTCGTGAATGGTGGTACAACAAATATAAAAACCACAGTTCATAGCAATATGTAAAAATGTTTATTCCAAATTTTAGCTTTAATTTCCTCAATTTCGCTCAAAAAATTGACTATTTGAAAATTTTAGTTATAATTAAATTAACACACGCAGAACCACTTTTCTCGTATCTATATGTAGTTCTTTGTATAGCTTAACGCACACTGACGCGCACTACAAAACAACACTACAAAACACAAATAGATGTTATCTCTTCAAAAGCACAATCATAAAATTTATTATTTACCTACAGTAAACGCCAAATAATATGGCGAACGCTGGGGATGCGTTGTAGTCGTTTTTTATGTAAAACCAAATACGAAGCTCCTCCCACCACTCGCCGTCTTATTTGGCGTTTACAGTACTTTGCAAATATAGGTTCAATAAAACCCCTGTTAACGGTTTAAAGCGACCTATCTTCAATTCTCGGAATTTAAGACTGGGAATACCCATACTCTTGTACTTCATAGAATTTTTTTTTCTTGAGAAATGCTAACATACTAAAATTAATTACTTCATAATGGGAAATTTTTAAAATTATCTTGAACCGCCCGCCAAAGATCTACGTCCTTCAAAATTTTTTCAATTATGCACAATATGCTATTTATTAAGGATATATGCAAATACTTAAAGAATTCGTATAATATGCAAAATATGTATGCGCTTTGCATATTTGGGTTACATTACTTATAAGGATGCAAACGTAATTTTTTTTTTTCAAATATTTATTAGCAGTACCATATGATAAACCTATAACGAAACAAAACACTTATTTACAACAAATATTATATCTGTATCGTGCAAATCGGTTTGTTGAGCCAGTTGTCGCAATGGTTTCGTTGGACTTCTTTCTTTTTCTTAGTTAAAACAGAGGGTCGCTCAGAGGATTTTCCTATACACATGCTACCTGTATCATGAAAACGATGTACAATACGATATACAGGCTGATTCATTTTCGGCCCTCACTATGGGGATCTCGCTTATTATGGGAGATAGAGTATAGGTTTAAATTTGGCAAAGTTGTTAAATTTTGTGTTTGTTATAAATCCGTAAAGAAAATAGACCTGTGACAAATGACCTTCGTTATTAAAAAAAAAACGCGAAAACCCCATTTTCTTCTTTTACCTGTAGCACCGACATTTGGCCTTGTAGAGAAAAATAAAAACACATCCTTGTGGCCATTTCTAAACCTCTATCCAGTGGTGTACTCTAAATTTTTATACGACGTTTCGTTTCTTTCTGTCCATCATCAACTATCTAATTTCTTATAGGCGCCATATTGGATTTAGACATCTTCAGAAAGAGTTCTTTTTTCTGATTTCAACCATGTACCACATGCTGACTATAGTTTTTGACATTAGGTTTTATTTGAAAGAATAAATTATAAGATTAAATAAGGTAGCCATGGAATTTCAATCTGTCAAACATTTCATTTATTGTTCATTAATAATATAAAAATGTCATACACTAACGAAGAGAAACGAGATATGATAAGTATTTTTTATTCTTCGAACCGAAATTCAACAGTAGCGAGTACAAGATATCTACAATTATATCCAGAACGACAACAGCCTCATCGTACCATTTTTCTAGATCTCGACAGAAATTTGGTCGAGAATAGATCGTTTACTAAGCCGCGTCAAGACAACAGGAATTTAAATGAAAATCGACAAGATATTTTACAAATGGTAAATTAAAATGGTGTTTTCAAATTTCATGTTAATCTTGTATTTTTATAGATAAATAATAATCCATCAATTTCTACACGCGAAGTAGCGTCAGAATTAAATTTGTGCCAGTCCAGAGTTTGGAGAACTTTACATAAAAGTAGGTTTAAACCACACAGGATCCATGTGAGTCACTCTTTACTGCTTGGAGATAATTTGAGAAGGCTAGAATATTGGAATTGGTTAATGGGAAGGATAGAAAATGCCGAAAATTTTTTAAGCAAAATCATCTGGTCAGATGAAACAAAATTTACAAATTCTGGAATGTTCAACAGAAATACGGAGCACTATTGGGCAGTACAAAATCCCCGACAAAACAGGGCTGGAAGACCACAACATCGTTTTGGAATAAACGTTTGGATGGGTATTTTGGCAAATCGTCTCTTAGGACCAGTTATGTATGAAGAACATTTAAATGGAGAAAGATATTTAAACATTTTACGTACATACGTATCTGACTATCTTGACGACAATATCCCATCAAATCAATTACAATATTTATGGTGGCAACAAGATGGCGCACCAGCACACAATGCAGCTGTTGTTAGAAATTTCTTAAATCAAGAGTTTGAAAACCGTTGGATTGGAAATAGGGGAGTTGTTGAATGGCCTGCGAGATCACCTGATTTAAGCCCGCTAGATTTTTTTTATGGGGATATGTTAAAAATAATATTTATAAAGTAGATGCGCCACAAAACATTGAAGAATTACGAGGCAGACTTCAGAATGCCTTCGATGCAGTTCCTAGAAGAACTATACAAAGGGCAGTACAAAATGCCAGAAGGCGTGCCCAATTGTGCATTACCGAAGATGACCAGATAATTGAACATTTACTGTAATTGTTTATTGTTTACTTTTCTATGTATTTTATAAATGTTTTTATCTTGTACACGCTACTGTTGAATTTTGTTTCGAAGAATAAAAAATACTTATCATATCTCGTTTCTCTTCGTTAGTGTATGACATTTTTGTATTATTAATGAACAATAAATGAAATGTTTGACAGATTGAAATTCCAAAGGCTACCTTATTTAATCTTATAATTTATTCTTTCAAATAAAACCTAATGTCAAAAACTATAGTCAGCATGTGGTACATGGTTGAAATCAGAAAAAAGACTCTTTCTGAAGATGTCTAAATCCAATATGGCGCCTATAAGAAATTAGATAGTTGATGATGTCCAGAAAGAAACGAAACGTCGTATAAAAATTTAGAGTACACCACTGGATAGAGGTTTAGAAATGGCCACAAGGATGTGTTTTTATTTTTAATCTATAAGGCCAAATGTCGGTGCTACAGGTAAAAGAAGAAAATGGGGTTTTCGCGTTTTTTTATTAAATAACGAAGGTCATTTATCACAGGTCTATTTTCTTTACGGATTTATAACAAACATAAAATTTAACAACTTTGCCAAGTTTAAACCTATACTCTATCTCCAATAATAAGAGAGATCCCCATGGTGAGGGCCGAAAATGATTCAGCCTGTATATGTCGCACTAAATTATCTTCGTGAATTTCATTGTCGGAGTATTTTTCAACAAATTCATCAACGCACTCCCGTACAGAATATTTCCATTCTCCACGCACCCGTTCTCCGATATGGAAATATGATTTTAAAATAAACTTTTCCTGTTCAATGGGAAATGTCATTTCGAAAGATAACCTAACAAATTAATATCTTAATTAAAAATACCCTTTATTGTGCAACGGATGTCGACAAGTTTATTAATTACAGTATGTTTATACTTTACTTTCCTTATATTTATTGTTATAATATAAAGATGATATTTAAGTAGACGGTTATATTCATGTTTTCTTATAACCAGTTTATGTTTGCGTATCACCAGTAAACGACATCATAATTAGCGAACGAACGTGTGTGACTTTGCACATTATCGGAATGCCTACTTTGATAATAAAGTTCAGAAGTCAATTTACGTCTAATTACAATGTCTAAATGTTATATAAATATGATTTTTAAGATTAAATAATGTAAGCAAACATAAGTGTTCATTATCATGCTTTATGAGATGCTTTCACCATGTTACATTACGTAGCAATTTTACCGTATCGACTTGCATATTCATTGTTGTACACAAAATAATATCTTGCTAACCAATAGTATAGATAGCGCTTTATATAACTGATGAGACAAATGAAATTTATTGTATATTTTTTTCATCAATTTATTTCCAACTTCGAACATAGACCTCAGGCAATGTTTTCCTATCGATATTAAAGCTTGAGAAAAATTCATGCATTTGCTTTCGAAAATAATTTTCATAAAAATATTTCTTTTTTAAATTCCGAAGTAAGTCTAATAACTAGACTGCGGTACTGCCGACAATGTACAATCGATCAACTTAACAGTATATATGAATGTTATTGATAAGTGGTATTGATAAAAGTTTTTTGTTTGTACGTCTTTCAATGCAAACAGAGGGAGTGTGAAATATATTTGGCAGAGTCGTAACAAAGCCAATGAAATGTATATACGGAAATTTATTTTTAGGAAAATAAATAAAACACTGAAGTTAAATGAATTTAAATTAACTTGAATTGAAATTAATTCAAGATATATATATTATTGTCCGTCCTCCTCTTAGGTTCAACTATATTAATAGTTTAAAAATTCAACTAGACTTATTTATTTTTTAATATATATATCTACTTACAAGTGAGTTCTAGAGTGTAAGTACATATATTATCTTTATGTTTCTACAAACCTTTATTTAAAATAAGAAATTACGCTACAGCAGCTCAGTCGTTTATGTTAATAAAGTTGATTAATTTTTTTAATAAAATAAAATATATAAATACTAACTTTGTATGTTCTATTATTTGAGGACATCTATCTGTGAGATATTTAAATAATAGTATTCAGAATACAGTTATCTATTTTATTTTAATTTGTTGCCTGTTAACGTTCAAGTAGAAATTTATGAAATTCTAGATTTTCTTGTTTACTTTAGAGGTTAAGCTTATAGTATCAAATTTATTTTCTATTTACAATCAAAGTTAGATTTTAAATAAATAATTCAGTTTATTAAACACACTTAAATACAAATTACGAGGATTATATAATATAGTTAGAATATGTAAATTAGAAACTTTCTGGTATATTACTTTCAAATGATTATTCTAAATACTCAGGTAACAAGAAAGAATATATAGCACTTCTTTGTGGTTTTTTAATTGTTTTAAGTCTAATAAATTTAGCTTTTAGGTAAATGGACAACTTAAAATATACAAATACGAATGGTTTAATATTGAAATTGGTTTCGGATAGATCTTATGTTGATATGAATATATCGAAGGATAATAACTTTCTAAATGATATATTTTTCATTTAATGAGTGTTTATTTTTAAAGATAGTTAATAATAAACCTGGGTTTGCCTTGTCTAGAACTGAGACTTGGAATCCGGCTAGCACGTATACTGTGTGACTGGTTTCTCGAGCAGTGGCCCCGATGATCTGAATAGTGTTTCCGATTACTCTTGGATGATATTATTCTATAGTCCTGCAGATGTGCTATCGATCTGGATACTATTCTTTAGCTTAAACAGGAACTTATGGCTGCTATTCGCTTGAAAATTTCTTGTTTCTCCTTCGAAGCTTCTCGAAAAGAATAATAAAGGTAAAATTAATTAATGTATTTTCTTTAAAGTGTAGTCTCCTTCAAATTGATTGTTTCCTTTTAATATAGAAGACCTTCTTATCTTCTTAATATCCAAACGCCTTCTTGGTTCCACAAATTTTTTCATAAATAGTATATTTTCATAAATATTGATACTAATTGCTGCTCCAATATAAATATTACTTATTTTCTTCCTTTATTATTTTATTAATAAACCCTTAAATTCGCCTTTAAAATGCTTTTTTCCTGTTTTTCCAGGAACGCTTATATAATTTCCAATATGGCGCCTAGAAAATTACACCAACCTGCACGTCCGTTCTCTATCGATGTTTGGACGCGTCTCTCTGTTCAGATTTTCCATTGCAAGGCAACTACTTATTTAATTATTCATAATACCAACATATTTAAAAAAGTATACAAATATTTGTAAGTATTTGATTTTGAATTTAAAAAGATAAATTTAATTCATTTAAATTTAACAGCTGTCATTCATTTAAATATCTTCTTTCTTTTAAATAGAAGAAGTGCTTTATATTTTACATTCATATTCACATTTAAAAATAACATTTCTTATTATAATACTTAATCTAAACTTATTCTATTTGCTCAATATTCTTTCTTGTTATGCTTTTCAAATAATTTATATATTGTATCCAAATCTTCAATAATTATTAATAGAACATAAATAGACTATATTAATAATATATATATATATATATATATATATACAGGGTGAGTCGTGAGGAATCGACCAAACTCAAGGAGTGTATTCTACTGGTGAAAGTAATGTAAAAAAACTCAAATGTTGTTATCCGATTTTTATTTGTTTTCGAGTTATAGCGTAATTAAAAATGTAGATTTAGTATACCATGTTTATGTATGTATTCGTAAAAACAGTGAAACCCCGGTAGCAATTCATTATAGGGAAGTTTTCCTAGCTGAAGCGCTACCTGTTCGTAGTTTTCCGTACTAGCGGTAGTGACATTGAAAGCAGTCGAGAAATAGTGTAGAGTGGTTTGTATGCCTAATGCGTCTAATGTCACTACCTCTAGTTCATCGTTGATATAGTGAGGACGCTGCCATCATAAAAAGTATTCCCTATACCTTGGAGTAAATTATAACATTGTGTTCGGGTATAGTGACATTGACTTGACGTTTGTACGACTATAGTGTAACAAACTAAAACGCCACACACTTATTCTAATTTAGAATATGCAAATATGGTGTTTGTTTATGGATTTTGTGATGGAAGTGCTACAGCTGCTGCTAATGAATATCGTCAACGGTTTCCACATCACAGACATTCTAATAAAACTGTATTTATTAGTGTATTCAACACATAGCGCGCGACCGGAAAGTTTCCCAGTGTAAACATAATATCTGAACGAGGCAGTCGACAACAATTACAAGAAGTAGAAGATATTCTGGATGTAGTAGAAGAAGCCGCAACTACCAGCTCACGGAGAATTAGTATTCAATTGGGCATTCCACAAACAAGGGTGGTAAAAACATTCCACGAGCATGGCTTACGTTCGCACCATGTACAAAGAGTACAGCACCTACAACGAGATGATAATCGTAGACGTATGGAATTTTGTCAATGGATAAATGATAATCCTCGTTTTGTATCGCGTATACTGTTTACGGATGAAGCGACATTTACCCGTGACGGTATTAATAATTGTCATTACCAGCATGTATGGTCAGACGAAAATCCACACGCAACAGTCGAAACTAACTTTCAACATAAATTTTCGGTAAACGTGTGGTGTGGTATGATCGATGGTTTTTTAATTGGTCCTTACATTTTTGAGAATCGCCTCACGGGAGACACCTATTTACATTTTTTAGAAAATGAACTGCACGGACTGCTAGAGGATGTCCCCATAAACATCAGAATCCAAATCTTCTACCAGCACGATGCAGCGCCTGCACAATACGCTCATGCAGTCAGGCAACATTTGGCTGAAAGGTTTCCAGGGGTTGGATTGGACGTGGTAGTCACATTGGTTGGCCTCCGAGGTCCCCAGACCTCACGCCACTCGATTATTGTTTATGGGGCTGGTTAAAAAATGAAGTGTATCAAGTAAAAGTGGACACTCATGAAGCACTAATTCAACGGATTATGAATGCTGCTGACAATATCAAACATCAACCTGACGCAATCAGGAACGCAACCAGCGCCCTTGGTAGACGATGTAAAAAATGTTTTGAAATGAATGGCGGTATTTTTGAAAATATATTATAAAGAACGATAATACCAATAAAATACAAAAACTTCAATGTATGAAATTTTGTTTATTTTTAATTACGCTATAACTCGAAAACAAATAAAAATCGGAAAGCAACATTTGAGATTTTTTACGTTACTTTCACCTGTAGAATACTCTCCTACAGTTTGGTCGATTCTTCACGATTCACCCTGTATATATATCTAATATATAAAAATAAGTCGGGTTTTCCTTCCTGACGCTATAACTCCATAACGGACGATTCGATTTCCACGGTTTTGCATTCGTTGGAAAGGTATCGGGCTCCGTGAGGTTTATAGCAAAGAAAATTCAGGAAAAATTTCAAGAGAAAAGCAGGAAAACAGGGAAAATCATTTTTCACATACAGCGCCATCTCTGATACATAGTATGTACTACAACGGCGCAAGTACGTGGTGTGTGAGTATACTTCACGAAAATAAGTACGTTTCATTTTAAGTTGATGGCGCCGGTGCGCGATACATTGTTTGACAGCTACTCATTAAAAGTCCCAGTTGATGCGATAACTGGATTAATTACTCTTACCAACGACTTTTGCCGATTTGTAGACTCTCAATTAGCTCTTATTGAAAATGCTTTCCCAAACATTAGTGAGCATTATCAGAATTATGCTTGGTTAAGTCAACGAGCAATTCTCGCCGCAAAGAATAATGATGTACACGCACTGAATTTCACCATTCAATCAAAAATCGATGGCGATTTGGTGACATACAAATCCGTTGATTCCATACCAAATCCCGATGATGTAGTAAATTATCCTACGGAGTTTTTGAACTCTCTGGAGTTACCAGGTTTTCCACCACATAACTTGCAACTCAAAGTTGGTTCAGTTATTATGATATTGCGTAATTTGAATCCACCGCGACTTTGCAACGGTACTCGACTTGCGGTGAAAAGACTTATGCCGAATTTGATTGAGGCAACCATTATTCACGGAAAGTACGCAGGTGAAAATGTATGTATTCCTCGAATACCAATGATTCCGACTGATCTTCCGTTTGACTTCAAACGATTGCAATTTCCGGTTCGCCTTGCGTTCGCAATGACAATCAACAAGTCGCAAGGCCAATCGCTTAGTGTTTGCGGGATAAATTTAGAAAATCATTGTTTTTCACATGGGCAGCTATACGTTGCGTGTTTACGAGTTGGGAAACCATCCGCTTTGTTTGTGTTAACGTCAGACCAAAAAACAAAAAATGTGGTTTACCAAAGAGCACTTCAATGAAACGGATAATTTGCGGACACGTATAACGCTTCGATTCAGTATTTACTTCGGATTCAATTTCATTTTTTACTTAGAGAAGTTCAACTAAATTACACTTCATTTTTGTAATCGAAAAAAATTAATTCATTACTGTTGTGAAAAGAAATAAAATTTTTCCTTTTCAAATATACATAAATCAAAAAAAAAAATTTTCGTCATCTTTTAATACCCAAACGAAACAAGGGGGCGTGGTAGCTCCCATACAAATCACACATTACTTTTGAATCTGTTAAGGGTATTTGAATAATATTTGATATGTCGGTTCAGTGTATCTATCATTCTTCTTCGAAATATCAATCCACAACGACTTTGCCACTGGACCAGACTTTCAGTGAAAATTAAATTTGAAGGCAAAACAAAGTTTGCCGGGTCAGCTAGATTGACCATCAAAAACTGTTCACCAAATTTAATCGATGCAACAATCATCGGTGACAGATTCAAAGGCGAAGACGTACTTATTCCACGAATTCCGATGATTCCCAAGGAATTGCCATTCCAATTCAAGCGACTCCAATTCCCTTTGCGTCTTGCCTTTGCTATTACTATCAACAAAGCACAAGGCCAATCATTCACAATTGCTGGCTTAATTTTGGAAAATTCATGTTTTTCACACGGCCAGTTGTATGTGGCTTGCTCCCGAGTTGGCACGCCTAAAAATTTATACGTTTTTACACCAAATAAAAAAAAAAAATGATTGTCTATCTGCTGGCCTTAAGATGAAGTAATAAATAAATATAATTTCCAATTTGCCTTAAATACATGCGTTTCTTCTTTGATTGAGCCCATATCCACACCATATGTAAGTTATTCTGTAAAAAAAACTTTATGATAGGTATTCCATGGATTTTTATTTAAAGGGCGTAAATTTCGTTAAAAGCTCAATTTAAATCGTGTGGTAATACAACACTAATGTTTGCTTAGGGCCAGCAACGCGGACCGGGTCAGCTAGTATATATATATATATATATATATATATATATATATATATATATATATATATAGTTGTATATATAACAATTGATAAATTATTGGAGTTTTTCAGCTTTTTTATATGAAATATTTACATTAACACTGTTACTTTATAATGCATTTATAAATAGCTTGAATCTAGGTCTATTGTGGCTAAGTGGTAAAAGCGACAGTCCGGCAAACTGTAGACTTGGGTTCGAGTCCCAACGTAGACCATATTTTTCAATTAAAAATTTCGTATGATTTGCTTTGTAATTTGTAGACAGCAATGTTTACATCCCCACTTACTCTGCAATTACGTACATTCTAATTTAATATTTGTACATATTTCATATAAAAAAACCCGAAAAACTCCAATAATTTATCAATTGTTATATTTAATAAACGGCTAAGAAATTATCTAAACACTTAAACTTTATTCTGTAAAATGCGTTTATTATAACTTTTATTGGACGGTATGTCTTTTAATATACAAAAAACTTCGCTCAACATCAGACCTAGTGAGTGGCGCATAGAAATAATAATCTTTAAATTTAATTTATCTACCGATTTCTGTATCTTGAACATTACTACAAAAGCATTTCAGGATATTAAAATAAGGGCTACGAGCGAATATTGCATCAATCTTATTATTAAGTGAAAGCGACTCTGTCTCTGCACCTGCATGACTCATTAGAGGGTAGCGTCTGTTCCGCAGTCTATCAAAAAACTAAAGACCGGACTTAAAAAGGCATGAGATTCTGACAAAAAAGGCATTAAAATGCATATTTTTTTAATAATGCATAAAATTATAAGAAAGGTATAAAACTTAGATATACAGTGTGTTTAAAAAAGATGCGGCAATATTAAAGGGGGTGATTGCCCAGGTCATTTTATACAAAAAGTTCCTATAAACATAGGTCCGCATACGCTTCGTTACCGATCTACAGCGTGTTGAAGTTTAATTTTAAAAAACAGTAAAAACTTGATTTTTCCAAAGCGGCTTGAGATATCATAATGAAATTTTAGGCGTGTTAATAGCTGTGGGAGACACATACTTTGCAATACAACACAATGTTTCAGTCGTACCTGTGGCGCGCGTATTGGCACGTTACAGGCTATTTTTCAAGAAAAAATAGGACGCCTCTGATTTCTCTAAAAATACAAATATGCTTTTATTTATTGTTCAATTATGAAGAAAAAAGCTCTCTTAACTTTTTATCGTACGACGTACCGTTTTTTTATTAAAAAAAAACATTTTAGTGCATGTCCATTTATTACAGAAAAAATATTAAGGAACAAGGTTTTATTCAAGGGCAAAAACAAATATTTTACCAAACCAACAATTTTATCAACCAAAAATTACAAAAACTGTGTAAAGTGACCACCTCTAGCTCGGATGCAAGAATCTAATCTTCTCGTTATTGACTGGCGAACTCTCTGAAAAACACCAGGATCGGTTTTAATTGAGTTGCACCCAGCAATGATTCGGTTTCTTAAGTCTTCTACGTTTTCCAATGGAGTAGCGTACACCAAGGACTTCAAATGGCCCCACATGAAAAAATCCAGGGGATTTAAGTCCGGGGATCGTGCAGGCCATGAGTGAGGTCCACCTCGGCCTAACCAGCGATTTCCGTATGCTTGTGTTAAGAAATCACGAGCTACTTGACTAAAGTGGGCTGATGCGCGATCGTGCATATACCACATTGCATCTCTAATTGCTAATGGTACGTCCTCCAGAAATCCAGGGAGCGTGTTTTACAAAAAGTTGCGATACACCTCTCCGGTAAGTCTCCTTGGTAAAAATACCGGTCCAATTATGCAGTCACCCACAATCCCAAGCCAAACGTTCAAAGAAAACTGATGTTGAAAACGATTTTCAACAATTTCATGTGGATTTTCGTCACACCATACATGGTTATTATGGAAATTCCGTATTGCATTTCTTGAAAAATTCGCTTCATCGGTGAACAGAATCAACATCAGGAGTTGAGGGATTTGAACCATTTTGTGCAAAAGCCATTGACAGAATGCAATGCGAGGAGGAAAATCAGCAGGAAGAAGTGGTTGAACGCGTTGTATATGGAATGGATACAACAAATTTTCCTTCAGAATGTGCCAAATAGTCCCATTACTTACATCTAAAACGTCAGCAATTTTTCGAGTAGAAGTACCTCGATCTTCTTCAATCATGTCTAGCACATCCTCTTCCAGCTCTACCGTTCTTGCTGTCATTGGCCTTCCTGCTCCTCCATTTCGTCTTAATGTGCCTGTTTTTTGTACAAAATGACCTGGGCAATCACCCCCTTTAATATTGCCGCATCTTTTAAAAACACACTGTATAACACAAAAAATACTATACCCAACTTATAACTAATAGGCATTCTAGGTCGGCTTACACTAGAGTAGAAAAACGAGGAAGTTTGAGGGATTCAGAGTAGTTGTCGGCTCAATTTGTGCGTCTCGCGTTTCCCACTTTAATACGTGAACAGCTATCATAATTCGTAGACGAATACGTTTATGTGTAATTCGAACGCAAAACATTAAAAATGTTGAAAGTTCGTAGAAATGCATCAACCCGCCTGTTTCCTAACAGGGTAAGCAGATATTTATGACAATTCCCAGACTTAATAAAGAGTGTGTTTTTTTAAAAGGTTTAGGATTATAAATTGAAATAAAAAACACAAGTGTTGAGGAAATGAGAATCTCTTTTTGAAATCGGTAGTTTTGTGACATTAATGTTTGAAGATGATTTCGGGCATATGACCATCATGGGAGCGTTTGAGGCACGTCATCCTTGAGCACCAATTTTAGACTACTTCTTCAAGCGTTTGAGGACGTATATCACGAATAGTGCGCTTGATGTTTGTTTCTAAGACAGCAATAGTTGTTGACTTATTTGCGTAGACCAATGACTTCAAATAACCGTACAAAAAAATAGTCCAGAGGTGTCAAATCACATGATCTTGAAGACTAATGTACAGGTCCATTTCTGGAAATAATCCTATCGCCGAATACTTCCTTCAATAAATCGATGGTTTCGTCATATGGCACCGTCCTGCTGAAACCGAGGGTCTTGCAGACCATGTTCATGCGCTTTTTGGAATAAAAAATCATTGAGCATGTTTCTATACCGGTTGCGATAACGGTGACAGCTCGATTTTATTCGTTTTTGAAGAAGCATAGCCCGATTTTGCCACCGGGCCACAAACTGCACTAAACAGTTAAGTTTTCAGGGTGAATCAATAGTAGATGAGTAACGTATGGATTAATGTCGCTCCAAATGCGACAATTATGCTGAATCACAAAGTCACTGAGCCAGGAGTGAGCCTCATCACTAAACTCAGTTTGATAGTAAAACAATGCATCGACTTCCAACTATTCAAGCGCCCAATTACTGAACTGACGTTGACAACGATGGTCGGTTGGCTTCAATTCTTACATCGATTAAATCTTCTTGCCATGTAAGCCAAGATTCTTGTGCAAAATCTTCGACAAAGTCGATGGGCACAGGCTAAGATCTTGCGCACGATGACGAATCGATTAATTTGGATCATCCTCAGCACTGACCTCAACGGCGTTGATGTTTTCTTCACTGCGCACTCTACGCAATCTCGTTGCTGGATGGGAGTCCAAAAGAGTAAATTAAGTATGAAATTTTTCAATTGTGTTGCGAATAGTCAGCTTAGTTGGCCAATGATGTGTGCCGTAAATTGGGCGAAGCGCTTTGTGAACATTTTTAACTGGACACTGATTTTGGAAACAAATTTCCGCAATTTGTAGACACTACTGAACTGTAAGTTTTTGCAATATGAAATGTTATAACGTGTGTTCATTTGAAATGTCAATCTAGGTTACTTTGAAATTTTGATAGAATAAGACGCATATACAATGTGTCCGGGAAAATGTGGGAAATCTCTCGGATTCAGATAGAACATTAAAAAAATAAGATGACAAGTTCCCATAATTTTTTTCCTAGCGGCCCTCCCTACGGAGATACGGCCTCCTAAAGGACGCCACTGGAAATCAATTTTTGTTGAATAACTTTTAAACTACTTATTATAATTTAATGAAAATTTAATATGATAAACAGTAGTAAGGACCTCTTAAAATACTGCCCTCAAATTTAAATTAGCATGTTTAGTTTACCAGGGGCGGACTAGGTTGTACATTTTAATGCTTACATTTTTAACACCCTGTATGATAAGGAGTTAAAAAAACAAATTTGGATACCTTGAACATTAAGCTAAAGAGAAGGTACTCTTGTTCATTGTCGATAAAATGAACCGTTGTCGAAGAAAAAAAAATAAAAGAATTAATGTTTTATTTCTATTAAAAAGAACCACGTTTTTAATTTTTTTTTGTCTGCAACAAAGTGTGATACAAAAGTCTGAAATAAAACTGTTTTCAGTACTAAAAAACGCATTGTTTTTACAAACGTTACTATGGTATCCACGAATTAATAAATATCTTGCATTGACGTGTAAATTTTAAATCTTGTAATCTTTCATATTGTTAACACGTTGATCCTTTCCTTCGATATTAATTTATTGAATTTTGAATATCTTGGTAAATTTAATTTGATAATGGGATACACATTTAGTGAGTATGCAGATATGCATCTTATGTATGGTCTTGCATCTTGCAATGCTTTGGAAGCAAGAAGGTTGTATGAAGAAAGATATCCTAATCGCAATATTCCAAATCAGAAAACATTTCAGCGACTTGACCAACATCTAAGAGAGACTGGTGGGCGATTCCATTTAATAAGGTAACATTATTGACTTTCTTTAATGTTTTAGGAAGTTTTGCGAAAAAAAGTACTGATGCTGGTGTGAAAAGAACAGTACGTACGGTGCAATTGGAGGAGAATATTTTGGATACTGTAGGTGATACTCCTTCAATAAGCACTCGAAGATTAGCCGCGCAGCTTAATACGTCAAAAACGACAATTCATGAAGTACTTAAAGAACAGTTGTTCTACCCTTATCATCTGCAAAAAGTGTATCTACTACTTTCTGAAGATTTTCCTCGTAGAATCCTGTTCGCAAATTGGCTGTTAGATCAGCAACGAACAAACCCAAACTTCATTAGCACTATTCTTTTTACCGATGAAGCAGGGTTTACCAAAAATGGTATTGTAAATTTACATAACTCGCATGTATGGGCTGATGAAAACCCTCATGCCACTGTCGTTCATCATTATCAACATCAGTTCCAATCAATTAACGTTTGGGCAGGAATAATTGGCAATTTTTTGATTAGACCATGCGTATTGCCGCCACGATTGAATGGTGAACTTTATTTACAGTTCCTTCAGAACGCTTTTCTGGATTCAATAGAGCATTTGCCACTTGCAACCCGCCAAAGCATGTATTTTATGCATGATGGGGCCCCACCTCATTTTAGCGTTGCTGTACGCGACCACCTGAATAACGTCTATCCAAACAGTTGGATAGGCAGAGGAGGTCCCATTGCCTGGCCTCCACGGTCTCCCGACCTAACGCCAATGGATTTTCACCTGTGGGGTAATCTCAAAACCTTGGTGTATTCTTCTCCGGTTGATACTAGGGAGGAACTTTTACAGAGAATTACATTTCATTGTGATGTGATAAGAAACAATGCTGGGTTGTTGTGGCGAGTACAGCAGTCCTCTATTCGTCGTGCCCGCGAGTGTATCAGAGTTCACGGAGCCCATGTTGAACCCACTTATGAAGTTTTTAATTGATTATTTATAATTAGCGTATTTTGGTTCAATCGTTGCAAGCTTTAGTGAGTATATTTCTAAACATAATTTTTGTTAAGGTGCCTTTCTGGGACAAAACTGCATTTTTAAGAATCTTTGTAATTTTGTCGTATTAAATAACCTAAACTAAAACTTTTTGTTCCTGGAATGACTTTTGTATCACACTTTGTTGCAGACAAAAAAAAATAAAAAACATGGTTCTTTTTAATAGAAATAAAACATTAATTATTTGATTTTTTTTCCTCGAAAACGGTTCATTTTATCGACAATGAAAAAGAGTACCTCTTCTTTAGCTTAATGTTCAAGGTATCCAAATTTGTTTTTTTTTAACTCCTTATCATACAGGGTGTTAAAAATGTAAGCATTAAAATGTACAACCTATTCCGCCCCTGGTAAACTAAACAAGCTAATTTAAATTTAAGGGCAGTATTTTAAGAGGTCCTTACTACTGTTTATCATATTAAATTTTCATTAAATTATAAAAAGCAGTTTAAAAGTTATTCAAGAAAAATTGATTTCCAGTGGCGTCCTTTAGGAGGCCGTATCTCCGTAGGGAGGGCCGCTAGGAAAAAAATTAAGGGAACTTGTCATCTTATTTTTTAATGTTCTATCTGAATCCGAGAGATTTCCCACGTTTTCCCGGACACATTGTATATTAGTATGTGTTTGTTGTTCCGTAAACATAAATCCAAATGACATTTGATAATGTCAATCACATTTGTTATTTATTTGTATGTATGAAACTGTCAAAATATACGACTTCGTAGGTTAAGTAGTAAATTTTAATTTACTACATACTTCAAAATATTCTCAGTAAATCACATGCTACTTGACATTTTAAATGAACACCCGTTACAATACTGAATAAAATGGCGGTATGACTTGTTAAATTAACTGTCATAATGTCAGAGTTTCTCCCTATTGAAAAAGAAAGGTATTAAAAAAACACACATTATAATAGTAAAGTAGTGAGGTGCGTAGTTTGTGAGAAATATGAAATATGTATTATGTTGAAATCCACGTTTGTGTAGAAAACATATGAATAATGCGCACACAAATTTAAAAAACGGAGAGAGACTGTATAATGAATTTCTTTGTGATTTAAGTATGATATTAAATGCATGTAATATACTGGTTGAAAAAATCGGACAAAGAACGTTTCGTCAGTTTTGGAACAAATACAGTCCTACGTGGAAACTACCAAGTCCGAAGACGCTACGTCCTCGTACCGACGGTGCGCGTCAATCCTTGTACGGACAATGACCTCGCGAGGAGTGTCACACCCTTATTTGATAGTTTCTAAGAGACTGCAAGAATGTACTGCTCAAGCACTTCATAATGCATTAGTTAGAACACTACTCAACTTTGAAATTTAACCAAAGCAAGTATTAATGATGGTTACCGATAGTGCCGCAGTTATTCATCGCATGGGACAATTATTCAAAGAAGCTCAGCCAAACTTACTACACGCTACATGTCTGCTTCATGCTTTACATCTTGTAGCGGTCTTTATACGAAAATGCTATCACGATGTATAGGGACAGACGAAAGCGGTTTTTCTTAACCCTCTGAAACGTATTCGGCTTTTTCATTCACAATGTTCTGACATCCCAGAACCGCCGCAGCCAATTCATATACAATGGGGTACATAGTTAGAGGCAGCATTTTATTATTTTAAACATTTTTATAAGATAAAATTGTAACATCTGCAATAAGACTCACTTAAATGCTATTTCAAATCTTCAACTTGCAGCAGATTTAAAAATTATTTACTAGAATTACGTTCTAGCAGTGGACGCAATAAAAAATTACAGAACACTTCGTTATCCTTATCGGATTCGGTTGAAATTGTTGCTCATGCAGAAACAGTGCTACATACTTTAAATAATGAAAAAAGTATTTGTGTCAGAGATAAATTTAATACTATATTACGTAAAAATGTTGATTTTACTAGATTAATATACAAAAAGGTTTAAGTATATCAATACGTTATGCACGTATAACGCATTTGTTACAAATGAAACAGACATGCAATATACATATCTGTAACTGTACACATGGACAATACACCTCGTATTTTCAGCATTTACTTCTGCTTAAGACACGTGTTTCTGCCATCTATAGGCGTCATCAGTCAAGCTAGTGAAGCAATGTAATACAAAATAATACAAATCTGTTAAAACACAGATTTGTATCTGTATATACATTTAAGCTGAAATCGCCTACCAGACATAGCAAATTTTGTCCTATCAGGTGGCACTATATAATAAGTGACATCTGACGGACGAAAGAGACTATGCCGAAAAAGGCAGGGTGTATTGTCCATGTGTACAGTTACAGATATGTATATTGCATGTCTGTTTCATTTGTAACAAATGCGTTATACGTGCATAACGTATTGATATACTTAAACCTTTTTGTATATTTACTGCCATCTAGGCTCGTGTTAATGGACTACACCTATATACGTATTTTCTTCTCTTATGTACCAGCTTTGCTGGTCAAGGGAAAGGTTGCCTTTTTCGGCATAGTCTCTTTCGTCCGTCAGATGTCACTTATTATATAGTGCCACCTGATAGGAGAAAATTTGCTATGTCTGGTAGGCGATTTCAGCTTAAATGTATATACAGATACAAATTGTTTTTTTAGCAGATTTGTATTATTTTATATTACATTGCTTCACTAGCTTGACTGATTACGCCTATAGATGGCAGAAACACGTGTCTTAAGCAGAAGTAAATGCTGAAAATACGAGGTGTATTGTCCATGTGTACAGTTACAGATATATATATATTGCATGTCTGTTTCATTTGTTACTAGATTAAGACAACTTTTTAACAAAAGTGTTGCGAAAGATCCGTTTTGCAAATTTAAAGGCCACTTTAACTAGGCGAATATTACATCGTTAACTGTGGAATGATATTTTTCTGCATGTAAGCAGATATATACACCGCAAAGGACAAACCTCAAGGAGACTACTGTAGAAACGCACGCTATGATGCAGGTGTTTATTCACGCATTCGGATTTTTTTCTAACCATCGAAGAATATTGCGTAAGTTGTTTAGTATATTTTATCTGCATTTTCAATAATTCTACGATAGTTTTTTCTAAATAACGCGCGGTTTTATTGCGATAGACCCGGCGCAGTGACGCCAATGCTGGCCGACCTAAGTGCCTGTCTCTACTAATAACATTTTATTTTCATAAAAAATACATTTTCAAACCAAACTGTTATAAAAAACTACTAATTCCGTAACAACTGTTTTTTAAATACTTTGATAATCATGTTGAAATGTCAATTTACATTTAATTACAATATCTAAAGAAATAATATCAACAAACATAAGTATTCATTATCACGCTTTATGAAATGCTTTCACCATGTTACATTACGTAGCAATTTCGCCGTATCAACTTGCTCATTCATTGTTGTGCACAAAATAATATTTTACTAAACAAGATTAGATAACGCCTAATATAATTAATAACGCATGTGCAATTTATTATACGGGGTTAGTTAAAAGTATGGAGACGGCGATTTATTGTCGTTAATATTCATTTTTGGGATTTATGTTCAATATAAAAGTTTGTTAGGATATTTTGATCTACATTTGAGAATATTTGAATTTTTTTTTCTTCAATTGTTTTTTAGTTACGCCTGTCCGCGCATTTTTTTTAAATGGGAACTAGTAAATTTTACTCTACCATTCGAAAGAGATTTTTTTTCTCTTTACAAAATTTTTTTGGTTTTTTTAAAAATCCTTTTAATAATTTTTCTATAAGAAAAGGTCGGTTCATGTGTTTAACAGAAGTTCGGTACATCGCAGATAGACAGAAGCGTAGCGATAAACAAACTTGAGCGACATAATTTTATCAGTGGTTATTGTGTACGTCAAATCTTTGACAGAAATAATTAATTTGTGCAATTTGTTGCTGTTAATATTAACAATGGCGAGTTTAAGTGAACATGAACGAATTGAAATACTTATGATGTTGGGTTATGGAGATAGACGCAGAAGGTTACAAGACGTTAGTAATTTATTTAATGATACGCATCCAAATAGAAATCCAATTTCTAAATCCGTTGTTGGTAAAATTTTAAAACGCTTTGAACAAACGGGTAGCGTTAAAGATTTGCCAAGGAGTGGTAGACCTAGAACAGCAAAAAGCGATGATAACAAACTGGATATTTTATTGGCTGTACCTGAATATCCCTATTTATCAACCAATCAATTAGCGGCCAATTTCAATATTTCACAGTCATCGATCGTGTCGTTTTTAAAAAGTGAAAGGTATAAACCTTATAAGGTACACCTTGTACACGAGTTAACGGAAGATGATTTTGATAGGAGATTACAATTTTCTGAAGAAATGTTAAATATTTGCAATAATAATGAAAATTTTGTCAACAATATTCTTTTCTCAGACGAAGCTACTTTTTGCCTTACCGGTGAAGTAAACAGATATAACTGCAGATACTGGCCATTGGAAAATCCCTCTTGGTTTTTGGAGCACCATACGCAGTACCACCAAAAGGTTAATATTTGGGTTAGCATTCTAGGCCAAAAAACAAAGTTTACAAAGAAAAGCCCGATGACATCGAAGATTTAGAAATCCGAATTACCAGAACGATACAAGAAATTCCCCGAGATTTTTTACAGAACTCTGTTCGGGGTTTTGTAAATCGATTGGGTCATTGTCAAATTACTAATGGACGACAATTTGAACACTTACTTTAATTTACTTTGTTATTAATTTGTTTAATTTTTCTTGGAAAAAAGTTATTAAAATGAATTTAAAAAAAAATTAAATATTATTGTAAAGAGAAAAAAAAACCTCTATCGAATGGAAGAGCAAAATTTACCAGTTCCCATTTAAAAAAAAATGCGCGAACAGGCGTATCTAAAAAAACAATTGAAGAAAAAAAAACACAAATGTAAATCAAAATATCTTAACAAACTTTTATATTGAACATAATTCCCTAAAATGAATATTAACGACAATAAATCGCCGTCTCCATACTTTTAACTAACCCTGTATATGTATTATTTTCATCAATTCAATCCCAACGTCGAACATTGACCTTACGCAATGTCCTTCAAGCGAATATCAAACCCTGAGAAAAATTCATACTTTTAGTTTTCGAAAATAATTTTCATAAAAACATTTCTATCTTAAATTCCGAAATAAGTCTGATAACTAAAGACCGGATAAAAGACACTAAAGAAACAGAAAAAGGCACTTAAAAAGGCAACAAATTTTGACAAAAAAAAGCATTGAAAAGGTATATTTTTTTAATAAGACATACAATTCTAAAAATTTATAAAAATTAGATATTATTATCGAGATAAAGTAAAACAAATTTTAATGAATTTCACTACTTTTTACTTTACAAAGTTACGATCGTTTCATCACACAGGAGCTTCGTCAGACATATAACTAACTTATGGACATATCTTTACATAAATATATCGTAACAAACACATGTTTTGGATAGTTGCAGGAATGGGTAGTCTTTATTACTTAAATGTCTATGAACGAAAACTTTCACAAAAATATTGAACTACGGTTTATACAATACAGTTCATAAAGTGATAAAAGGGTCTACATTATGTTAAGGAGAGGTAGAGCAGCACTTTGGAAAAATACAATGACAGTCCGAATAATCAGATAAATAAAGTAACGGTGAATTATTAATTTCTAATTAATCATTGAGGATATTATCAGTTCTCTTTAATTTATTAATTTCAAAGTAACTAATAAATTAAGCTTTTACCCTTATTTTTCATGTGTAGTATTTAAAATTCTTTGTTAAAGTTATGTTTTGCTAATTTATATGAGACGCATATGAAGAGTCACTTTTATTATTTCTAAAGGATGAAAAATATATTTTGATGCATATTTCAAACGATGCCTGTTTGTCGGATATACGCCATGGGCAACTACCGCAAGTTAACTCATAGACTCCAGACTTTTTATTGTTATTTGTTAAATTCTTGTTGTATTTCATAAATTTTGATAAATTGTTGTTAGTTCTATACGCTGTATTGATGTTTAATTTTCTTAAATATTTACTAATTTTTATGCTTGAAGAGCCTATAAAAGTAATCATTTTAAATTTTTGGGTGATATTATTATTTAATATTGGGTATACTTATGATATGGCTTTTTTATACAGTTTTTTTTGTTAAAATGTTATCTATTATGTTACTATTATATCCATTGTTAATCCTTATTTGTTTAATTAAATTTAACTCTTTTTAGAAATCTTTTTGGTTCAACGGAGTATTGATTAATGCCTGCATAAGACTGTTATGAAGAATGTTATGAATAGTTATATCTGTATTTAATGGTTTGTGGTAAATTTCAAAGTTACATTTATTATTAATTCGAGTAATGGTTAAATCGAGAAAGTTAATACTATTATTTGTTTCCTGTTTCATTGCACATTAGGTCAAACGGCCGCTTTTTCTGTGCAAAAGTGAAAAAATCAAAGTTCAGTTTTACTTTCGTTGTTGTTGTTTTCTAATAGGAAACCATTCAAAACAAATATACCTAATTTTTGTTTGTGCTAAATATAAAGCACCGTTATATATATGTCAAAGTTATTCGAAGCAATATTTTTACAAATGTGCTAGCGAGATCAGTATTTATTTATTGGTCAAATTTAACTGTGTGTTTCTCGAATTGTGTGGACGATAACTAATTTCTGTAAAATGCAAAATAAAGAGACAAGTAAGTATAAATGTGTGTCATTGACACTGCTTTATGTTTGCGTCGGTATACTTGAAAATTACCCATCAGAGTACATAACCATAAAATTGTGCAATTTCTCTAAATGTTTGATCTTTTGTAAGCCATACAAAATTTTGACCCAATTTAACCTCTTTGAAATTGAAAACATAGATTAAGCAATATTTAATGAGTTATTTGCAATTAATTTCAAGCTGCTATTTTTTGCGTTTTACGGGTAATGCCTCTTTTTTTCAGGTAACCTTTGTTTTAATAAAATTGAACTGTTAGAAATATTGAGAAAAAAAATGCATAAAAAAAGAAAAGTTTGAGCATGTAGTTGAAAGAATTGAAGCTAATACGATTTCGGATAAAATGGAGAAACATATAAGGCAACAATAACATTTTTTTGCGTAAAGTTGGCTCAAAAGTGGGAAAAATATCACAGAAGGATGCATGTGTTTAAGGATCAAAATCATGCGTGGTTAAATTCAGATTTAAATTTTGTGGTGAATTGCACCGAAAAAGTTGTTGGTCGTCCACGTGTGCCATTCACCACAAAATCAGAATTTGGGAAAAGAAAAGAAGCTGCAGACCTTTCAAATGAGAAAGCTGATACAAATCTTCTCGTTCGTGCAGCAGCAATATCAGCTCGTAAGCACGGTGATGCTGATTTAGCTGCAGTGCTAAAAGAAAGTATTGAAAGCCCAACAAGACCATCAAAAATGCGTAAGGTTTGCTATCAAGATCACCAAAAGCCAATTCCACTATCTGCGGATGAGGCTTTAGATTTTCTTCTTGAATATAATTTTTCCAAAGAACTATATAATGCAATACGCCACGAAAACAAATTACGTAATTGCGATATATATCCACATTATAGGAAAATTACAGCTGCAAAGTTCAAATGTCGACCTCAGGGTATAATAGCCAATGAGACCCTTGCTTGGAACTAGATCAAACCAGGCTTGTGCCATTTGGGCTGCTACGCCGAAGGACTTTATGAACACATTTTATTACAAAAGTGAAATATTCCGGGCAAAAGATGAAAACTTAAAGTTTGGACTTAGTCCCCTTCATTGCTGGATTAGATTTTCTGAATTTGTATTACATTTAGGCTATAAATGCGAATTTCAAAATTGGCAGGTACGAGGAGATGATAAGTTAATTATTTTAAAAAGAAAAACAGACATACAAAACGCTTTTTGGAAAAAGCTCGGACTTCGTGTCGACATGCCCAGAGTAGGTGGCTCCGGTTCCACAAATGACGGAAATACTGCTCGTTGAGCTTTTACTGAGCATGTAATTTTTTCTGAAATAACTAATGTCGACAAAGATTTAATATATCGATTCAAAATCATTTTGATTTGCTTATCCTGCAAGTTTGCAATTAATTCAAGTAAATTTGAAACATATTGCTTTGATACAGCAAAATGTTTTCAGAATCTATATCCTTGGTTGCCAATGACTTCCACAGTACATAAAGTACTAATACATTCAAAAGAAATATTAGAAAATACAGCACTTCCTATGGGTTATTTTGCAGAAGAAGCAGCTGAATCGCGACATAAGATATACAAAGCCGATAGATTGCATCACGCCCGCAGAAACAATCGTACCAATAACCTGCTAGACGTATTTAATAGAGCTGTCGATACTTCAGATCCATTAATTTCCACAAAATTTTTAAATAGGCGCTTGCAAAAGAGGAAACGTTCTACTCTTCCACCTGAAGCAATTGAACTGTTATGTTGCAGCGAAACCATAGAAGAAATTCATCTTAGCAACCAAGACGATGAAATTAATGAAATTGAAGAGGACCTATTTGATTTAAATTTACAAAACGAATTAGATTTAAGCAATTACTGAATATTGTAGTTTAATTAAAATAAATAAATGAATACTACGTGTAATGTTGCATTAATGGTTGCAAAAGGGTTAATTTTTGGTTGCTAATGGGTTAAGTTGCATTTTTTAATACATAGTTCTTACATACATTCTTACATAGTAAATTCCTACAGGTTTCAGTTTGAATACCATGGTATTGAAGAAGTTATTAATTTAGCACAGAAAAAGTGGCTATTTGACACCTATAGTGCATAGTAAACTTAATATTGTGATGCAATGTATTAATATAGTCAAATACTAAATTTAATTGTCTTTTTGTTCCTGTTAATTTAGCAAACTACAACTTTAACAAAGAATTTAAAATATTACACATAGAATATAAGGGCAAAAAGCTTAATTTATTCGAGTCACTTGAAATTAATAATTCACTGTTACTTAATTTATTTATCTGATTATTCAGACTGTCATATATTCTATTTTTCCAAAGTGCTGCTCTACCCTCTCTTTAACATAATGTAGACCCTTAGTTTTATCACTTTAAACTATATTGTATAAACCCCAGTTCAATATTTTTGTGAAAGTTTTTTAAATAATATAGACTACCCATTCCTTCAACTATCCAAAGCATATGTTTGTTACGGTATATTTATGTAAATATATGTTCATAAGTTAGTTATGTGTCTGGCGAAGCTCCTGTGTGAGCGAAACGATCGTAACTTTGTAAAGTAAAAAGTTGTGAATTTCATTAAAATTTGTTTTATTTTATCTTGATAATAGTTATAATGGAATATCATCAAGTAATGGCTGAAACAATACTATAAAAATTAGATAAACAACAAAGAAATTACTATACCTAACTAATAACATTTTATTTTCATCAAAAATACATTTTCAAACCAAATTTTTGTAAAAAAAAACTACTAACCACAAAAACAACGGATTTTTAAATGCTGTTCTAACTGTTCCGTTGTAAAGTTGTATCTTACTTATTTACTATCACTTGACATATTCTCATAAGCTGAAGAACTTATCTCTGCGTTGACACTTGTAATTCGTTCATATTTGATTTTTTTTTAATTAATAGGCGATCCATAATAAAATCAGTAGAAATTTCAGTATTTAAAATGGATGCAATTTTTTGTTATGCATCGAATTCTTTATTTTTATGCAGAACGTCGTTTAATAACATAATTATTTGATCAATACGTCCTGGTATAATATACGCGCTTGACAAATCCTGCTTCCCAAGTGGATTTATAGAGTCACTTACATAACTGTAGTTGGTTTTTATAAATGCCAAATTATTTAGGAATTCTACTTTTTTTTTAGTCTCTTATTGCATGACTATCCGTAGCTGGAAATTCATTTATTAATTTTTTGAAACTGTCTAAGGTATTTGTGTACTATATATAGCGGCATGTAACCATGTTCGCCATCTTATTAGAACTGATTGTGGGGGTAACGGGGTATTTGGTAATCTGTCTGTAAAAATTTCAACTCTTAAAGGAGCTTTAGCAAATATTTGTTTGGCACATGTTATTAATTTATATAGTTTCATCTATTTGATTAAGTCCGTGCTATAAGCAAGTGCAATGAATTAAATTCGGGGAAAAATCTTCATATTACGAGGTGCATTCAAGTTCTAAGGCCTCCGATTTTTTTTCTCCAGACTGGAAAGAGATAGAAGCATGTGCATTGTTTTAAAATGAGCGTACGTTCGTTGTCAATACGTCACAGAGATGGCAGCACTGTACGGCAGATGTAATTGTAGCGGCAGCGTCGAGAATGAGATCTGTTTTAGATACTTGAAGTGGTTACGTTTTCCTTACTTGAACAGCGTGCAATCATTCGTTTTCTGAATTTGCGTGGTGTGACACCAATGTGGTGATGGAGTTATGGATGTGTCGAAAGTGCGTTCGTGGGTGCGACAGTTTAATGAAGGCAGAACATCGTGTGACAACAAACCGAAACAACGTCGGACTCGCACAAGCCGGTCTGACGACATGATCGAGAAAGTGGAGAGACTTGTTTTGGGGATCGCCGAATGACAGTTGAACAGATCGCCTCCAGTGTTAGCATTTCCGTGGGTTCTGTGCACACAATCCTGCATGACGACCTGAAAATGCGAAAAGTGTCCTCCAGGTGGGTGCCACGAATGCTGACGGACGACCACAAGGCTGCTCGTGTGGCATGTTGCCAAGCAATGTTGCCGCACAACAAAGGCATGAATGGGACTTTCTTTTCGTCTATTGTGACAAAGGATGAGACGTGGATGCCATTTTTCAATCCCGAAACAAAAAAGCGCCAGTCAGCTTAATGGAAGCACAGAGATTCACCGCCACCAAAAAAAATTCGGGTAACCGCCATTGCTGAAAAAATGATGGTGTCCATGTTCTGGGACAGTGAGGGCGTAATCCTTACCCATTGTGTTCCAAAGGGCACTACGGCGACAGGTGCATCCTACGAAAATGTTTTGAAGAACAATTTCCTTCCTGCACTGCAACAAAAACGTCCGGGAAAGGCTGCGCGTGTGCTGTTTCACCAAGACAACGCACCCGCACATCGGGCTAACGATACGCAACAGTTTCTTCGTGAAAACAACTTTGAAGTGATTTCTCATGCTTCCTACTCACCTGACCTGGCTCCTAGTGACTTTTGGCTGTTTCCAACAATGAAAGTCACTGTCCATGACCGCACATTCACCAGCCGTGCGGCTATTGCTTCAGCGATTTTCCAGTGGTCGAAACAGACTCCTAAAGAAGCCTTCGCCGCGGCCATGGAATCATGGCGTCGACGTTGTGAAAAATGTGTACGTCTGCAGGGCGATTACGTCGAGAAGTAATACCAGTTTCATAGTTTTCGTGTGAGTAGTTAGTTAGAAAAAAAATCGGAGGCCTTAGAACTTGAATGCACCTCGTAGATGCAGTTTTTACCATATGGCGTTGCAGCATAAATAAAATTTTGTCACTCCGTACCGGCTCCGGTAAGAAGAAATGTGTTAATTCGTCATGAATAAATCTTGTTATTGTATTATTATTTGTTTTATTTAATTCTTTCGTACTTATTAGAAAACTTTTTGACGAATTTTCGTCATTGAATACTCCGAGTACTAAATTTTCTACGTATTGTTCAAATACAACTATTGTTTCATCTACACATATCCAATAGAATTATTAGAATTATCCAATAGAATTATTTCCAATGATATTTTTTACTTCCTGAATAACTTCTTTGTACACTTAACTTACAGCGTTTTTTAAAATTAATATGTAATTATGACTAAAAAGTATATTCAAAGTTTAAAACGACATATACAAATATGTATATATATTTAATAATATATTGACAAATACAAATTGATATTCCAAAATAAAATAAAAAATTACACATAATTAAATTGAAATATTGTAAAAGAGATTATTAATCAAGTTGATTCTTCGTGCATTGTTTAAATTGTCCTGTTGTTCAAAATTTGACATTTTTCTCTGATGAAGCGTGGTTTCATCTTTCGGGGTACATAAATTCTCAAAATACTCGGATGTGGAGTAGTAAAACCCTCATATTTTTGTCGAATCATTTAAACTTGGTGTTTGGCTAGCAGTTTCTCGCCGCAGAATTGTTGGACCTATCTTTTTAAATTTTGCAATTATTGGCGAGAGGTATAGAAACATTTTGAATAAATTTATTGAACAGCTACACGAAGATGAATTAGGCTTACCACAAGCAAGCGCCATAGACGGAAAATATATAGTGTTCCGACTGCACTATATGTTTTCCGCCTATGGCGCCTATTGTGTTCGAAATATTCCACTCTTCACTAAATTCTTGTGCTATGGTAATCCATTCTTCTTGACCGCTTGTCATCTGTTGCCATTATCTCTACTTTTGCAAAGGTTTTTGAAATGTTGATTTATAAACATTTATATTATGGTACCAGACCACATATTTCTAATGCACAACATGGGTTTATGTCGCGAAAGTCTACTACAACTAATTTAGCACTGATATCCCAGGAAATAGCTCAGACTGTTGATGCTGGTGGCCAGCTGGACATTATTTACATGAACTTTTCCCGTGCATTTGATTTATTGATCACAGCATTTATTGGAAAAGTTAAGCTCCTTTGGCATTAGTAAATCGTTGCTGAGATTATTTCGAATTATATTTATTATCTAGACTCTTCTGTTCCACTTCGGGAGTACCACAGGGGTCAAACCTTGGGCCGCTATTATTTAGTATCTTCATCGATGACCTTAGCAAGTCTATTAACTATTCGGTATTGGCACATGCTGATGATGATATTAAGATTTATCACAGGATTGACTCCTTGGTGGATATTAACTCATTGCAAACAAATGCTGACAGAATCTATAGCTGGTGTTTGTGTAATAACTTAAGATTGAACACAGATAAGTGTTTCCTGGTGTCTTATTCTAGAAAGATTAATAGAATTGAGTGGCGCTACACGATTAATAATGTTAAGGTTTCTCGTCAGTCTTCGATTAAGGATACAATGAAAGATTTTCATTTTCGGATCATGTCTTTAATGTCACAGCTGCTGCTTCTAGATCTCTTGGATTTATTATTCGTACATGCATGTATTTTAATAACATCGATACTATTAAGACTCTTTTCTTTGCTCACGTAATGTCAAAGCTCGAATATGGATCCATAGCCTGGTATCCTTTCTATGGTGCTCAGATTAATCTACTAGAGCGAATCCAGCGCAAATTTTTGAAATACCCTCCCTTCAAGTGTGATGGACGCTACCCAGTGCGTGGAATTAATTACGACGAGTTACTTATGAACGAGAACGATATGGCGTCGTTTCACTCTCAGAAAGAAGAAAAACCACCAGCGCTCTATTTAGGCGGAATATCGTTACTGGTAAGGTAGACTCACCTGACTTGCTATCCAAAGTTTATTTTCTTGTGCCACGTTTGGAATCAAGATCAACGCCATTACTTCATATTGCTACAGAAAGGCCGAACATATCGTTTAAGACGCCTATGGTACATTCGGCACAGAATTTTAATATGCTGGGAATGGATTTGTCGTGATTGTCATACGTTTTTCTTATTTTGTTAATCATACGTATTTAGTGTGATTATATGTGTATCTATGTTTATATATTACATGTACTTGATCATATGTATTAACTGTTATACTTCTCTTTTACCCAGTTCTGGATAATATCTGTTGGGCATTTAATAAATTATTATTATTATTATTATTATTATTATTATTATTATTATTATTATATGTAAAAGTTTGCAAATAATGATTGATACAAAGCTAATGTCGCCAAGAAGTGCAGACCCAATAGCTACTATGCTTTTTCATTGCTACTATGATTTTTAATGTATTAAGAATCGGATTTAAAAAAAAATTAAATATCTTCCAAAATATTGAAGATAGGTATAGAATACTTAGCAAAAAAAAGATAGCTAATAAAGCATTTCATATAACAATTTAAAAAAAATAGAGGGTGGTGTAGGAGATCTTTTAGCGCTCGAACTTTCACTAACGAACTTTCACTAACACCCAGTATACATTATAACAGTTTCCGTACAAAAGTATCTCATGGCACACCTTGTGCAAGCTCCATACTAAGTTATTATATTTTATGCCAGAGCACCTTCGAATTGGCACTTAAAACCCTTGTCCGGGCAAGACATTTTACTAACGTAACCGGGCAGTTCGGGCCTGGTAGGCCCGGTGCTTTTAGTATGTGTTTTTACTTACAGAATTAATGAAACAAAGAGTTTATGGGAATTATATATTTAATACCATTTATAAATAACATTAATTACTTACTGATCTTAAATTTTATTCATTTCTGGCAATTATAACACAAAACTTTTGATGAAGAATGTTCGTTACAAATGTTTTGTTTGCACTCATCACAACATTGTCTTTGTTTCCTGTCTTTTGTTTTAGGACACATGTAGCACCTTCTTCTAGAATTTGCTTTAGTTTCAGTTCTTGCTCTCTTTGCCGGCGTTGCTTCTTCACCTACAAACTCGCTGACACATTGTTGGATGGTACGAGGAAGTTTCGCCTTCCTTCTTTGAATGTGCGGAAGAACTAGGTTTTCAGATACATCTACTAGAAACAATCTCCTTTTTTGGTGTTTAGCTTTATTCCAATTTGGGTTCAAATTCATCCAAGTAACATATGCTGCAATGCCGCTTACGTCGAGAAGGTTCATAAAAAATGTAAATGACCAACGATTTGTTCTGCGTTTACATGTGTATTTATGAGCCAATTAGTCTAACGTCTCCACGCCACATTTTGTGCTGTTATAATACAGAATTATTTCCGGCTTTTTTTTATCGTCATCGTTACAGTTATTAGTATGATGCATCGTTGACAGAGCCAAAACACTTTTGTTTTTCTTTGGAACGTATGACACTAAAGACGCTTTTTCTGTAAATCCGAAAATGGACGTTTGTTCTTCACGTTTTCTATTGGGCAAAAATTCGGTTGGGATGAAGCGTTTATTTTTCCTTACGGTACCAACGCTCGTCAACCCATTTGTCAATAATGTTTTTGCTAATGATAAGTCCGTAAAATAATTGTCGAATGTGACATTTCTGTTTGTATTATAATAAGGTTGTACGTGCTGCTCCACTACCTGTGTTGCGAGGCCCTTGGCGATTTGATTTCCTTCCTTTCCAATATAGGGAATACCATTTAGAGGATAGTAGGTTTCAGAGTCACACGCCCACCAGATCTTCATTCCATATTTGTCTGGTTTGGAAGGCATATATTGTCTAAATGGACATCTTCCTCGAAAGGGTACAAGTTGTTCGTCCACTGTGATGTTTTCTCCGGGGAGGTAGTGCTTTTTCAGATTGTTATTTACTTTTTCCCAAATAACTCGAATAGGTGCAAGTTTATCGTTCTTCCTTCTTTCGGAACGTGTACCTTTGTCATCAAATCGTATAAATCGCAACAAGCTTTTGAATCGTTTCAATCCCATCGTTGCTCGAAAAATTGAAGGGCCATATAATCGACTCCATAGCACATCGTAGCTAGTATCATTAGCACTTAGGTGACCGGCAGTTAGAAGCAAACCAAGAAAAGCGCGAATTTCGATATTATCACATGGTTTCCAGTGAATATCTATCAGTACCCTCTCTGCCTCCTTGTTTGTATGTGAAGCAATTTCGGTAAGTACAGCTTCATCAATAAATAAGAGAAATGGATCAATTGGATCTTCAACAATTTTTCCCGGCGGTGAGATAACCTTATGCATTTGCGATTTTATTATATTGCACGAACGAACCCGTCCTGTCGAAGGAGGCTGGCTGCTCCACACTGAATCATCTTTAGCAACAAATTTGGAAATACTGACAACAGGAGTGTCACACAGTCACTGACTGCCTTCTTGCACGTCTTCCGTTTCACTAGCATTAGAAAGGTGGTCCTCTTCTTCCTCATCTTCGACATCCGACTCAAAATTTACAGGCGCCTGGTCATCGTCCGATAGGTTTTCCAGTATATCTGCGAGTTCGGCGTCCGATAAAAATTTTCTCGACATTGCTGAATGATTATAACACTTTCACTATAATGCATAAACTAAAAGCAATGATCAAAAAATGCTCGTATATATACAAATACACAGGGAACCCCTACTTTAACCAATATTACTTTCCTCGAAAAATTACGACCTATATACGTCATCAAATGTATTTGCTGCACAAATGACACAAAAATGATCGGAAACACTAATTATGTAAAGGGGATTAGAAAACAAAAACGGAAAATAAAGTTACCATAATTGCCTAAAGTATGGGCCTGCTAAGTCCGGCTTGTCCGTTAATAGGATTTTAAGTACAATCCGTCAATTAACTAACGATTATTCATAATTTAACAAATATTACTTAACAGTAATTAACATTTCTGAGGAATTCTAAAGAGCATTAAGTCGTACTAAAATTACTCATTAAGATATCGAATTTTTTATCGTTTAAAGATGCACATAGAAATGTCACTTCTTCTCTTTAATTGTAAATATCTCGAAAACTATTGGCTCTAGCTCCTAAGTAACCTTAACAGAAAATATTCCAAATTTATCGTGTTATCAAAAATAAGATTTATATATAAGCCAATTTAAAAAAAAATATTTTTTGTGCCAGAGATTTACGGAACATTCTACACATTTTTAGAATTTGCAGCAATAGCAACCTTATGAACTCCAATATTTGAGCTTTTTATTATATTCATCCTTAATAAGCAAATGTATTTTCTCAAATCTTAGATTCACCAGGTATATGTATATAATAGTGATACTTTATTATTAATAACTTATTTTAGCATTAAATAATTCATACACGTATGGTAACTTGTTATTACAGCCAATATACGACAGTGTTATAATCGTATATTGGCTATAAATACATTGGAGTTTATTTAAATAAATTATTAAATAAGATAAGTGCAAATAATGATTATGAATGCAACAATACATTAAACAATTTATATTGAATTGATTTGACCTTTATTAGATGTAAATTCATTTTAACTATTTAAATAGAATCACAATAATATTTACAACTGCTATTTCTTTTTGAGGAGAATGATTTCGCGCCACAGTAGCTTACAAGTTATCTTTCGCTATCTATAATTAAATTCATAAAGTGTGGTCAGAATGTCACGAGACCAGCGCAAAAAACCTTTTTTAACAAGAAGCAGAACGCAAACTGACTTAAAAGAGATAGGTATATTACAATTTAAAAACACTGACTCGTGTGAAACATGTAATTGACATTACAGTGTCGGTCATTATAGTGTTTACGTTTATATCTACTGATTTTGATCATTTTTCACATTGAGCTATCGTGTCTTTTTATTAATTTAGTAATAGTGGAAATTGCTGCTGGTTTAAAGGAACTGGTATTTTTATAGTATTGTAAAATATTTGTCTTTCTGGGTTCTTATATAAAACGGTAATTTAAACACACACTATACTAACAATAAAAACGGAATACACTAAATAACTAATTTTCACAATAAGTATTTATTTATATAATATCACTCGACGATGATTATTTGTGGAATGGCTTAAATCCCTCTTAAGTGCTATTTAAATCCAAGAACAAATTTTCGCATATTAGCTTTCCTCGATCCATCTGCATTGACATTTTTGTAGACGGTGCTAGGCCGTGTGATACCTGACGTAACGTCGGATGACTCATCACAGTCAATTTTTCAACTAATAATGATTTAATTGCACAGGAACTGCCTTGTATTAAATAGATGAACAGTAATAGAAAATATTATAGGCTATTACTACGTATATATACATAAGCTCCTGGACAAAATTAACGCATCACTTATAGTAAGTGGCAGATTTCTCCAAAAACCTTTATTATTGAAATTAGAACGTATGAATTGTAATAAAAACACTAACTTTTAACAACGTTTTCAACGTGATACAATGTTAATTTAACGAAAATGTTACAGTAATATCTAAACTTGAAGGCACAGTGAACATTTAGAAATTATAAAAAGTTCTTCTAAAATTAAATAGAACTTTAAAATTATAAAATGAATATCGGATATTACTTCCCCTTGCTCTTATTACTAATTCTATTCGTCTAGGCATACTACTAATTACGTTGCAGGTGGTGGCTTGAGGAATATTCTCCCATTCAGCAACCACAGCTTCTTCAAGTTCCCTAAGAGTCGTAGGAGCAGGTATATGGTGTCTTACTATCCGTTTAAGTGCACACAAGCAGATGCTCTATGGGATTCATGTCCGAGATTCCATAACCTGAATATTCACCTCTCGAAGGTAGTCTATTACGTCTACAGCAATGTGTGGTCGAGCGTTATCTTGCATAAAGTGGAAATTAGCACCGATAAATGGAGCAAATGGCACAACATGCTCTTCTACAGTATTCTTCATATAAAAATTTGCATTCATTAATCTCCTGTGAATAGGTACCAACTCCGTGCGAGAGTTAAAACAAATTGCTCCCCAGAACACTACTGACCCACCACCAAATGGAAATCTTCGAGAGATATCAGTAAACCTCTCGTGTGATCTTCTCCAAACACACTCACGCCCATATTATTTATTTAGCGCATGGTCTACAAGGGAAAGATAAAAACACGTATACATATATCTGTTAAATGCAAACAAATAGGCAGTGTAAATATAATAATTCTGGTCATTTGGTTCTTACGAGATCCATCTGGTATATCGCCAAGTATTCTTTTCTTTTTCTTGCCCAAGTATAAAGCCAGGATCAAAATTTTGTGGACTGGCTGCCAGCATTCTAGTTCATTTAGCGTTACCCAGGGTGCACCACGAGGAGGCGAACTAGACTGCACCCCATCTGGTGACTTCAGACTGTCTCGTGTTTCATCTGAAAACAAAACTCATTTCCAGCCGTCAATAGTCCAGTTTTTATGAGCTCTAGCAACACGCAAATCTATGTTGCCTGGTGAGCAGTGGTGCAATTGCTGGTCTTCTACTCTATCTCTACGTTTCGGACTTCTACTAGAGCTATGCATAACTCGGAACTGGTCGATCGTCTCGTCCTTAAAGCAAGTTGTCTTAGAAATCGATCATCTACTTCATTTGCAGACCTTTTGCGACCTTTACTCTTGCTTTAGAGAAAGTCCCAAGTTCATTAAAACGTTTAACCGTCCGACTTGTTGTTGACTGTTTAACGCCTAACAAATTAGTCACATAGCGCTGGCTACGACTATTATTAACCAGAGCTATTGCTTGCGATGCTTCATGTTCCCTTAAATAACGTTGACGATTCATATATTGAATCCTAGCTATACTAGGCAGTGTATTTTATTATTTTAAACAAATTAAAATCAAACTAATGATCAACAAAATTAATTGACCAATTTTTGTTTAACAGCTTTTTATGAAATTAACACCGCATACACTTATTTGCAAACTTAAAACCCTAAAAACATCAAATAATTACCATTATTTTTCAATAATGACACACGGCATCCTAAGCTACTTACATACTAAATTTCACGAATTAATACCGTAAAAATAAAACTGTGTTTAATATATTAAGTCGTGTAATTTACATATTTCCAGTTGAAAAGTATATTTTGTTTGCGAATGTAGTCTATTTTATGTTTTATAAACTGTTCAAGAAGAAGAAGAACATGGCGTGGTAAAGATGCATATGAAGAACATAGTAACGATATTGATTTATTTACAGAAGATATAAATTTTCATAACGATAAAAAGGAGTTTGTTTAGAGATTTAGGCTAAGCAAATAGTTTTGAATGCTTACAATAACTTAAAATCGGAAAGTGACAAATCTACACCTGAGTCTGATTAAAAAGAACATCAAAGTTAACAGAAGTAAGTACCTTGTGGAACAATTTACAAATTTGTCATATATGGTATTCAAACAAGGAAAAAGAGAAGCGATAAAGGATTCTTAAGGAAAATTCCAATTTGGCAAGTGAATATTATTCGTCAAACAATTTATAATATGTATAGGCAAAATCAAGTTCTTACCGTGTTGAGTTTATGGAAAAGGCTTATTCAAAACGATACGAAAATGCAGTGCTCAATTACAACAGTATAGTGAACGTTGAAAGCAATGGTTTTAAATGTCACAGAATTGATAAACGGCGTGCCATCATAGAATCAGAAAGGATGGGGAAACTCCGTTCTAAATATTTAAGGACTATAAGAAAAGTTAAGGTTGATGGCCATTTTATTTGTTACTTAGACAAAACGTGGTATAATACCCACGACACCGAAATAAAAGGTCAGATTGATAATATAGCTATGTTTTGTTTTACTGTGCCTTCTTCAAGAAGAAAGAGAATAATAATTATTATTCTTTGTTGTAGCACTAATTTATCTAGTATAACATTACCAGTTTGACCTGGAATATTTTTCAATAAATTTTCACAATGTTCTACAATAGAAATTGACTCTAATAAAGATATTTGGTCAGGCTCTATGTTTTTTTAATCAATCCCCTTAAAAAACTATAATGAGTTTTAATATATGTCAACTGATCTAGAATCTTGCGTCTTTCAAATAAACTTTCGAATTTTATAATTGATTCAACTGACTCAGAGAAATATGATACAATGTTTTTTATATGATTTCACTTCTCATCTGATTGATTATATTATAAACTAATGAATGGCTAAATAAAGCTTAATTTTATGCAAAATATGTACTTTTTTATACCGCCAATCGCATTATTTCAGTGTAGAATGGATATATCCACAATATTGAGGTGATATTCTTAATAATAAAAAATAAGTTTATTACATAAAATCCGAACTCTAATTATTAAATTGAAAATAATTTTGAGAGAGGAAATCTGACAATGCCTTTAAGATTTGATGTTGAATTAGAAGATCTACTTTTTTCTTCAATAATGTTAACAACATCTTTAGACGGATCGCTAGGAAACAAATTTCAAGCTCAAACAAAACCATTGTCCTATTATTAGTTAATTCTATTTTTTTTAGTTCTTGGGCTAGTTGTAGGGGATTTTTATACTATAGATATTATTACGAACGGCGGCTTGTACTGGATATCGTGATGTGGATGTGCCGTGCTAATAATAATGAAATTATTCTAAGATAAATAAAATAATTAGTGGTGCTGGTGAAGTTTCTTCAAAGGTCCAGGACGTGCGTGATGATTGTTAATTATAATATATATATAACTTACTTACTAAATAAATAAAACACATAAGCGTTGTCCTTAAAGTTTGTATTTATATTTACATAAGAGAAATTTAAATTGATATATTTAAAAGTAATTAAAACAAAAGTAATATGTTCACGAGGAGCGGTAAATAAGTAATTAAAAATTAACACAAAAAAAATACTCTGAAACGAACGTTTAATTGAGCAGTAAATTAAGGGTTAATTGAATACGATTAATATAAAATAATCTCTGTATCCAACAATACAGAGTTACCTTTGTGTAGCGATGATGGTCACGTGGCCTCCGCAGATATACCTGGTCAGTATATGTAGAGCGATTCTTAGAAGCGAAAGACACCGGCCGGCATCGTGGCGTGTACTTAGACAGTACGATGAGTAAGATCTGTGTGTTACGAGAGTTCTAACGAGAAGCTATCTGATAATTTTTGTGTCGATAGAAAAGGTCTAGAAAAGATCTGTTTTATGATCTGTCGAAGAGAGGGTCGATATCTTGAGTAATAATTAATAAGAAGCGGGACCTAAAGAGTTGTTCTATCGATGGCATAAATATTATTAAAATATCCCTTGTGACTTAAGCTTCCTAATGATATGAAACACAACATATAAAGGAAGATGTATGTAATTAATTAAAAGAATTTAAAACGAAATGTAAATACAAAGAAATTCCACAGTGACGGTTGTTGTCGGGTCAGGTAGAAAACGAAGGGTCTCGGTTAAGATATAACAAAAGAGATGCTTTCTCTTTGTAACGAAAATGTACAGAAAAATGTCTAAGTTAAATATAAATTTAAATCGAGATATTCAAAGAAGAAATATATTATTTAAAAATAAATTAAAATATTCTTGCTAAGCGTAACAATATGTGTATATAATTGTAGTACTTAGTAATTATCAGAGAGCAGACTTGGACGATCGATAATTCATAACCCATAGACGTTCGCCTTGTATTGGCAATAGGTTTATTTCTGTAAGCGAACCGTGAGTTTCGAACAATTTGATACGTTTGGCCACTGCATAAGTGGCACATACCTACACATATGCAGTTAATATGCATCTGTCAATGCACAGAGCGAATGTAATAAATTGAAAGTGTAAAACATTACTATGAACAACTAAAATTTGTTCAAGGCGTTCCTATGTTAAATTAGTTCTTTTCGATGTTAAAACGTCTATAAAAAAAGAAAATATCCGTTAATTCCGTAAATTAAACTTAATATTTAAAAAATATATAGGAGAAATATACAATATAACAATATAAAAAGGATTTTTTTAAATACTAAACGTTGTAACCAAATAATCAGAATAATTGAAACAGGTAGGTAAACCCCACCAGTTTTGTATAATACAAAGGTATTTTTAATAATATAAAATATTATTAAAAATCTGATGTGAAGAACACAAATGCAGGTTCACTATTAATATTTTCTGTGAACGTGTCCGAATATATCCTATCCCCAGAGACGTAGATACGTATTTCACCTTTCTACAGGCTCATCGGTACGCCCCTGCTGGAGAAAGGATATTCCCAGACACATTCACAGAAAAGAACCACATCGCCCTATCACCGTAATTATTCAGACCGAGCGCAGAAGTAAATTCGGCGCTGCCTGTTGTCAGACAGCCGAAGTACCTCGCATACCGTCCACATAATTAATGTGAAGTAACGACGTCCTTCCAAAGGTTGGCACAGCCAATCTCTCTAGAAAACTGCATTTTGTTTGTGACTTCACTCATACTACGGCTTAACCGCATGTGTAATGTATCAGAATAATTGAAACATACATGAGTAGGTAAACCCCACCAGTTTTGTATAATACAAAGGTATTTTTTATAATATAAAATATTATTAAAAATCTGGTGTGAAGAACACAGAATAATTACGGTGATAGGGCGATGTGGTTCTTTTCTGTGAATGTGTCTGGGAATATCCTTTCTCCAGCAGGGGCGTACCGATGAGCCTGTAGAAAGGTGAAATACGTATCTACGTCTCTGGGGATAGGATATATTCAGACACGTTCACAGAAAATATTAATAGTGAACCTGCATTTGTGTTCTTCACACCAGATTTTTAATAATATTTTATATTATTAAAAATACCTTTGTAACCAAATAACATTGAAAGAAACGAAACCAGAAACAATCCCTTATAGAAGAGAATAATAGATATTTATGTATTAAGGGAATAAAGGACAGTTTTAATCCCGAGACAGTAAGTAATGCCTGAGCGACCGTAGAGAGCGAGGGCATTTTCTGTTGAGGGATTATAGACGTTTATTCCCGAATTACATACAAAACTTTTCTCCCGACCTTAAATGTAATAACTTATTTCATTATTAGTTTGGCAGTTGATTGATAGATTGATCTGATGTCATTCAATTAAGTTGGTTTGTCATGAAAATGTGCATAGTTTCTGGTTACTAAGGTAAAACGAGTTTGTTTGTGTCTATATATAAATATTGTAAACTTATCTAATGTTACTATTACGATTACAAAATAAAATTGATTGATATATTTAAATGCTTCGTCAATCTGACAGTTAAATTAATTTTGACTTAAATAAATGAACCAAAAGTCATTCACTACAGTATTCACTTTATTCCCTAGGGAAAATCGAATATTTTATTCCCTAGAGAATAAAGTAGTCTAATATATGTCAATTGTCAGATGTATAAGATGACACTTTATTCTTGGTCGGGAGAAAAATATATACTATCTCAATAACAATAAATACATACCGTACGAACGCCGGGGAGTGATTGATCTACCACAATGTAGTAAGACGAAGACGAATAGCTAGTTTATGTGGTTAGGGTTGAGAGAGTATATTCAATCGGGTTCTACTGTCTAACTGTACGGGCGTTCCCTTTCTTTATCCAACACATTCTACATACGATCTAAGAACGAATAAAATAATCTCTCTCTAACACATTGAATATTCCTATCAGTCGGTCATTGTGTTCAAGCAAGGCCAATATACTTGCAGTTGGCCAGTCATTACTTATATATCCATCGATCGAACGACGTTGGGCACACGGTATATGTCTATGCATGTAAACACGAGAATACACTTCGGAAATTAGCGGATATAGCGAAATAATATATAAATATATATTCCGTCTTACACGCTACTGTAAAATAGAATTTTATGAATTTATAGACACAACAACGACGGAAATAACAACATCTGCTCGACGATGCAATCGAGCAAGCAAATAATGGGGCTGTTATAAAATGCATACTACACCTGACCGTCACAACGTTTTATCGGGCCAATTGGTCATCCAATCGTTTCAGTCCGCTGTCTGGTAATTATGTCAAACAAAGATTTTCAAATTTTAAATAATAAGGCTATACAAAAGATACTACCGGTCAACAACCCGCGCTTAAATTAGATTACCTGACTAGTACAGGCTGGTCCAAAATGACCGAAGGGGTTTGAGTTCATTATAACTTCTTATTTAAGACATAATTATTAAATTTTTTTTATTTTAAATACAGTATATTAATGGAGAATATTTTTAATTTAATTATGAAAAATTATATCTCGCAATGACCGAAGGGGTTTGAGTTCATTATAACTTCTTATTTAAGACATAATTATTAAATTTTTTTTTTAAATACAGTATATTAATGGAGAATATTTTTAAAAAAATTATATCTCGCAATGGATCGTTGATTTGAGAAATAAAGTTCAACGATTTTGGCACGTTGTTCAATTGTGTACTGTTCCATTTTAAATTTAAAAAGTTATAAGAAATTAAAACCCCTTCATTTTGGGCCAGCCTGTATATACTTTGTTTTGTAATTAGATTTATCTATTAGTGTGTAAAAGTGACAGTGTTGGAGAAACAGTTGTTACTATAACCAAATATTTGTGAAAATTGTACAATCGTGTTTCTTTTTTAATTTTACAACGAACTCTCGTCAAGTAAATGCCACATCGCTTAATAGCGAAGGATTTTATTTGGCCCTTGACATTAACTTCAACTAAATATCCAACACTAAAAAGTTGTAATGTGTACGAATGAATATTGAATTGATTCAGTTGGAGATCTTATATCGCCTCGTAGATCGAAACTTTTTGGAATGCTGCTAAGACCGGCCGAATCCGATTGGTGGTTCTCGCGGGCCGGTGTTGACGCGTAATCCATAATTTGGAGACTGTCAAGCAGCTGAATCACAATTTCGGAATAGATTTAATTAATGCTTAATAATACACATAATGATTTTGTAATTGCTATGTGTATTATATATTTATTTCCACGTGTAAGCGTTTAGAACATAGCTTAATTTTAAAGTGATTGTTAAAAGAACAAGGTCGCCGACAAATGTAAATGAATCTTTAATCACGCACATAAATTTTTTTCATATCATCAACAAAATTATAATTGATATTATTATGTCTAATTATATAACAAAAATATTTTTAATAATATGAAATCTTAAAAAACGGATGTGAAGAGCACAAGACAAGTTCATATATTTGTGAAGTTATCTTTTTCGGAGATACGTATTTCATTATTCTACAGAATCATCGGTAAGCGCCTGCTGGGGAAGATACATTCACAAAAACAACAACTTCGCTATTTCACAGAAATTTCTGTGAGATAGCGAAGTTGTTGTTTTGTGAATAATATTTTATTTTATTAAAAATACTTTTGTATTTTACAAAATTGGTGAGGTTTTACCTACTTAAGTAGGTATCAAATTATTTTGTTAAATAAACAACCTTAATTTTTCTACATAATCTCCTCTTAATCCTATACATTTGGTCCATCTGTGTTCAAGCTTCTTTATTCCGTCTGGAAAGTTATTTTCTTCTAGCCCTGCAAAATAATCAACCACTGTTGAAGTTAGCTCTTCATTTGTGTAGAACTTTTTGCGAGGAATTTTTTTAATTTAGGGTATAGATGAAAGTCTGATGACTATGAACCTATCCAAATACAAAAACGGCCAAGAAAAGGTTGTAGCACGTTAGGTTTTCTTGTTACATTAGACAAACCACACGTAGAAATGGTACCAGGTAATATTTATTGAAAAAATGATTTAACAAATTGTTTAACAAAATATTGATTTGGAACACACTAATTTCTTTTATGGGGGGGGGGTCACATCTTCTCTCTTTAAAAACCTAAATTAATCACCCAACATGGCTAGATCCCATCGTCCTTGGTACCGAATTTCCATTGTCCTGCTCGTCTGCGTCGCTGACAATGAGAATGGAGAAAGTGAATTTCTAATGACATTCGGCAACCAAATGATTCGTATGAGTAATAGTTCATTCATAGTTCGCATCCATATTGTTACCTAAAAATCCATTCACTACACTTACAAATGATCTCCAAGCTCTGAGTTCTTGCGCGGTGAGCTTTTCTATAAAATGAACATCGTCCAGCAATTTTCTAATTTGTGATCCAATAAAAATGCCTTCTTTTAATTTGGCGTCTCTTAACTTGGGTATTTAAATACTTCATAGCCTTCATAAAGTTTTTTATGAGTCGAAGATTAATGTAAAAAGGCAAAAAAACATTCTTTTTGATCTACAACGGGCACATCCTTAACATTTTGAGTTCCCTGATGAAATTCACTCCTTTCCGCCAAAATTTTGGTTACATAATTACATAATGTTCATTCACTGTACGACTGTCCCACAAACAAAGAAGACGGCAATATTTAGAAAATCCTACCTGAAGTCCTAGTAAAATTATTATAACTGTTAAATCCCCACATATCCGCCATTTGTATCGGTTGTAGTTTATTGCATCTAGAAGGATGCGCAAATTTTCATAGGTTTCTTTCATTATCATTGAATGGGCAAGTTGTATAGATGATTTTAAATTTCCATTGCGCAATAACACAGCTTTTAAACTATATTTCGATGAGTCTATGAACAAGCGCCACTCACAAGAAGAATGCTCGATATTAAGATCCTGCATTAAACCATCGAAATCAGTACACGCACGAATTTTCCATATTGTAAAATGAAGAAAACGTAACATTTCTTTTCCTAAAGTCGTAATTTTTGTTTCCTTGGCTAGTAAGTTTCACTCCTTAAAAGACGGGAAGCAAGAAGTTCTGACTGTTGCTTCGATAACCACAAATCACGTACTAAATTATTTCACTCAGTTTGAATAATCAACTGTGGCTCGCCGGAATTGGAACCTGGAGTAAAATTGGATTCGGTACACTTTTACACACGAATTTTAGAGATGACGTCACAAAACTGGTTTTTGGTAAATTAGACTTGAACTACATTTCATTTAAGATTCAAATTTTGTAAATGATTTACAAATGATTATTTTACACATACAAATATAAACCAATCAGATTCGTGTATTACTGAAGCAACTCGAAATTACAGCGGTAATTTATCGATAATTTTCATAGTAGAATAATTAGGCGTTGTTATGGAAATGCGGTTAATAAGGATAGACATTTCTAAAGTTCTGTCAAAAAACTGATTTCATTGTCACAAAACAGTGCTGAGATTTGGGGAAGAATCAGTTGTAAACATTGATCAAATAGTAAAACAAGCTGAACCGGCTAATACGAAAAAGAGTAAAGCGTCAATTTGGCGACACCTTTGTGAGTTTTGTGATGCGAAAAACTACAGCATCGAACAAAATGTTACAGAAGAGGAACTTGCAGATATTCTGAAAGACCGGGCCTTCAATATGAGGAAGGTGAATGGGGAAGAATATAAAGAAGGTGTTGTTAAAACGATGTGGAATGTCACGGCAAAATTGCTACAAGAGAAGTTTAATAACGAATATAACAGAAAAATTGATCCTTTTCAGAGCATCGTAATTAAAGCAGCCCGCGACGCAAGGAACTCCAAAAGGAGAATTCTTCAAGCGATACCTGGTAAACGGAAAGTGAGTTCTGCAGCTTTCAGAAAAACGAATATGAAAAAATGATAAATGTTTGGGATGAAGAAAATCCAGATGGACTACAAAAGAAATTTTACCTGATAGTGGCGATTGAATTGGCATGGCGAGGAGGAGAAGGCGCGGCATGTTTGATTCACTACTTCCGAGAAGAAATGAACGTATACAATACCCCGACTGGAAGAATAGAGTACAATCCCATATTCACGAAAACTACCCAAGGTGGAGCACAAAAATGTGCTGACAGTAAATGGTTGATTCCCAACAAAGTAAAACCAAGTAATTGCCCAGTCAGACTTTTTAAAAAACTCATTTCAAAGAGGACAGAAAACGCTCGTATAAAAAGTGATTCTCTTTTTAACTGTCAATCCAGCGTGGAATAAGAAAAAAGGTAGCTGGTATAAAAATAGGCGTATTGGAAGAAATGAAATTTTGAAATGGTTTAAGAAAAGTGCTGAATTCGCTGGTTTCAACACAGAAAACCAAAAAATAAGTAACCATTCCAGTCGCGCGCCAGCTGTGTCAAATTTAGCAAAAGCTGGTGTAAATGAGCAACAATTAATTAAAATTTCTGGCCATAGTAGTTCGCATTCTATTAAGCCGTATCTACAACTAGATAAAGAACACCATGAAACTATTATTAATCAAATGCTAGGAAATAGTTACAACAGTGCAAATATTGATTCAAGCACATACAATAAAAAACATGTATATAACAATTGTACCTTTCAGTGTACTAATTTATACATGAATTAATAAATAAAGAGTTTAGATAAATTTCATTTTGTATTACGTAAAATAATCTAATCAAATACCATACGAGCTTTGAATTAAAATCGATAATTTCACTCATACTTCCTGCATAACGACTTCGACTCGTGTCAATTTGACAATTAAACCACTCCAGCCCTACGGGCTGTCGTGATTTAAATCCTTGTCCAACTGACACTCGTCTTCGTCGCTATGCAACAAGCATTCGTGAAATTATCGATAAATTCAAAGCTCTTATGGTATTACTACAGATAATTTATACTTCTAAACTACCTATAATAAATTCTCCATGTGATGACCATTGGTTTGAAGACATAATGTAATTCTTTTATTTAAAGAATTTCTGATCCGTCCATAAATATTTTGGTTTTGTCTGAACTCATTGTAGGCATTTTGACCTTGTAACCGAAGTTGCCCACGCGTTTGTATTGGAACAGAGTACAGATAAGGTTTAAGAAAACCCCATATGCAAAAATCACAGGAATTTAAGTTCGGAGACCTAGCTGGCCTTTGTAATAGTCCGTTTCCACAAGTATCATCCAGATATTGACCCACAATTCTACTAAAATAAACCGCATGGCGAAGATTTAATAGAACTTCATTTAGTAATGTGGGTAAAATATTCTGAAGAAAATTTAGGTACACTTCACCTATTAATCGACTGGGCAACTCTACAGATCCATCTAGATTGTTATTTACAATACCAATCCACACATTAATACTAAACCTATGTTGATGTTTGGTTTCTTTCACAACATAGGGATTATCGCCTACGTATGCATAATAATAATAATTATGTAAATTAGTAATTCCCTCATTGGTAAAACTAAATCCATCGGAGAACAAAATATGTGAAAAAATTTTGGAACTTCAAATTTCTTATTTCTTAACAATTCATAAAATGCTACACGAGCTAGAAAATCACCCTTCAACATAGCATGCGCCTTTTGAAAATGAAACGGGTATAAGTTCTCTTTACGTAGAATATTATTAATAGAAGACTTGAAAATTTTTGGATGTATCGCTGACAGTCTTCGAACACTTAATTCTGGGTTATCTTCAAGATCCATGAAAATAGCTTCTTCGAATTCTTCAACTACAACGGACTACCGGTTTATTTTTTTAGGAACACCGATCTAGTTTCCCGCAACTTTTGTCGAAAGGCGGTAAAAGTTGTATGAGTGTTAAAGCCAGTTCCCACTTATGCATTAAAATGCAGGAAGTTTTGATGCATGAAAAGTATGCATTTTTTAATGCATGACTTTCTATGCATCAAAAATTGCAAAGATATTCACATCTATGCAATTCCATGTGCAGTAAAATAAAAAAAGAAAAAAGTAGCTAGGGATTTAATTTTTAGGCAATCACAAAATTACTTGACAGATGGTAACGTAAATTTTGTGGTTTTAATTCGGCATAAAAAGTCTATTTTTTTCTATTAACTATGGATTATGAAGAAATATTACTTTTATTAATAATTGGAGCAAGTGCTTCACTGCTTTTACCATCTCCGAGAAATCTTAAAGCAAATTTGAATTTGTAATTTTACGAAAATGAACCTGTAAAAGCTATAAAATTGAAAAATAAAAAATATATGTCTATTACTATCACATGTTAACATTTACCATTCAACAACAAAAGTAAGGTGATATATTTTCGATATTAAAAATGAAACCGTTAAAACACATAATACCAATGTAAAATTATATATTGGTAACGCAGTATTCCCTAGCTTTCACTAGAATTGCATGCAATTTATTGCACGAATTTGGAACATGTTGTAAAGCCGTGCAGTAAAAAATGCATGCATTTCTGTTGCATGCAATTGCTGGAAATGCATAGTGTGAACGCAAAAATGCAGCATTTTACTTGTGCATTAAAAAATGCAGCATTAAAATGCACAAGTGGGAACAAGTGGCCTTTAGGAAACTTTTCTGCATATCTATGTTGTGCCGCTAATGCGTTACAATTAACTTCTCCCGTAGATTAAATGTACTATATGTGCATATTCTTGACTATTGAACGAAACCATTTTTTTTAAATAAATAGACTAGAAACTGACTTTAAACTGTATGAAATTATTATTATGGCGATAATGATTTTTGACATTGTCATTTTCTGTTTTTTCTTGAAGCCGTAATGTAACAAAATCCTTCCATCTAGCTTTTACATTTACATTAAATATGAAATACGAAAAAAACAAGGCCGCTCCACATCGAACGTATTTTCTTGAAAACGGTTGATTTTTCCGATGTTTAGCAAGAGAACCTTTTTAACATTAAAAGCATCATAGAATTATAATCTTGCAAAAAAATTATAATTAATCACAAAGGAAAAAAGTTGTCAAGAATGTATAGGGCCCTTGACACCTCTCAAAAACTGTATGCGATAGTCACTGGCCAATAAACGTAGAAAGTGTAAATTATCATTTGTAAATCATGTACCAAATTTGAATCGTAAATTAAATCTAGTTCAAGACTAATTGACCAAAAACCAGTTTTGTGACGCCATCTCTAAAATGCGGTAGCTCCCTTAAAAATAATTTCCGGACCCAAGTTGACTTTTTTTCATACTTTTGTATGTAAAATCACCCCTTTCATTCTGTAGGGATTGTTCGTGGACACGCTGTATATATAGGGCAAAGTGGTAAAAGGATTAAGAAACAAAGCACATAGGATATCCTCAATACAGTGTCAAAAACACAGGTTGTAAATTGTATAGACCATAACCACTTGCCAGATATTAATAGCTGTAACCTAATACATATATATATATATATATATATATATATATATATTAGTTACTAATACACAGGTAGATTTCGCGAATACCCCTTCATAGTCACTATTGTCAATTTCAATTATCAACCCTCCCACTTAAAAGAACGTTAGGTGTAAGCTCGATTAATATCTGAAGGCACCCAGGATGCGCGACGCGTGGCTGAAATATGTATTATGAGCGTTAAAACCATCAGTATCGAAAGCAATACTTAATATACATGGTCAACGTAAAAGCAAATATGTCTTTGTGAATGTATTTTATGTGATTGAAATATCTAATAAACAGCAAAAAAATTTGTTATTATATATTTATGTTATGTTTGATCTTGAAGGATCCCCTTTTTTCGGCAAAGTCTCTTTCGTCCGTCCGATGTCACTTATTAAATAAGTGCCACCTTATAGGATGAAATTTGCTTTATCTAATAAGGGATTCCGGCTTAATGGCATATACAGATACAGATCTATTTATAAATATTTGTATCATTTGTATACATTGCTTCACTATCTTAACTGACGACGCCTATAGATGGCAGAAACATACGTCTTAAGCAGAAGTAAATGCTGGAAATACGAGGTTTTGTCCAAGTATACAGTTACAGATATGTAAATTTTTTACATGTCTGTTTCATAATGAAACAAAAGCGTTATACGTGCATATTAACGTATAGATATATTTAAAACCTTTTTTGTATATTTACCGCCATCTGGCTTATTTATGGACAACCCGTATTGTTTCGTTTTTTGTATCAGCGAAGCTGGTCAAACGAAAGATCCCTTTTTTCGGCAAAGTCTCTTTCGTCCGTCAGATGTCACTTATTAAATAAGTGCCACCTTATGGGATGAAATTTGCTTTATCTAGTAAGGGATTCCGGCTTAATGGCATATACAGATACAGATCTATTTATAAAGATTTGTATCATTTGTATACATTGCTTCACTAGCTTAACTGGCGACGCCTATAGATGGCAGAAACATATGTCTTAAGCAGAAGTAAATGCTGGAAATACGAGGTTTTGTCCAAGTATACAGTTACAGATATGTAAATTTTTTGAATGTCTGTTTCATAATGAAACAAAAGCGTTATACGTGCATATTAACGTATAGATATATTTAAAACCTTTCTTGAAGGTAAGTTTGAAAAAATTATATGTATGAAACAAATATTAAAATAAGTTAGCTGTATTATAGCTAAATTATTTCAAATGTGGAATTAGATTTAAACAGGTGTTGAAAGCAATAAAAGTATTATATTTTTAATGTAGAAAACTGTTCATTAAAACACAACCGTGTAAAACTTAAGTAACACATGTATCGCAATATATTTTTAGTATTCTAAAAATATTTTTTCTATTTTGCGTTCGAAATGAACTCATTATGAAACCAAAAACAGTATCGAAATGAGCTCTATTTCGATACACTTTTTTTCATTTTTCAATGTTGGCGTTGTTCGAATACAGAAATAAATATCATTGCTGTCATATGATTTTAAGAATTTATGTACATTTGACAGATATGATATATGTTCGTATTTTACACAAACAACGTATGTTGTATACAATTGACAACAACATATATATGTTTCTATGTCACTCATGCTTATATTTTTAAATGAAATATCAAGTAATGTTAACGAAAATTATTAAATAATATGTAATATAATATACTTCGCGGATAGCAAGATTTAAATTTGAAAATGTCAAGTATCAATGTGACCAACTGCATGCTTTATATAAAAATTAAACTCTAAACTTTCAAATTAAATAATTCCAATTTAAGCAATTTATTAATGTAAAAAACGCAAAATAGAAAAAATAGTATAAAAAACTCGTTTCACAAGGCACCATTTTGCCGCACTCGCTCTTTAGAAAACTCGCCGCAAGCGGCTCGTTTTCTAAACTGATCTCGTGCGGCAAAATGGTGCCTTATGAAACTCGTTTTTTAATATACTATTGTACATTTAATTTTAAGAAGTGTATCTTTATAAACTATTGGAACTCTATTGACAAATAATACTTATTCTAAAGTATGGGGAAAAAGATTATGTTCATAATTGATAAAGGGAATTATTTTCTACTAATTTGGAAACTTTTGTAATTCTAATCTACAAATTTACGTATATATTAATTAAGAAATAACAACACTGGATTTGAGAGTTTCAAAATTTATTTGTAGTAACCACTACAATATTGTTTCGCTACACTGTAGCTTCATCAGGTGGATGAAATACTAAAGCTAACATTAATTGGTGCCTACTTACACATAATTACAAATTTACTAAAATAAATGGGGAGAAGACATACATCTATTTAGTAAGAAATTATATACAATTACAAATTTAAAGAAAGAAGGTAGTGTTATATGTATTTATAAACATTACGCCATTATATATCATCTTCGTCTGATGAAAAATCAAATATATCATCACTATCACTACTGTCGTTGCCCACTTTTATTTTAAATTCTTCCCAATAATTGTCCATTATATGTTCTTTATCTTATAGTTTCTGTACGTGATGGCACATGTTTGAACATTCCTGCACCTTAATATTTTCAAACTCTTCTTCTGCAAGTTTCTGCACATCTTCTAATTTGAAGGTGACATTTTTGGCCGTTTCCCTATTCTTGCCGAGGCCCCATATCTTTTCAATGTGGTTCAGCTCCGGATGGTACAGTGGCAGCCTTAGCACAGTATGTCCATGTTCCGCCAATATTCCATCAATCTTATATTCTGTAAATGTAGGCTTATTTTGTATAATTATGCCATAACTCCACCTTGGTAAATGTATTGTCATATGTAATGCCCCTTATTTTTGTTTTTGCCTTTAGGCTATTTGAAGTAGGATATGGAATAGATAAAACATTGTGATATGCTGCGTTGTCAACCACCATCACAGAATTTTTGGGTAAGTTTGGTATTCAACCATTTCTTGCAATGTGTACTGTTCATTTTATCATGACAGTCGCCAGCTTTCTGTCCAGACTTAAATATTAACAGAGCATAAATCCCTGCTCACCTCCTAGAAATTATAACTATGTTAGGTATCATATATTGTAAAGTATTTGTGCCCTGGAGTTTGGCACTTATTTTTGAACCACAGGTTGTAAGTCTGTAGGGAGACTTATACAAATAAGACTCACTTTTACTATACAGGGCGATCCAAATTAAGTGTTCACCATTGGTAACTTTGTTATTATTAAGGATACAAGATTGTTTAAATTAGCAAACTAGTAGTACTTTTAACGCTCTTTAAGAGGGAAGAATTTAAAAAAAAAGAGCAGCGCGTTTTCGAGTTTTCCCGAAAAATATGTTTTTTTTCAAATGGAAACCCCTGTATATTATATCATTTTCTGTTAGAAATTCAATTTTTAAACAAAAAATCTTATTTTTTTACTGGGATTAAAAATACTTGAGTTATAGTGAATAAACAAAAACAGCTAAGTCAAGTGCATTTCTATGTTTCTATGATAACGACGTTAATTCTTTCTAGTAAACGTCAAATATTAGTACAGTTTTATTAGTCTTTCACTCATAAATTTCATTTTGCTAGTTATTAATTTGACAAAAAAATGATTTTTACCCATGCAGAAAAGTGTGATATGTTAGAATCTTATTTAGTGTGCAGAAAATCCTCTAGGAGGGCAAAAGAACACTACGCTGAATTATATCCACTCCGAACACAACCAAATGAGCAATTTTTTCTGAGACTGTACCGAAAATTTAGAGGCAATGAGAGTGTTTTTGCCAAACCAAGAACAAGAAGGACTTTTATAATAAGCGAGGCCACGGAAACTCTAGTTCTTGCATATTTTGAGGCCAACCGTGAGAATTCCATACTAGATATCATCAAGGAATCTGATTTGAGTCACGGTACTGTGCATAGGATTCTGAAGAAACACAAATTCATTCCTTATAAGTACAAACCAGTTCAAGTTTTCTTGCCAGGGGATCCAGAGAGAAGAATGTTTTTTGCCACTGGTATCTTAACTTTTGTCGCCAAAATGTAAACAACTTTCGTTATATTTTATGGACCGATGAATCAAATTTCTCAAATTCTGGAATGTACAATACAAAAAATCATCATTACTGGTCAAAGGAAAATTTCTTTTAGTACATCCAAGACGCCCGCAAGTCCGTTACAGTTTTAATGTTTGGTGCGGTTTAATTGGTTCAAGGATTGTTGGTCCTTTCTTTTATGAGGGCACTCTAACTGGTGAAAGGTACATAGAATTTTTGACTGAAATTTTGAATAATTTCTTAGACGATATTGATCTCATAAGTAGACAGAATCTGCATTTTCAGCAGGATGGCGCACCTGCGCACAACTACAGAGGTACTCATCAAATTTTAAATACTATTTTTAACAATTCATGGATAGGAACAAATGGTCCTATTCAGTGGCCTCCCCGATCGCCAGATTTAACACCGCTTGATTTTTTTTTATGGGGTTATTTAAAGACAGAGATTTATAAGCAAAGGTACGAAAACGTAAACGCCCTAAAAATTGCAGTTAGTGAAAAGATAAACCAAATAGATGGTAGGACCATACTAAAAGCAGTTCGACAAGTTCAGAAACGTGTTCAAAAATGTATTGAACACCAAGGTGGTATTTTTGAACATCTTCTATGAAAAAATCAGTGATTTTTATTTTCTTTTAATGATGTGTTTATGTATAAAATAAAGTTTATAAAAATTATTTAGCTGTTTTTGTTTATACATTATAACTCAAGTGTTTTTAATCTCAGTAAAAAAGTTCTTATAAGATATTTTGCTTAAAAATTGAATTTCTAACAGAAAATGATATAATATACAGGGGTTTCCATTTGAAAAAAACATATTTTTCGGGAAAACTCGAAAACGCGCTGCTCATTTGTTTTTTTTAATTCTTCCATCTTAAAGAGCGTTAAAAGTACTACTAGTTTGCTAAGTTAAACAATCTTGTATCTTTAATAATAACAAAGTTACCAATGGTGAACACTTAATTTGGATTGCCCTGTATGCAAATTTTATTTTATTATAAAAACTGTGCTGGCGATTGAACACTTGGTTGTTATTTACATTTACGTTTATTATAGAGTACGTCATGCTTGTTTCGAATGTAACGAAGAACTCATCCTTTTTCCAGTAACTTCCTAACAAGTAAAATCAGTCGTTCACTTGTTAGGGGTGTAGGGGGTAATAATTCGTAATTATTATTGTGATAACGTTCAATGTCATCCAATAGCATCCAAAATAATATAATTTAAATTAGTTACGCATAGAATTTTAGAGCATATGCATAGAAATAACATTTGTTAAGCGCTTATAGAATACATTATTGTAAATTTCACCTACATTATAAAATTTTGTTAATAAATATGTTATTATAATAATGCGTTTAACTTACACCAAATTCCTTCACGAAAATGATTCAAATATTTAGAAATACAAGACCAGTAAACCTTATCAAGTACACCACGAAATAAACTATGTTAATTAAAATTAAACTTAAGAGTGGAATTACTTTATAAACTCAGACACCCTTACAATGACACTGGTCTCCAAATTTTATCGGTTTTAATAATCAGAAATGAAATCTACTGTTTATAAAAATTTCAAATCAATTAATACTTGTTCGCCAGTACTTAACTCTCTTAACATACGAGGGATATTTGATATGTTTCCGGCCTTTTCAACAAAATGACATATTGCCATGGATTTTTCTCTTCAGAAGAAAGAAAAAAAATAGCAGAACTATATTGAACATTATTTGAAGAACATTTATAAATTTATGTCTTTTATTTTGGTGTCTTTATATTTTTATTTCAGACGGGGAACGATATAAATTTAAATTTTATAATAATTTTATTGTAATGTATAATTTTGTCCACGTCTGTAGGTTGAACGAGCGTGGATTGATGTTTGTAGTACGCGTCAAGTGGAAGCTATAATCAAATATATTTATATATTTTATTCTTAGGTCGCCAGTTTGATTTATATTTTTGTTAGGTGGGAGTAGCTTGCTGTTTCCAGGAAATTCATTGACAGAGATTCGATAGAGTTTTTCGAGATAGGTTGTATTTTTTTTTTGGTAAATTAAATAAAACTTAATTTTATTTAATTCAATTTGATAGTTACGGTGTGTGTTTTTGGTTGAGTTGTTGTTTTATAATTCATTACGTTTACTCAGATGTGTCAAATTTGATTGATTTGTATAGCCTATCAGAATCTCTCGTGAAATAGTTTTTGTAGCGTACGTGAAAAAACTGAAAATGTATGTATTCTAATCTGATATATTTATAGATATAGTTATAATTATTATTTGATTGAAATTTGAAGCTTCTTAAATTGATAAATTTAATTGGTAATAGTGTTGTAATCAGTAGAAATATTAACAAAACGTATTAGTGTGTTTTTTGAAGTTAGTTTTTTGTTCATTTAAATGATGTAGTATATTAGATTGGCGGGAAAACTATTTTGTCACAAGCTGATCTTGCGCTTGGGTAATTTGAGTTGCGTGCGAAAAATAGAAAGTTCTATTTTTGACGTTTGATATTTTGTGGGGATAAAGTAGTAAATGACAGCTAATAAAGTTTGTTGATATTGTGTTTTGGATTATTGTTCGGGTTTCATCCACAGTTTTTTTTTTCTCTTATACAAGTCAGTATTTATAAGGGTTTTTTCTCTTTCATTAAGACGCTATTGAGTCAAAAATTCTGCTTTATATTTGGTAAAGTAGTTTTTTTTCTTTTCGTTTTTTTAAGAAAAAATATATGTCTGTGTTGTTAATGGTAGTTTTATTTCTTGAGTTTAATTTGTATTATTTCTTCGTTTAAAACACGACTTTCGAGAGAAAAAAAACCCTGACGAGGAAGGAGTTCAACGAAGGTGCCCACCTGACTGAGTCTAGTTCGAAGATATTGCTGTGTATTGTGAAGATAAGTCATTAAGAAAAATTAAGATATCTATTTAAAAGCACAATTCACTGCAATATGTCAAAGCAATACAAAATTTATTTTTTGACATAATCTCCCTGCAACTTGATACATTTGGTCCAATGCTTTTCTCATCCCTTTAAAACAGTAAAAAAAAAATTGATTGTCCAAACCTGAAAAATATTGATTTACAGTCTCTTCAACCTCAGCATTAGACACATATTTTTTTCGTCCAAAGTAATTTTTTCAAATTAGAGAACAGGAAAAAGTAGTTGGGAGCTAGATCTTGTGAATAGGCTGGATGCGGAATTAATTCAAACTTCAATTTATTCAGAATTTTCTTTTTTGCCAAATACGGAAGTTTTTTCATAATTATGGGCTTCAATTTATCTAGCTATGCAGCGTAGTTCATTGATTGTTTAACCCTTTGCAAGTAGTCGACAAGAATTATTCCTCGACTATCCCAAAAAAAACTGTCGCTCTCACTTTCCCAGCAGAGAGAACGACCTTTGCCTTCTTCGGGGTTGGTTCTCCCACCGCAATCCACTGTATTGACTGCTGTTGAGTCTCGGGCATAAAAATTCCCCCGGATTTTTTTGATACAGGCTAAGACACTCGCCCGACATGTCCGTCCGTATGCGCTTTTGGTCCATCGTCAACCAACGTGGTATCCATCTCGCGGATTCTCATATCTAAATCTTGATGTAAAATCTTGTGCACCCGCTCAGATTATATCCCATAAGTCTTCTAGGACTTCTTCTAGGACTAAGTCCTAGTTGCTATTGACGACGGGTGGTAAGTGATCTGCTTACCATCCGTAAATAAGTGATTTCGAGTAATGCAAATAATAAATGTTGGGTTGAACAGATTATTTAGATGACATTCATGTTGACAATTGAGAATTGTGGCATATCAAAACTTTTTCGTTGGCTTATGTGCGTAATCCACAGATTCATGATTACACCGATTTGCATCATTTGCATCATTATACCGCCTAATTCTGAGCAAACGCAACGATGCGAATGTATGAATATTTCTCCCGCTCCAAATAGAATTCCCCTGAATGCTGTAGGCGTGTCAACATCGATGTCATATGTCATACATACTTACATATTATGGAGCCGCGTAAGAAGAATTATCTGATTACCAAATTACTATTAAAGGACTATAAATTGTTTAGTCCTGTGTTATTGTAATGATTTTATAATAAATAAATTGCAATACGTTATACTGACGATGGTCACACAAAGCGTAACAAAATTATTAATAAGCGGTTAAGAAAATTGCAAATAAGGCATCAAGAGATTTAATAAATTAAATTTTAATAATAAAGGTAACAAAAACTATTCATAGTAAACTAAATAAACTTCAGAAATAAATAAAAACTAAATTAAATTCTAGTAATGTAAAGAAAAATTTATTCTCACAGATAATAAAATTAATTGTTCATAATGAGAAATTAATTATATAATAACGGAAATTCATCCGTTAAAATAATTGATGATGTTTGGAATATTTACAATTACGAAAACCATTTAATTTTAGTATGCGGTTAACGGAAGAGCAGCATATGCCTAAATCGTTGGAAATATCGCTATGTGTCAAATTTGAATTTAGTTCTATTGCAGCGCATACTAAAATGAACGTATCATTAGGAACTCCGGCAAATAAGTCACATATTCTTTGTTAAGAATTATCAGCGTGGTACCATTTCATCATTTAGGCTTTCTCTTCTAGTGTATAACGCGGCATTATCACTATTCAAACGCTTAAGAGACTCCGTATAGAGTGACAGTGGTGACACTAATTTGTGACATTAATTGTCAAATCGTTGCGCGACAGACTGTTTTGTGATTGGCTAAACGCGTTCAGGAGATTTGTATTCGAAGCGGGAGAAATATTCATACATTCGCATCGTTGCGTTTGCTCAGAATTAGGCGGTATTTCTACGATGCAAATGGTCACAATCGATTCTATTCGCATCGGTCGTATTGAACGGGCTAACATGAGAATGGCAGCATATTATTGCGGTCGATGCATGAGTTGAGCGCTCTTTATATCCATTAACGTCAAAAAATTAATCGGTGTCACTGTCAAAATAAGTTCGTCAAGAAATGTAAAATTTGATTTTTTGTTTTGTGAACCGTAGCCGTGGCAGCAGAGAAAACGTTATACACAGGTAAATAGGAGGTAAATATTTTTACTCACGATTGGTTGGTAAACTGAACATTTCTAACCTTCAAACCGGTTAGAAAATGTGATATTACATACCGAGGTAGGTAATAGCACTTTACTGGCTAGCTTATATCACTTTATCGGCTAGGTAATGCCATTTCAGCATTTATGAAACGTCAGTGTTATTTAAATAAGGAAATCAAATTATAATAAAACTATTCACAAGTCTTTATTAAGTAAATAACAAGGCAACGTTTTAGTACAAAATTTATTCGCTGTTGGAATGAATATTAATTGCTGCATTAGAATTTCCATGATTGTTTACTGTTAGAGAAAGACCATGTTTAAAATCGTTGGATAATAATTTAGTAATTTTACAGAAGATATCACTATTAATTGTTACGTTACCTAGCAACAGTACCTATCAAGAGCATTTATTAAAATGTCATGTAATTTAATACTATTATATTTTTGAAATTTAGTGATTTAATAGTTTATCCAACACCTCCTAATAATAGACCTATAACTATGGCGATTTTAAATCAATTATGTAGCTTATAACTCACTAGTGAGTTAAAAACATAATTTATCTCACTAGTGAGATAAAACAAGGCGAAATTTAGATTGCATAGAGACATTCAAACTGCTATAGTATTAACACATTTATATTAATTCTAAAGGGTAAACAATAGCATCTAATTAACATTTACATTAATATTAAAGTTGAAGGAAATCCTCTTTGTATCTGACTCTGCATTCAGGTTATTCGAATTTAGAGTTATACTAGAAGACGTATTTGAAGTATCCTGAACAGAAATTTGATGACCAGAAGTCGAGGACGTTAGACTGTCTGGACCTTGTATCTTTCTGGCTATATCAATCTTGTTGGACACTGAATCTCTTATATAACCTTCTGCCACAGTGGACGATTTCCACCCACCATGTCGTTTAACTGTTATAATATCAGCTCCTGCGTTTGCCAGAAGAGATGCTGACGAACGTCTCAAACTATGTCCTGTATATAATTGAGCTTCTGGTAGGTTCAGGAAAGATGCAACTTTCTGAGGTATCTTAGAAATGGTGTTAATTCCAACTGGCTGGATAGTGCATTTTTATTTCTTGTAATTTAGGAAGAATCTGCCATGTGGAATACCTTTTGGTCTCATACAGACATATTTTCTGTAGAGGTCAAGAATATCTTTTGTAAATCCTTCTGCCATAACAGTGAAACTTCTAGATACGTTTGTCTTTGTGTCAGGTATCGAAACATACAAGTATCCTCCTTTATCTTCTATATCGTCAACTTTCAGCTTAGTTATTTCATCACAACGACACGCACCTGATATACCCATTATTAAGGCAACCTGCATAGAATACACGAACGAATAATGAATAAATACTTGGAATTAAATATAAGAAAATAAATAATACCTTCATCATCAAATATTTATTGTTAGGAGCCTCATTCAGAAACTTCTCTATATGTAGCCTCTCCAAGATTTTCGCCTTTTTGGACTTGTGGGTTCTTGCCTCACTCTTCAAATAGGAAATCAGTTTTCCGTATTTCGATATGTCACTATTCATATACACTTTCAAAGTACTTCTTAACATGGAATACCTCGTCCACAATGAAGAAAGTGCTATTTTCCTTCTATAAATATGGAAATACGCCAGCATAACTTCTTCGTTAATTCCAGTGATACTTTGCTGTTTTCTCCATTCTTCAAAATGACGAAATTCTTTGTCGTAATTATCCTTCGATTTTTTTGGCAGTAATTTATAACATGCTGCTTGAGCTTCTTTCTTAACTTCTAGCGGAATGAAAACAGCCTCTTGCAACTCTTCCATTACCATCAACTTTTAACTGCAGTATTATTAATCAATCACTAATTTTGTTTGCTTGTTGATTTGCATTATTTATTCTCCATAGTAACTGCATTACTGTATATGAACTTTTTGCATTAGTCGTTTATAATTTAAATTTGGCATGGAACGTCAAATTTATAATTTAAATTTGACATGGAACGTCAAATTTATAAAACATTAAAAGCCATTTTGAACGGATCTTAAGAGGTGTTGGATACTTGAGAAAATAAGCTCACTCGTCCTAGCGGACTCGTGAGCTAAACATTTTCTCGCGTGACTTATTTGTAACATAACACACTTGTACAATAAATAACTATTATATAATAATTAATTACTAACCGTTCGTGAGTAAAATATACAAATCTCAGCGGAAAGATTCATTCCCGTCTCGAGATTAAGTTCACCTCGCCAATATCTCGATCGTAATTAATCACTTTCCGCCCCGGTAGGTATGTAATATACTATGATCAGTTTCGGACTCATTTGCTAGCCATCGCTCTGTTCAGGCGCAAATTCGTCTTCGACTGGTAAATGCTACTTACCTCCTTTGTGGTGTAAATAATAGTTTGACGGTTGTTGCGAAGTGACAGAACGAGCTGTCATTAGTGGGCATAACGGATTATTAATTTTATTCTGAAGAAAAGTAAAGGCTAAGTTGACTACGAGCCTGCCGTGCAAATTTCGAGGAACTCTCCGGAGATGCCAGTTCGGTAGTGTGAACTTCTTGAAGTACGAACCAAACAGTTATGAAAAAAAGCTTAAATGTAAGCATTTGTGCAGATTTCATTAAACCTAAACCTAAACCAGGTCAAAGATTCACAAACATGCAATTTCCTACTTTTTCATTAACATAACCTTTCTAGTTATGATCTTTCGCCATATTGCTTAACGTCTTGTAACCAGGTCACTAGGCCAGGTAACACACTCAGATGATATATAAACTAGAGACTAAGAATACCCTCATAATAATGTTACAAAGATAAGTAGCAATCATGAAAACGATTTTAAAATCCAGGTCCGTATTTAAATTTTTTTGGTTGATGACGGGTGCAAAGTGAGGAAACGTTGCACCGAAAAATAATGAGCACCGCTGAATTCAGCAGAAATATTTACTACGGAGAAGTCCTTTTGGTTTTTCAATTCGTTGCATAACAACCAAATTATTGAAGAAAGGAGAAAATATGAAAATTTAGTTTTTACCAAAAATTTCAAAAACGAAAAATGATAACGTAAATTTCTTTACGGCATATTAATCGCCATTAATTTTCGCAAGGTTGCCCCGATTTAACCTTCTTTGTATCTCTTACGGTTTACGAAAAATCTTAATTGTGAGCATGTTCATGTATTAAAAAATATAAAATAAAAGTACCTTTAACTCTATGTAGAGTAAGGTTTATCTAATCTCTATATTATACAATATTTAATTAAAATTAAAAGTAAATCTATCTATAATTTTACAATATATTTCGGCTTCTCCAATGTGTCACTAAAATTTTGTCTATTTTGAATTAGGTCACTTACAACTATATTTAACCGCCTATCTAATTCACAGTATTTTTCGGTACTTATGCACACACAATTTTACAGGAAAACACTATTATAATAGTGCATTTCTTCCTGAGGAACTTTCATTAATTTAAAATATATTGGGAAGTGCATCCTTCTACAGAATTTGTAATCCAATGACGTTCTCCATCGCAAGTCCATATTCGGCGAGAATTATGAATCCATCGATCAACAAAATAATCGTTAAATTTAGCAATGGCTTCATTGGTAGGATAATTTTCCATTATACAGAGCCAACCACTTATAACTTTATCTTCTAGCAGATTTGCTATTGCAGCACATTGCTATATGTGGTTTTCTACTTCCTCGTTTTTCTTATACAAGTTTGTTAGACCTAAATCTTTTACTTTACGCCATAGAACTTGAATAAATTGAAAGTTATCTCCATTAATAACTTTAGCCGGAACTGCGGCAACTTCAAAATCAAACATACATTTTTTAGGGTAAAAAATTCTTGATTTTATTTTTTAATAACAAGAAAAATCGTTTATACGTCGCCTCTTTTTTATCGGGTAGCAAGGCAAATACGGCAGGAATGATGTTTGTTCTTTCTTCTCTTCTACCAATATCAACATGAATTGTATATAATTGGCAAAACAGTGAACTACAGCTTTTAAAAGTCCCATCAAATAGGAAGCAATAACCTCCTGCTAATAAATTGCCTCCGTCCATTGCAAATACAAGAATTCTGTCTTCCATACTATCGTCAATTTTGACATACTCTTTCATAAACTCGGGGACCTCCAAATCTTCTCGATTTTTTCAGAAGCAAGCTAATACCTAGCGATTTGCGTCACTCATTATACAATGTATATTTCACTGATGTAGACTTAATTCCTAGAATAGTTTAATGTAAAGACAATTATTTAAAATAAATTGATTCTTAGTCCAATAATTATCTTAATGCTTAATGCTTTTATTGGTTTACTGATACCTGCAAATTTTACTAACAAAATGAGATTCAAGAGAAAGAAACTTTGCACTCTCGATATTTCAGGTAACATTTTTTGAAACCCGAAAGGGGAACGTACGAAACGGGAAGATTCCAACTTATATACTATACACTACAGGTATCATTTTGAAATCTAGGTTGATAGAGACTAATTCGTTAAATTATTGAACATGCCAAATAAGAAATTACTTCAGACAAACTATTAATTATCTCACATCAGCTATAACTTAGACGTATTAGATTTTAACAAAAGATCGAGGTTAAATTGTCCTAAACTATCACACCTCGCTCCTAGCTGAATATTAATTAGCAGGATAGTAATTTCTTGATTAATAAAACCCAATGCTAAATAATTAGGCTTCTAAGAACGAGCATTTCGCGCGTAAACTCATATTAATACAACAAACCACAACTTTAACAAAAATTTTAAAATACTACACATAGAAAATAAGGGCAAAGAGCTTAATTTATTAGAGTCGCTTGAAATTAATAAATTAAAGAAAACTGATAAGATCCTCAATGGTCAGTTAGAAATTAATAATTCACCGACACTTAATTTATTTATTTGATAATAAGACCGTCACATATTTTATTTTTCCATAGCGCTGCTTTACTTTCTTTTAACATAATGTAGACCAGCGATGCACTTACCGCGGCCCGCGGGCCGCATGCGGCCACTGTCGATATTTATGCAGCCCGCCAAGGAATTTTAAAAATTGTTCGAAAAACTACAAAAGTAGGTAAAAATCCATTCAAATCAATATTTCTTAACTTTTTATTTTATTCTAACTTTTGTAATTGTGAGTAAGATATGTATCTTTAAGTACCTACCACTTTCTTGTTCAGGTTTACTGCGTAGGACAGGTATGCTCCTCGTCGTTCCAGAGACTAGAAATCTGTCGAACCAACTAGATTACTCGAAGATTCGCGAAACACATCGGTATTATCCCCGAACAATGTGGTAGGTTCTCGATGTTAGGTAACTCGTATAAATACAACGCATCGCCCGCTATCGGGGCAGTTAAGTTTTAACTACGGACAAGCGAACGTTGTATTATTTGAATTGTAATCTGTGAAGCATAAATATTTCGTCGCTCGAACTTGACATCTACCTACGAAACAATATAATATCAATTTTGATATGGATAAACCAGGCCCCATTAAAAAACGTAGTCGTAAGGTTGAAGATGAAAATCGACAGCTTCCAGATATATGAACCGAAAAATACTTTTATATTTTATCTCATAACAAAAGTGTCTGCTTAATATGCGAGAGTAGTGTTTCTATTCCGAAGGAATATAATGTGAAACGGCATTCTGAAACCCAGCATCAAATTTTTACCAAATTAACTGGCGAAAATCGAACGCAAAAAATTTCCACTTTACAAAGGGAACTAATAGGCCAGCAAGCTATGTTTACAAAACCAATTCAAGATGCTGAAACAGCTACTGAAGTTAACTTTGAAATATCTCGAATAATAGCGAAAACTTGTCGGCCTTTTAAAGATGGTGAGTTTGTTAAGCAGAGATATCGTCGCAAAAAAATGTGTCCGAAAGATGCAAAGAGGTTTGAGAAAATTGAACTAAATCGGATGACTGTTCAAAGAAGACTTACCACATTAGCAGCTAATATAGAAGAGCAATTAGCTACGAAATCGAAAAGTTTTGAGTATTTTTCTGTAGCACTCGACGAATCTACAGATATAAGTTCCACTACTCAACTCTTAATATTTTTACGAGGTGTAACGCAAAATTTTGAAGTGAATGAAGAACTGATTGGTATGAGTTCTTTGACAAGTCAAACCAAGGGGAGTGACATGCTCAAAGCTCTTCTGGAAAAATGTTCTATAATGGATTTGGATTTAATGAAATTATCTTGAATTACGACTGACGGAGCACCTTCAATAGTTGGAAGTAAATCTGGAATAATAACTATGTTAAAAGAGTATTTACAAACTAAAAACATAGATACTAAGGAATTAATGCAGTTTCATTATACATCAATTGTTCAAAATTATTGGGATTTGAAAATGTGATGATGTAGTACCTACTGTAAACTTTATAAAATCACGAGGTCTCAATCACCGACAATTCACACAATTTCTCGAGGATATTGAAAGCGAATATGGTGATCTCCTGTTTTACACTGAAGTAAGGTGGCTAAGTCGTGGGTTGTCACTAGAGCGATTTCTTAACTTGATTGAAGAAATCAAAATATTTCTGGCGGAAAAGAAAAAGGACGTTTCCGAACTCGACAACCCTGATTGGCTGTGTGACTTAGCGTTTCTTGTAGACATCACAAATCACTTGAATACGAGACTCCAAGGCAAAGATCAATTGATTTCGCAGTTATACTCTCATGTTTCGTCCTTTTAATGCAAATTGAATCTTTTCAGGACACAAATCAATTCAGCCAATTACAGCCATTTTCCGAACAAAAAAAAATTATGGAAAAATTCAGTAAAACTGATGTCATTTTCGCTTATGTTGAAAAAATTGTTATTTTAATACAAGCTTTTCATGATCATTTTCTAGACTTCAAAAAAGTTAAACCTCTATTAGACATTTTCAGCAATCCTTTCAACATTTCACCCGAAAATGCACCGGAATCAATACAGCTGGAATTGATATATATGCAAAATGATGATAATTTACGAAACAAGTTTAATGAAGGTAATTTACCCAACTTTTACCGTTGCGTTGACAAAACCGCTTATAAAGAGTTGCGAATAAATGCATTGAAATGCGCAAGCTTATTTGGATCGACGTATATTTGTGAGCAAACGTTTTCAGTGATGAAACTTAACAAAACAAAAAATTGAAATCGTCTGGCAAATGCAAATCTGGAAGCAATTTTACGTGTGGCGACAAGTAATGTGGAGCCAAACATAAACAAAATTGTTAGGTCAATGCAATGTCATACATCAAAATAGTAAAACATGAAATATTACATTGTAATGATTAGATTACATTACGATTACATAATTACAACAAACATTTTTGAATGTTCTTTTATTTTTATCATTTGTAGTAATTCATATTATTTAAAAATAAAAATATTGTATTAATATGTATTCTTTGTAGTGGCCCGTCCTTGGCTTATAATTTTCCCGAGTGGCCCGTGTTCCCTATAAGCCCGTACATCCTTGATGTAGACCCTTAGTTTTATCACTTTACGAACAGTACAAACCGTAGTTTAATATTTTTGCGAAAGTTTCTGTTATTTGACATTTAAGTAATAAAAGCTACCCATTCCTTCAACTATTCAACATAAGTTAGCTATAGGTCTGACGAAGATCTTGTGGAGCGAAACGATCGTTACTGTGTAAAGTGAAAAGTAGTGAAATACATAAAAATTTGTTTTATTTTATTCCGATAATAATTGTTTTTAGAACGGTACCTTGTTATTTGTGTTCTATTTCGCCTATTTAATTTAACTTACTTTGGAAAGAGCACAGCAGTATGTAGATTATATATTTATTTCCACGTATAAACATTTAAAACTTAGACCAATTTTTTAGTGATTGTTAGAAGGACAAGGTCGCTGACAAACGTAAATAAATCCTTAATTACTGAATTACGCACATAGATTTTTTTCTCAGAACATCTACAAAATTATAGTTAACATTATTACATTTAATTGTATAATTACGATATTCTTGTACACTTATTAACATCACAGTTAATATTATTGTATTATTACGTAACAGAAGTTCGACAATTCTTAGATTTTGCATTATTAACCGTAAGTGCTCACAACTAAAAATGTTTCGTAAAAAATTTTTTTTTATAAGAAATAGTTTTCAGGTATTTCGGAAATGCTGAGAAAAATATTAAAAAAAAAATTGTCTTCAAACATTCTATATTTTAAGAAAAACAACAAAATGCTACCCTTAAACTTATTTTAGAATAAATATTTGAAAAGGTTCAAAACATTCTGGATGCAAGGACGCATTACATTTTCTACATAGGTTCATTGATCTGTTAGAATATTATTTACATTTTCTGTATTTGGATTGACCTCGTGTAATAAGATACCCTTTCTGCTTTTTCTAACATCTTCGAGAGCAGTAGATAATGCAAATGACGACGGCGGCGACGGGCCTACTCGCAAGGGTGGTGTTCCATGGGCACTAATTATTTGTAAAACCGCTTACCTCCTAAACTGTAAATACGGTACGTTATGACCAGAGAATAAGGACGGTAGAGATAGCCCACCCTTTCACATAAAAATGATACAGTTAAATGCGCCATCTATTGTTACTGCACAGCAATTGTTTAGTATTTTTTTATAAATTACTTCATGTTGAAGACTCGTATCATTGCTAAAGCGGGTTTTTAAATATTCAAATTTATGTCAATATTTTAAAATATCCTTTTTTGTCGTTTCGACTTTGATAATAAATAAGGGTTTAATACTTTTTGTGTGTTTTATTTAGCTTTAGGTAATTGTGCATACATTGTCTGCTTTCATTAGAATTACTATTAATTTTAAAAATTAACATGTTATAAAACTTGAATATGCAGAATAAGTTGTATAACACATGTTGATTTTTACAATTTCTAGTAATTGTGATGGAAAATTGCTGAAAAGCCACGTCCATCAACGCAACGTACAGACGCGTTTCGCTCTTATTGGAGCTTATCAATGTACGGTATCTAGAAGACGGATATGGCTTTTCACTTCTATACTTTGTGTATATATAGTTAACATTCTGAACTTACTGCAAATGAGAATTAATGAATATTAAATCTCATTCTTACATGTAAATGTCGCCTTATGTGATGCCTTATGTAAGAATGAGATTTAATATTCATTAATTCTCATTTGCAGTAAGTTCAGAATGTTTACTATATATACACTAAGTATAGAAGTGAAAAGCCATATCCGTCTTCGAGATACCGTACATTAATAAGCTCAAATAAGAGCAAAACGCGTCTGTACGTTCCGTTGATGGACGTGGCTTTTCAGCAAATTTTAATTATCCTAATTACCAGGAAGGTCGGAGTCGCGACGAGGTGTGTTCTACATACTGGTACAAACTTAGTTTGTCGGATTGTAGTTATTAACGCATCACATAAGGCGACATTTACATGTAAGAATGAGATTTAGTATTCATTAATTCTCATCTGCAGTAAGTTCAGAATGTTAACTATATATACACAAAGTATAGAAGTGAAAAGCCGGGCGGATGTCAGTTGGGCCAGACGTCAGGTAGACGGACTTATCTATAGTTGAGTTGGGCCGGTCATTAGTGAGGTGAGGGATTATCACCAAGGGAGAGGATTAAGATTTTATATTACAATTTTATTCTGAAACAAATTAACATACTTATATATACGCATATCATACAGGTAAATAATTAAAACAAACAGATTTTACAAACGTAAAACGACTTATTCTACCATGCATGTAATCACAAATTTTATTATTAATGTGCTCTACTTTATTACGAGTGTCTTTCCTCATTTTCTTTGTATATAAATTAGCAGTTCTTATTTTGATATAGATTTCAGTTTGGTATGATAATAAAACTTGTGTAAAGAAAAAAGTATTGGGATGAGTATTATAAAAGTGACCATTAAACTTTGCATGAAATGATTCACAGTTATTTGTGGTTCTATATAAATAATTTGAATTAGAAGCCCATGGAGGAAATGTTGCAGTTTCTGAAATATAGTTTTCAAATAAATAATTTCTAAATTCTATGATTCTAGAATCATTGTCTGGAATTAAGTAATATAATTCTTCATTAAAAAAATCAACAACTTGTTGAGGATCTAGAAATTGTATGCCAAAATACAATTTTAAATATTTTCCTACAACAGAATTATTGTCTTTATATTCTTTACATAAACCCAATTGTTGTATTTTCCTATACCAACTCTGGCATAAGTGAAACCTGCAGCCTACAATGATTACATTATTCCAGCAACACAAAGTCTCCGTCCCAACTGAACGGTCACCGTAATCCCCCCTCTGACCATCTAATCCAATGATAATTGCTTTCTGGCTCAACTGACATACGTTCGAAAAGCCATATCCGTCTTCAAGATACCGTACATTGATAAGCTCCAATAAGAGCGAAACGCGTCTGTACGTTCCGTTGATGGACGTGGCTTTTCAGAAGTTTTTAATTATCCTAATTGCCAGGAAGGTCGGAGTCGCGACGAGGTGTGTTCTACATACTGGTACAAACTCAGTTTGTCGGGTTGTAGTTATTATAAGGCGACATTTACATGTAAGAATGAGATTTAATATTCATTAATTCTCATTTGCAGTAAGTTCAAATTGTGATGGAGGTAAACAATGTATGTATAATTACCGAAAGCTAAATAAAATTACATAATGTATTAAACCTCTATTTAGTATAAAAGCCGAAACGACAAAGAGGAAATTATATTACATATAGATATTTCATAGGTAAGAAAATAAGAAACACTAAAGGATATTTTTGAAGTTAATTTCATTTAATTTATATGTACACAGGTACATTTTGTAGCAATATAATATATATATATATATATATATATATATATATATATATATATATAAATTGTCATATCCCGTCTTAATAATTTTGTCTTATTAAAGAGAAAGGTCATAGAGAATTAAGTGTAATTCACTTGAAATATGTATATATATTTTTAAAATTATAAATACATGCGATAATAATTGAAAAGAACTTTGTTAATATTGATATCTATTAAAAAGAGAGAATATTTCAAAGTTCATTTTTAAAAAAGCATTCAAGTGTTGCTGATATACTATTGCGTTTAATAAAATCAACAATTTAAAAACATCTGTTCACTGTATTGCATACGTTGATATTGACAATGAATAAGTTTCGTAATTGAAATCTTGAGCAGTAGAGTATATGTGAATAAATAGCATGCAAATGCAAACACTTAATATTTAACAATGCAGTTTCTTAACTCTTAACTTTTCTGGAGTTACAATTGTTGCAATTTCTGGTGGCCGAAAAAAGCAATTCTCTTCTGTGAGTTCTTCACTAAAATCTAAAATATAGATGCCAAATATTAGACAACATTTAACAAAGCAAATACACTAAAAATTTACCTGGAAAATTTAGGGTTGGAAGAGAAAATTTTCTTAAGTTGCAATTAGTTTCTTTATAAATAGGATCAAAATGATTGTCACAGATCACATATTTTCGCATAGTGAAAATAATTTTGGATTATTTAATCTTCTCAACCATATATCCATGACGTGAGAATCACTAGGAACGCAATATCTAGTAATAATATAAAAAAGCAGCATAACATTTGTTTTCTAATAATTAGAAACAAAAGTTGTATTAAAATTTTGATTTTTTAAAGTTTGATCTTACCTAGATGCTTTCTTATAATCACAATTAGGTACATAACAGGTTTTACGGCTAGTCATTGTCCAAATTTTGAAAAATAAAACTACACAAATTTCTGAATTAAAAAAATTATATATCTACATATTGCTGTGTACTGTGGGTTTGCTTAATTGGTCGTCCACTGTTCATCCACAATATGTCCGTGCTAATTCAGATGGAGATTTTGATTGCTTGAGACAGCTTCATCTAGGGCTCACTCTCCCACGAGTGAGAAAGTGGAAAATTAAAGATTCAATAAATAATAGTCACAATTTGATTTTACAAATTTTATTATTTAAAAAAAAAAGAAAAAAATACTCTTTACAAAGTGTAAAAAGAGCTAAAGCATCATTAAACAATAGCTTGGAGGAAAAAGTCTGTGTGATAAAAACACGCACACAAAGAAAAGCCTCCTGTGACTCGCGAGCAAAAATAAAACTAATAGATTGTTAAGAAAATTCTCAAATTTAAAATCTAAATAAATAACCTCAAAAATTTCAATCGTAAATAGACTAAACGTCAAACTCGTAATTTACTTTACTCGTGCGCACTAAACACAAGTATAAAATTTCCCACAAAAATCCTGAATAAAATGTTCTAGAATATCGTTACAAAAAAAACTCCCTCAGAAAAATTATGGCAATTTTCTTAGCTATCTATCTTAATCTAATATAGAAATAATTCAATATTACAAATAAACACAATTATCATAGAATTATAGTGGATAGAATTTATATAAAACTAATGTGAAAAATACTTACGTACGCAAACTTTTTCACACAAAAAAAAACTAATGCGAGAGATATCAAGTATAATATGAATTAAATAATAAAACGAGATCACCACCACTCGTAATGCGTAAATGAAATATTAAATACACATCAAAAACACTCAAGACAAAATAAACCGAAGTTAAATCAAATATAAATATATAGAAGTAAAAAATGATGTTTTTTACCTCCAACCGTACAATGCAACGAACCTGATATCTCTAAATTCAACCGGACACACAATCGGGCATCAGGTGCAAAAGCTTCAATATAATACCGCAAGTCTGACTACCTCCAGTTCAATAAATACATGTACAGTCTCGGTCATTACAAGAAATCCAAATAAACATTTAAATATAATTCAATATAAAAACAAATCTGCATGTTAAATAAATGTAATAAATTCACTAATTGTACAAAATTATTCTTCGGGGAAAAATCCACAATAATATGTATAAAATGTCTTGGAGGACCATGTGGTGCTTGTTGCATATGGAGTCGGTCCCAATTTCATCCTAATGAAGGATAATGCCACATACCGCCGGCATCACCAGAAACTTTTTACAAGAACGTAGAATTCAGATCATGGAATGGCCGGCGTTAAGTCCTGACCTGAATACTATTGAACACGCCCTAATCCACCACTAACTATACAGGAACTGACAGAAGCCCTAATTGAGGAATGAGAAAGCATACCCCAAGAATCTCTTCGCAGACTAGTGCGAAGCATTCCAAGCAGGTGCGAGGAAGTGATCCGTGCTCGTGGAGGGCATACACGGTATTAAACCTCACCAATCTACAGAAAACCCTACTCTCATCGATACTACCTATAACAGTTGTTTTCATATTGTTTTGCATTATTAATTTACATTTCTAAGTGTACCTTAACTCTAGAACACAAACCTGATTTAAAAAAACGTTAACACAAACCTTCGTAAGATTTACGACTTAAATCAAAAATGGAATAATTTTTACGTTTTTTCAAATTTTTATTGAGTAACTTTTAATATAGATATAATATGCACACAAGGCAAATATATGAAAACTCAGCATTAAATTTCAACAATCGGAACATTTTTTTGAACGGTGTGGTGTTCTCCACAGAACGCATGCATGCAGGATTCACAGTGATTAGTGGGTCATTGTTATTATTTTAGATGGATAAAAGACGCATATTGTGCGTGTTCCTTTCTCGGTAAGTGTAGTTAATGCCCTATTCGTACTGTTTTGTAAAGTAGTAGCAACGGATTCCCGAATCGACTTCGATAAAGTTGGTATTGTGTTACGTTGTTCTAACAATGGACGCACCAATGATGAATGCAAGTTCATCAGAAAGTAGCGTCTAGATAGCGGTTTATTGTTTTGTTTGTGATTGTTACAACTGTAGATGACATATTAATTGATTGTCGCTATATTTATCATTCCATTAAAGATACACAGCGGCCATTTTTTGGTTTTTTGACTGCAATCCATGTTCGAACACATTTGGTCAAAAGTGTCTATTCCTACTTTCGTGGAATTAAAAAATTCAATGATTTGTGGTTTCAAAGTACGCGTTGATATTTCCGGTTGATTGTGGGTCGTGGATAGCAGTATCACATTTTTGTTTCTCTTCGGCACATACGAAACGAGAGTTTTTTCTTGGTCGAAACAGAACGTTGATGTGCCAGGTTTACGATTTTTTGTATCTAGGAATTCGGGTGGAATCTCCCTTTTATTCTTCCTGAATGTGCTCACGAGAGTTAATTTATATGGATCTTTCAATAATTTTTCTGCCAATGGCACCGAAGTAAACCAATTGTCCATGGTTATGTTGCGATTACTACCATGAATACTTCGTGTCAGTTTTGTCACATAGTAGTCTGCCAATGGTTGACCATTTGTATTTGTTGATTTTCCTACATATGGAGAAGCATTTATCATATACTTTGTTGTAGTATCACAGAGCATCACTATTTTTATACTGTACTTCGCCGGTTTATTTCAGATGTACATTAGAAATGGACAGCGCCCTCTAAATGCAAGTAATTGCTCATCTATTATGACATACGATCCAGGTTTATAGGACTTTGTGCAGTTTTGTATGAATTCGTTCCAAATTTCACGTATTGCAGCAAATGCATCCGTTTTTTTACGCAGTAATCTAGGTTGCTTATCATCGAATCGAAGACAAGATAATAAGAAATCTAACCGTTCAGAACTCATAACTGATTTGTATATACTGCCACATAAAGTCGAGTCAAACATTACTCTTGCATATAAATGGTTGTTTTTCATTACCGCTGACAATACAAGTAAACCTAATAATGCCTTTAGCTCATCTGTGCATGTTTCAGCCACAGTAGCTTTTTGTATTTTGTAAATGACTGCTTTCACTCTCATTTCCATGTTGGTAAAATAAACTATTTTTTCCATAATGGAATCAGTAAATAAACAAGAAAATGCATCCGAAGTTGCTTCCGTTTTTGTCGCCTCATTTTGTGTTGACTGGAAAATATGTATTTTATTTCGTGCAGGTTTTCTTCCACGCCTTGACTTGCATTCAGACGTCTAACAGTGCCCATTCTTACCTCTCAAACTTATTTTAGAAGGTACAACTATATTGGAATTTATTTGCACAAGTTGAGCTAATGGCATATTATCTTCTTCGTCTATAAAATTTTCCTCATTATTATTGGTAGTAGCCATATCACTAATTTTATTGAAATTCCTTGGAGAGTTATTGTCTTTGGTTTCATTGTCGTTATTACTTATTTTATCAAACGCATTGTGTTTCACTATCACTATTTGTATCTTCCATTAGTTCTTGTTCTTCACCATCATCGATTTCGCTTGTATTTTCATTGATTTCACCGTCATCATCTTCATACAATAGTCTTTCTATTTCTGCGTCTGATAATGGACGTCGCCTTTCCCACTCGACGCCATTTTGCTTCAAAAATAATTATAGGGATACTATAACTACCGTATTTTGTTTTACAAAAATACTTACATGATCACAAACTCTTCGTAAATTTTACCATTATAAGGCTAATAATTATGATTCTAGATACCACCAGTGATACAGAATGGCCCAAAATGACCTAAGGGGTTTAATTCCTTATAACTTTTTTATTATATTTTTTTTTTTTTCAGTATTTTGTAAAGAAGACTTGGGGAATTTAAAATGGAACAGTACACAATTGAACAATGTGCGAAAATCGTTGAACTTTACTTCTCAAATCAACGATCCATTGTTTTGACTCAGCGTGCATATCGTCGTTATTTGAATGTGCGGGTTGGACCCTCAGAGTCAACAATAAACCGTCCGGATGCAAATTTTCGAGAACAAGAGGCAGTTAGGAACCTTCCTAGTGCCGGCAGACGACGAACGGTGCACACGGATGACAATATTGAACGGGTACAGGAGAGTATTCGGGAAGATGGAGAAACATCAACCAGGAGACGTTCGACACAACTTGGCCTCTCAAGAGGGTCGCTGCAGAGAATTTTGTATACAATAAGAATGTTTCCATACAAAATTCAGCTTGTCCAACAATTTAAACCGATAGATTACTAGCAACGACTTGATTATGCAATTTATTTTCGTCAAAAAGCAGAAGAAAATCATGATTTTATTCATAATTTAATTATGAGCGACGAAGCCCATTTCCAATTAAATGGGTTCGTTAATTGGCAAAACTGCAGGATATGGGCTACGGAAAATCCAAGAGTAGTTCAACAGCGAGAATTACAGCCACTTAAGTGTACCGTTTGGTGCGGTGTTTCGTCGGAATGGATAATTGGCCCATATTTTTTTGAAAATGAACACGGTGTCGCTCGTTTCCATCACTGGTGTTAGATATCGGACAATGTTGGAAAATTTTTTAAGCCCAGCCGTGGAAAACCATCCGCAAGTATGGTTCCAACACGATGGAGCCACAGCGCACACTGCGAGGGACACAATGGCTCTTTTACGCGACATCTTTGGTTAACGAATTATTTCCCGTACAAGCGATTTTAATTGGCCTCCGCGTTCACCGGATTTAACCGCTTCAGACTGTTTCCTTTGGGGTTATTTGAAAGGAAAAGTCTATATTAATAAGCCTCGAACCATACAGCATTTAAAAAATAATATACGCGACGCAATCAACAACATAACACCTGAAGTTTTGCGAAAGGTTATGGAAAATGTTTTGGAAAGAGCACGAATATGCGAAGCAGAAAATGGCCACCACTTACGAGATATAAGTTTTCATAATTGAATTAAAAATATTCTCCATTAATATACTGTGTTTAAATTTTAAAAAAATTAATAATTATGTCTTAAATAAGAAGTTATAATGAACTCAAACCCCTTCGGTCATTTTGGGCCAGCCTGTATATTCAACCTGCTGCATTGGTTTACTGAATAACGAAAAGTCGTTAAACGGCAGATGCATTGATCGACAAATTTCAGTTATATTCGCGAATAAGTAATATGGCGGTCGTCATAATTACGAAGGTTTGTGTTCTAGGGTTAAGTTGTAACCTTGTTTTTGTAATTTTCTTTAGTTCAACATATGCCGTTGAAGTGTACCAAATTTGATTTTCCTTGACCTCTTATTTAAAAAGTTACAGTTTTGAAAAAAGTGTTCCCCTAATTTTTTTGAGAAGTGTATTTTACATATAAATATAAGATAATATAAGAGAAAAAGAATTCTACGAAAACCATAACATAGCAATCTCAATAACTTCAGTAAGGCGCATAAAATTTAGATCGCATGTGTCGGAGATCTTATTGAAATTGCTACACATGGCGAAAATGATAGATGCGTAAATTATGTTGAGCAATGAATAATGCCATAAAAACAAAAAATAAAAAAAGAAAAAGGTTGCTTTGGAAATATGAGCGAGTAAAAGACAAAATAATAATAAAAATAATAAAAATAATAATAATATTTATTGATGTATATATACATACATACGTCATATTGATATATTCAATATAAAATATAAATGAGAAAAGTACAAAATAACAATAAAAGAAAAAACACATTAAAATTGATGATTGAAAAAATCACTTAACGAGTAAAAACACTCCTTTAGTAGTATTTTGTCTTTGGCTTTGATTTTAAATCGTCCACGGTCCAGGCCTGTCATTCCATTGGGAATTTTATTGTAAATTATTAAGACTAGGTAATTTGTACTCATTTGACTTCTCTGTAACCGATGGTATGGTATCACTATGTTATTTCTATTCCTGGTGCCGTAATTGTGGAAATTACTATTTAAGTAGAACTTTTGGTGTGTATTGTGGACATACTCCAGACAGGTAAGTACATACAAGGATGGCAAGGTCAGTATTTTATGTGTTTTAAACAGTTGCTTGCAGCTAGTTTTGCTGGACACACTACTAAGAGCCCTAATGGCACTTTTTGCATTTTAAACACCGACTCAGCTGCACCTGACACACCCCACGCTAGGATGCCATATGTAGCTCTACTCTGAAAATTAGAAAAGTAGGCCGTTCGAGCTGCTTCGTATGTCGCTACCTGTTTTATCCTACGAATAGAATAAACAGCCGCAACAAGGCGGCGACACAAATCTTCCACATGGCAATCCCAACTCATGTCGCTGGTGAGTTGTAGACCCAGAAATTTGATGCTCTGTTTGCTCTCATTAGAGATCCTTTTTGTTGTATGTCAGGCGCGGCTCGTGATGACGTATTTTGGTTTGCAGTACAATGATCCGAGTGCTTCGTGTATTCTCGTGTACTAACTGTAACGTTTGCTTAGTAAACACCGAAAACACACGAGGCACTCGTATCATTGTACTGCAAACCAAAATACGTCATCACGAGCCGCGCCTGTTGTATGTGCTAACTGCTGTGTTTTATCTTGATTTAGCTTCAGGAGATTACTGCCAAACCATTCGCCTGCCTCCATTAGTGCATGCTCCAAATTTATACTTCCCTCTCCCATTTCTTGGGCCCGAACCAAAACGGATGTATCATCCGCAAACTGGGTAACTTTCCCTGCTGATATGTTATAAGGTAGATCATTCACGTAAATTAGAAAGAGCAGAGGACCTAATATTGACCCCTGTAGAACCCCTCGATTTATCGATAATGTTTTCGAATATTTATTAGTCTAGTAAACTGCTTGCTTTCTGTTCGTTAAGTAAGAGGAAATAAGTTCATTTGCTCGTCCTCGCACGCCGTATCTGTGCAGTTTCTGTAAAAGTATTTGATGGTCCATGGAGTCAAAGGCCTTACTCACATCGCAACAACCAAGAATCACCACTTCCTTGCGATCAAAAGCATCTGCAATATGGTTCAAAAGCTCAGATATTGCTGTGCTAGTAGATCTGCCTTTTAAATAGCCATGTTGAGTATCATTTAAGAGTTTGTATGTCTCAAAATAATTAAGTAATCTTTTCTTGATAATGGTTTCTAAAATTTTTGACATGATTGGCAGTATTGAGATTGGTCGGAAATTTGCTTTATCATCCGTGTCCCCCTTATGTATAGGAAGCACTTTGGCTACTTTCAATTGATCAGGGAATATGCCACTGCACAAACAACTATTGAAAATCTGCTTTATAGGATCCACTATATAACCTATACTCTTTTTTAATACAATGACATTTAACGTGTATATATCAGTGGTTTGCTTATTTCTAAGGCTATATACTATTTCTTTGATTTCTACATTTGTTGTAGGGCGAAGAAAGTAGGTGAATTTTTAATATTTTTGGTAAGTAGGTCATCAGGAGCTAAATTTGGACCCCCACTTGACCTAACTGAATCATTGCCAATATCAACAAAGAAAGAGTTAAACTCCTCAGGTGTAATATTTGACAAAACATTCCCATCACGCTTATTATTTCCCACTTCTCCATTTATTATATTCCACACTGCTCTAGACCTATTTTTAGATCTTTGAATGTAATTTGAGTTCATCCTTTTCTTGCTCAGGATTATCTGTTCTTTGTATTGCTTTTTTAAGTGCCTATATAATTCACTAGCCTCCCTCTCTCCCTCTGTAGCTCTGTATTAAATTATCCTTAGCGGTTTTTTTACTTTAATTACAGACGTAGAATAAATGCTAGAGAAATGTCTTGCTATTAGAAAACGGTTGAGGTTATTCCTCCTTATCTACATTTATACTACGCTTGCCGGTTACAATATTTTGCGGGGATACATATTGACGTTTTGTATAGATTGAATTACACTTTGCTGGCAATTTGCCTCACAATTTAAAGTTTTAATTAATGTCTGATATAATTGAGTGAGTAAGACCACCAATATATGGGATTATTTTCTTTTTAACACTGTCCACAGGAACGTCCTCAGTAGGGCCATCGTAAAACTTGGAGCTATATATCAATTTGTTCAGTATATGCTTAGGATTGCCTTTGTTGGCGAAGATGCTGAAAAGTTCTTTAAGATTGTCTTTAAAGAAAGTAGTGTGGCTTATACATGCTATTCTGTTTTTCATAGCTATAACGGTGTTATACTTTCGATCGAGAGGAATGATGAGAATAATAACTAATGAACCGGTCAGGTGACTATTTGAGCCAAAAATGGACTGATAAGCGCCCCATAGGAGTTCCAAATATCTGCCTGTAGAAATTTTCTTTAAATTTTCATTTTTTAAATAGTCATGTTCCTTACGGGATACCGTGTTCGGATTGTCGTGGCCTGTACATAGGTCAAACATCGCAATGGCTAAAAACACATATATACTGTATTCAGAATTGAATAAGCTTGCTAAATATCCAATAATATATAGGGCGTCCGATTTTTAAAAGAATTCATTAGCTCATCTTTTGTTTTTCAAGTGATAGCACTCTATTTCACAGGAACTAGTAAAAAATAGTATCAGATACGTTTTTATTTCTTTAAAATATGATAGTCTCAATGAAAATATTGAGTGTACAATGAAAAACCAACCACTCTGTATACAACGAAATATCCAATTTGGAAGAAAATGTGCAGTGACGGAAAAGATATATTTATGAAAATATTGGGGAAAAACTGGCCACACCAGACATGAAAGAGCGGCTACAAGCGGTGAAAAGCAATCCCATGTAGTCAGAGCCATTCAGGCTTGCGGTATACAATTGATTCTGGAAAACGCAGCTTCCGCATCAATACAAATAGGCGTCAAACCGGTAGATGCCGTCTATGTTCAAAGTTATTGGAAAAAAAGTTTAACATCCGATGTACCATCTTTGGGTTGTTTACTGCTAAAAATCATCGCAAATCTGTTGTAGAACCTGCTAACTATTGCATTGATCGCAAAGATTTAAGGGGCATTTAATATGCAAATTAAACTACGAAAATTTTAATTTTTAACTTCTTATTATTTATGATTAGTTTATATTGTATAATAATAATAATAGTTTCCTTGAATAAAATAATTAAAACATAATATTTAGGATATATTTAAGACCCTTTGTAAATATAAACTCCAAACAGCAAAGAAAATTAGCAGTTTATATCCGCACATTCATTGGGGTCCTAAAAAGACCCCACGGAGTAGTTTATGAGATTTTAATGCGTGATAATCTAAAGGTTAAAGCAGATAAAATTTGAAGACCAGTGTCACTGTAAGGGTGTTTGAATTTAGATAGTAATTCTACTCCTAAGCTTAATTTTAATTAACGTAGTTCATTTCGAGGCGTAGTTCATCAGATTCACTAGTCTTGTATTTCCAAACATTTGATGAAGGAATGCGATGTAAGTTAAACGCATTATTTATAATAATATATTTACTAATTTACTATTTTACATAAGGTAGGTGAAATTTACACAATGTGGAGTATTTTATAAACGTCTAACAAATGCTATTTTTATGTGTATTCTTAAACATAACTAACTAAAATTATATTATTTAGGGTGTGCTATAGATAACATTGAATATCAATATCTCAATCACAATTAGAATTATGCGATTATTCCGCATACAATATAGAAATATTCTACATATATTTAAGTAGATTTGGTCGTACGCATTTGGTGTCTCATTCTATCGAAGTGCTTCCTGGCACTAAACCTATTAAGCAGCGTTATTATCCTGTCTATCCAGCTAAACAGCATATCATCGATGCTGAAATACAAAAAATATTATCTGCAGACATCATTGAACCCTGTCGAAGCACTTGGTCTCCGCCAGTCTGTATGATTCCTAAAAAGGATGGCACCCATCGCTTTTGCTTTTTGATTATCGCCAGCTCAATGCTGTCACTCGTAAAGATGCGTATCTCCTACCTCTTATTTCTGCCATTATGGATCAGTTACGAGATGCCAAATTTCTCAGTTCTCTCGACATTAAGAGCGCTTATCATCAAGTGCCTATCGTTGAGGAATCTAGGGATTTTACTGCCTTTGCCAATGCCCCTGCAATTCTTGTAATCTTTCTACTTTTTTTATTTAATTCCTTCATTATAACATACAAGTCTCTTATCGATATGTCATTTTGAGTACAAACACGTGTATCACAATACCATCTAATATTTTTACCATACTGCTCAAGAAACTTCAGTTCTGACGGTTTAAATATACTGCACATTTGATGAATGAACTTTTTACAATATCCGGAACATTTAATCAATTTATCACCCGGATTTTCAAGTTTATTATCGCATTTCACACAAACTGAACCTGCACTGTCCCCCATATTTTACAATACAATAAAATCGTTATTTGGAGCTTCTGCTCTAATTGGTGCTAAAAACCAAACCTACACATAAAGCCTAACAATAAATTGACATAGTCACGAATGCCGTTTATCTCACCGGTACTTAAATGAAATGTTTCGCAAAACAAATGTATCTTAAGGTAATATAGATGGTTCGCGATTCAACGTGAATGATGATAAGCTCCTGGAAAAGATATTACCGATGGAGGAATACCAGCCAAAAATATAACTAGCTTCAAAAATTCAGCGTAATCGGGTCTGCTGTGTTGTATTGTCAATTCTTGTGAGCAAAACTGAAGAACATCCTCACGAATATCTAATAAGTCGAAGCTAGCTAGGATCGTCTATCGCCGTTCGATACGAATTAGTATTCAAATTACCTATAATAGTAATTAATAATGAAATGTAAATTATTAAATAGTTTCCGATGCCTGTGTTCACAACTTTCCCAATTCGGATTGAAATCTCTTGAACTTGGGCTGACGAAGTTCCGATTTTTATGTCGAAAACCGATCTCATTGCGATTTCAAAGATGTGATGCCGGCATATATTTGTTGTTTAAATATTGTACATTTATATTTAAGTAATGAATAAATGTGTACTAGTAATTTTCCTATTCTAACGGCCTGTATTATCAACTGATATTAAAAATAGTTTTAGTTAAAAGATATTTAAATTAACCCTAGGACTATCAGGAAAACGGCCTATGGCTACTTACCGCGCGCGTCCATTGAACCCGTATTAATATATGCTGAATTTGAGCTAATATTCAGCGATTATTTTGAATTAAATATAGCGAAAGCATTATTATATTTGACTTTTATTTTATTCAACATAAGAAAAGACCATTAGAATAAACCGAAGCAGTAATAATAATATGACATAAATATGTAAAATAAAATATATAAATGACTTACATGAAAGTAAAAGTGGGTTAAATACATTTTTTACATACAACTACTGAGTGTTCACCGCATACATTGGTTTTACAACGTGCACAACTTGTTCTTGTTTTTCTGTCTTTCGAAGATGGGCAAACATTACATCTCTTCTTCTTTCTTTGAATCTCAGAACTAGTACATGCTTCAGCTTCTTCTTCTGCTTCTGGTTTTTCGTGGTCCTTGTATTCTGCAAGCTCCTTTCCTAGTTCAATTAGAAAGTTTCTTCTCTTTTTCAATTCAAAAGCTGAATTAGGTTTCAAGAGCTTCCATAGTATGTATGCGTTCATGGCGCTGATGTCTATCATGTTATAAAAAACTACAATAGGCCATCTCTTCGTCATCCTTTTCACGGTGTATGATCATGTCATTTTATCCATGTTGTCTACACCACCTTTTGTTTTATTGTAGTCCAGAATTACCTGAGGTTTCTTTTTTTGGCCATTATCAACATTTTTCTCACTGTGCAGAGTACTCAGTAACATTACAAGCTTGCGTTTCTTTGGGCAATACGAAATAATCATCGCAGATCTGTAAAACCAAACTGTGTGGAAAACACCTGACGATTTTTTGGATCAACAAAGGAAGATGGCAATTCTGGCTTATTTTTATGGATCGTACCAACTAATGTTAGGTTTTTTGATAACAAATACTTTGCAACATTGTACGAAGTAAAGAAATTGTCGCAGGTGACATTCCTTCCAGAGTTTTCAATTTTATCTACTAAACGTTTTACAACCTTTTTGCCTTGATTCTTGTCTCTTTCCTCTCTCTGCTTTCCAGGATAAATTTACAGTTTCCATGCATAAGTTGTTACACTATCACAGATGGCCCAAAATTTTATTCCATATCGTCCAGGTTTTGATGGAATATATTGTCTAAAGGGACATCTACCTTTAAAAGTTACAAGCTGTTCGTCAACCGTCATACACCAATTTGGTGCACACGCATCTCGCAAATAGGTATTCCATAACTCAAAGCATTCCCGTATTGGTGCTATTTTGTCGCCACTCCTTTTTCTTCGTCTTTCCGCTGCATCGTCGAATCTAAGTACAAGAAGTATATTTTTAAATCTATTTCGAGCGATATAGTACCAAAGATTTTTCTACTATTGTTTCTGCTCCAAAGTCGTGTTACGTCCTCGTTATAAGATTTGTATATATCTATTAGTATCAAAACTATAATAAATTTCTTCAATTCTTGGATATTCATTTTTATCCAATTTCTGCTGAAAACAATCTCTCATTCATTCGTCCACTTTAGGATAATTTCAAGAAGAGGTTTACGAAAATAAATCAAAGAAGAAGAAGCACGTATATCGATCTCGCGATTTCCGAAACGTGTTGGGCCTGAACGTTCGCGTAAAATATTGTGTCGCAGTTGTCTTCCGTGATACGGTAAAATAGGATCTTGGTACCAAACAACTTGTTTGTTCTTTGATATAAAAGAATTAGCTTCAGCCGGATTTCTGTTGTGGTCATCATTGCTGCTTTCAGCAGATTCTTCGCTATCTGATTCTTATGCTGTGCTTGTATCACCTCTATCGATGAGGCCTTCGACTGCATCTACCTCTCCATCGTCGTCTGAAGCTTCATATCCGCTATTGTATTCAACGTCATTCTTTTAGGCTATTATCTCCTCTAGCTGTTGTTGTGTAAAATTTCCTTATTTCTACGATCCATTTTCCGTAATGAGTAAAACGCGAAGTAGAAAATAGCCGCAATAAAGATTCAGAAATAACTACTTGACAATTGATAAAAAATTATGCTAAAATATCAAATCGCACATCACAAAGATGATACAAAAATGATATGAAATATGAATTTTGTCTTATTCACAGTAACAAAGCAACACTACACAGATTCGGCAAACACTAATGCATTGTTCATGACGTGTGGCTATAAATATGCTGAAACACGTAAAGTACCCAAAATCCGCATGATAAAAGGATTTCCCCTTTCTGTATACATCGGGGAATGCCAAGACAGGTTTATCAGCAGTGGGGAAGTCCGGAATTTAAAAGCGAACCACTATCATTGTAAAACACACTCCCTTTACCTACATTTATACAGTAAACGATATATGGGTCCAACGGACCCGGTTTGAAAATCGCGAAAGTATTTTTATACTGCCAAAACCATTCTTTCTAAAATAATTTTTTTGTCAAAAATTTTAAGCTGTAACTCGTACTTAAAATCCTCAGGATTTTAAAAATAGGCTGTTAGCAACTGCGGTTACCACAGTATTTCCACAAAAGTCAGAACAGATTTATATGGAAACACTTAAATAAAGCACATGCATTATTTCAGGTACGAGTATATACGATAGAATAGGAATAATATTATAGAATTATGATAGATATAGACTTTGTCTCGGGATGTAATGATTTACGAAAAAATATATTGTAAATTTATTTATTAGACTCAATTTATTGTATTCTTTAAAATATGCAAATAGAGAACTTCTAAAAGCAAAGGGTAAGAATAAGAAAATATGTATTCTGTCACATTTATAAAAATAAATAATTTTTACTATTGTTATTTAATTTCTATCTGTATTAGTAAATACAATATTTGAAGCAACAAGATTTTAAATAATATAGTCTTAAGGTACAGCAATATATGTTTTACTAGCAATACAAAAACAAAAATAGTATTTTTCATATATAATTATATAATTTATCTTACAAGTTACAATGATGACATTTAAAATTACCGTGCTACGTACTATAAAAAATATGGATGAAAGTCATAATTTCTGAACAATGGGATCAAAGGTGCTGACAAATACTGACGCTTCTGTAATATATCTATTCTGTGGTTTTACTTCCAGATACTTATTTTAATCAGGTCGAGGTGTGAAAGAAAAAAATGCCATCGCTATTATTGGCTAGATTAGGGTTTGAACAGGTTCATCAGATTCATAGTCTAGTGACCTACCCACTAGACCAGAGGCTTCCAAACTTTTTTCTCGTAGACCACTTTGAAAGTTTTGCTGGTTCCGGTGGACCCCCCTGCAGCTACATTTCTACCATATTCTCAAAACTCGACAAAATATGTGAAGATTAGATCTAACTATGGAAATTTTCGTTCCGGCTGAGTTATTGGTTAATTAATTAATTGATTGTGCTGTGAGTGGATGTCAAAAAAGTAAAGTTAGCCAGTCAAAAAAGTTCTTCCATCCAACTTTACTCCTTTGATATCTACTCACAGCACAAGAAACCAATCAATTCTCACATATTTTATTTAGAAAACTCCCCATTCGGAGTGGTAAAAATAAAAAGATAAATAGTATATTTCCTTGTGTTGTATTTATTCAAATATGTAATTATTACACTATTAATTATTATTGTTATCATATTACATTGTAATATGATAACAGTCGTAATATAATTAAAATTAAATATTAATAACCTAACGTAACTTCTACAATGGCAATCACAAAATAGTCATAATTTTAGTGGGAGGGATGTACTTGATGGATTGACAGCAAATTATCAATATTTGGCTTAAGTTTTGTTAGGAATAACCGCAAATCTCCCCGTTCTGTGATATTCAATCTGCTCCTTTTTTTTTGTTAAAAGATTTGTAACGACACTAAAACTTTTCTCGACAACGTATGACGAGGGAAACGCTATCAAAAAGTTTCTCGCAATTCCCCACAGTCCAGGATATTTTTCGGGTATTTCTGCCTGCAGCCAAAATGTTTGGTAGCCTCTTTTAAATTTCACCTTCAGTTCCTCATTAGTGCTAAGCTCGAGTAGCTCCTCTTGCAATATCACATTCTCCACTTCCATTTCATCAAGTGGATTTAAGATCCATGGTGGTATTTCCATCGTCAGAATATCTTCAAATCTGATTTTAAAGTCATCATGCAGGGCAATTAAATGTTGAAAGTATGTGTGAATATCCTCATCAAGGCATTCTACCTGTGACAAGTTTGAAAACTGGGAAAATTCGCGCCGACAAATATTTTGCTTCATAAATTTCAATTTTCCAAGAAAAGCTAAAATTACACCCTTCGTTTTTATTAAATTGAGGCTGTCCCTTTGTAATTGTAAGTTAATGTCATTAAATTTTTTGAACAAATCTGTCGAATACGCAATGTCTGCTTTCAAATTGATCAGGTTTTCATTTAAATCTGGATCTTTACTTTCCAGAAACTCTAGAACTGATTCAAAAAGTGAGAAAACTCTTGTTAAACGTGCACCTTTCGACAACCAGCGTACTTCAGTATGTAAGAGCAATCGTTGGAAGTCTTCATAATTTTCATCGCACAATTGTGCAAATAAACGCGTATTCAATGCATTGCTTCTTATTTTGTTAACTGCATTAATCACAAATTGAAGCATTTGTGCAATTTAGCACTCAAATTTTTCGCTACTAGGTGTTGTCGGTGGATGACACAGTGAATTGCAGTTACCTCTGGTATAATTCTTTTAAGATGGTTTATAAACCCACGACATCGCTCGGCCATGGCAGGAGCTCCATATGTTGCCACCGAAATAACGTTTGTGAATAGAATCGATTTTTCCTTAAAAAAATCACTCAGGACATTAAGTATTGATTCACCTTTAGTGTCCGCCTCCAAAGTTTTCGCGAATAGTAGCTCTTCATGAATTTCTTCGTCCATAACAAATCGAACATATGCTAATAATAATGCTTCATTACCAGGTAAAGTTGACTCGTCCAGTTGAATAGAAGAATTAGTTGTTTGCAGATAATTGCACAAGAAACTTTAAATATCAGAGCTCATTTCGTCAATAAGTCTTTGTACAGTGTTGTTACTCAAGGGAATTCTTTTGAGTATGTCAAATGGAGATTTGTGCAGAACAGTTTTTAAAGCCTCTTCAACAGCGGGTAAAATTAACTGCTCTCCAATGGTGTGCGATTTTCCAGATTTCGCTATAAGTAATGAGACATTGTAAGATACCCGCAAGCCATCATCGTTAGTTTCCGATGTTGAAGCGAACATACTGTGCACGGTGGGTCTCTTTTCATATTTTTCCTTCAATGTTTGAAAATATTTCAAATCTTTACCTATTTTATCAGGATGACACCTTCTTAGATGATCTTCGAGCTTCGATGGTTTCATAGTCATTGCTCAAAACTTTGTTGCATAAAAGGCATATGGGCAATCGCTTGTCTGCCTTTGATGGAAGAAAACCAAATTTTAAATAATCAACACTGTACTGTCGACATTTCTTCTTAGATTCAGCCATGTTTCGAATCAGTTACCTACCTGTAAATAAAAAAAAACTTTGTTGTAGTAATCTTAAGGCGGTCTTACTTAACAGGATATGGCTATTTTAACAGGATTAATTGATTATTGCAAAGAAATAAACAAAGTACCGGCGGCAAACTAATTCTAATTATTAAAAGCAATAAATCGCTAAGATCAATAATTGAGTTTTATGAAAACGGCTAAACCGATTTTAATGTAATGTAAAACATTTTTTCATTAATTATACTTTGATATATTTCTGTAAATTCGATATAAAATACTTGTAAATAAGATTTTGATAACAAAACTTCGCGATTTTAATTATTTATTTATTACTTTGATGCACGTTACGAGTATGTAGTATATAAAGACACGTACAATTTATGAAAATATATTTAATTATTAGTGAACCACCACACAGTCGGGTAATAAAAAAATTACTAATATAGTAGGGACAAGAAGTTCAACCTTTCTCAGCTTTCTGTTCTTTTATGGAAGTATCTAATAATGGCTCTGTTCGGTATTTAATTTTTAATACGTACCTACTACACGCAAACATTACAAGTATACTTATTACAACATAAATATATCTCCTATCGCAGGTGGGTTGGAAGAGATTTCTTTTAGGAATAAGCCTCACCTTTTGTACCTACGTATTTTTTTGTAATTTGTCCATTTTTTGTTTACTTACGTGTACAATAAATTGCAAAATAAATAGATAAATAATAAATAAAATAAAAGTATGTATAACAAATAGGCAGGTAAGTACTTACTTTTCCGACAGTGGCAAACACTAACATCGATTCACTTTACTTTACTTTTCTTTTCGAAATTCGGGAAACAAATGAGTAACGTTTATCCGTGGCATTCGTATTTATATTGGTGAAGAATCAAACAAGTTCATGCAAGATTGCAAGCACACACACCACAAGTCGTACTTCGTCCCTTTGAACGCCTGAACAAGCATTGCGGACGGCGGCAGCGACAGCGCTTTGCAAGTCTCGACACGTTGTACTGAATATGGAATATGCAAGTTTTTACAAGTAACAGTCGCAGAGATTCTTAAAATATTATCTGCCTACATTGATAGGTGAACTCAAGCCAACATTTTAGTACTTCACTATCGAAACCAGATAAATTTTTGTGGACCCCGCTTACGAATTTTGAACCCCCATTTTTTTGTCACGCCAACGTAGACCCCCGTCGAGTCTCTCGTGGATCCCTGGGGGTTCACCTGGACCACTTTGGGAATCAATACACTAGACCAACATGGTCTCTTTTTTTATTAATAATACATGGATATTATTAAAAATTACTTGAAAGAATTTCTAGGTAGAAAAGAGTTTCTTACAATATATTAAAAATCACTCAAATTAATTCATATCTTCTATCATTGTATATGTATGAATATTAATGACTTATAAATTTTGCTGTTACTTTGATATAGTATTTGTTATAATTAAAGGCCGGATTTATATGGACTAAAAATATAAAAATATGTATGTAAGATATGCTCCTAAGAAAATAAAATATGCACTTAAATAGGCAAGATATGCATTTGAATGTGAAAAATATACATTTGAATATGGAAAATATGCATTAAAAAATCACTCTTTTTTATATAAAACTGATGTCAGGAAAAAACTAATAAAGGAGATGAGCTCTAAACATATTTTTAGTGTTGATAATATAAATACAATTTTGATTTAATTATTATTAAAATGGCAAACAAGATATTTTTCTAAATTTTTTAGAGCAAAATTTTGTCTCCTCTCAGACAGAATATTTTTGTAATGTGAAAAGAATTGTTCTACATAACAAACAACTTGTTAGAACTGGTTCTGATGGTAGTTTAAGATTTAGACACTTTTCTGCGTACAAGTCTCTCCGAAGTGATGCTTTTAAAAATAACTTTTTCATGTTTGATAACAATTTATTTACAATGGGATATTCATTTTTCACCCCATGTACAAGACAAGTAACGTGCAGCAAATCTGGATAAAACACCTTTAAATTGTTAGCAGCTTTTAACATATAGGCAACTCCATCCGTATAAAGAATTTTAAGTTTTTCAACTCACAATCATGCAACGGACTCAGTTAACTGAATTTATAATTTAGAATACTTACATAAATATTAACTTATATTAATTTAAGTGCTTATGTTAGGCGGTTGCGTATGTTTATTCAAAATGGAAAAAAAATTGGAAATTAAATACGTTAACTTACGCAACGAATTATTAACAAATCTAGCTATGGTGTTAGAATTAATTCTCTCCCTCTAATATTTGTCTTAAAGGCACCTTCTGCTTTTTTGCATTTTCTTTATGCGAATTTGTGTTTAGATGCTGGTCGACAAGATATTTTTTTCACTTGAAAAAAATTTTGGAATTTTGGAATTTTGGAAGTTTGGAACATATTTGGCAAAAAATGGTTTTCCCGTGAGTAGTAAGATGTTCCGATTGTCATATCCATCCTCGGATTTGTTGACTTTTGCACATCTTTACTTGAGGAATATTTAGAATAACAGATTTCACTACACTAACAATAGAAAATTGTATCACTGGAAAGTACAAATGTACCTATTGACCCTACGAAAGACACTGACGTGACAAAAACTATAATATTTAGAGTATCGTTACCGTTGTCGCATGTCAATGTATAAATTTTATATTTTTATTGGTCTTATCGACAACTTAGATCATGTTGGCACGTGTTCCAATTTCAAAGGCGGCATTTCTTGGAAGCGGAAAGACCAGATGTGCGCTTCCAGGAACCCAACACCCGTACTAGGCGAAATTATTGAAATTTAAAAAATGACGAAATGTACTCAATTATGTAAATTATATGCATTTATTGCAAAATATATGCAACAATATAGGCAATAAGAATGATGTTATCTTATTTAGAATTATCTGAAACGCTAAGAAAACTTTAAATTAATCCAAAGTCGTTCAGCAAAAAAATATAAATTCGGCCTTTAGTTATAATGTTTGTTTAGATAAATGAAATTGTTCTAATTAATTAAATTTTTTGCTGATTTTGCTGTTTACATATTTGATATATTTTATTTTAGGACGATAGTTAGCAACTGTCATCAGTGGATTATTAAATAAATAAATATCTACAATGGAAAATTACTCTAAACAATCTCTCAACAATAATAACATACACTTTAACTTATCTAGAATTATTTGCGTCATTGCAACATTATTTCAATATCAGTTAAAAGTTTTTGCAAACTATTTTAAGAATTCATAAAATTGAACTTTCTACTTATCATAGTTTCGAAGATATCAGCATTTTTATTATTATTAAGGACATGCATATTTGTGAAATATAATGACTATTGATAAACGTACGTTAAAGTACTTGCCACGAGCTTTTGTGAGTCGGTAATCTTGACAATGATTTTGTAGAATCATTTAATACTGGACTCATGATGACATGAATGTTTGGACTATAATAAATTGAACGGAAGCGATGGAACCTTCAGTATTCGCAAGCGAATGTGCAGTAATATATATTTTATCTCAAGATATTGACAGTGAAATATTAAAACGTAAGTATATCTAATTTCTATTCATTATCCTGTATTTCGTATTAAATATATGTGTAATTTATTGAGAATATATTATATAATTATACTATTTATATTAATTTTAATAAGTTAAAAGAAAGTAAATCTAGTCTATTCTAAGAATAAGGAATTATGTTTGTCTTTACATATATTTTTAAATCAAAAATATCACAATGTTTATTATCTTATTATTTTAAATAGAACCGTTTATGAAACATGTTTACTATACTTTCTTTAAAAATTTAATTTTACAAAATGCAGAAAGAAAAAATATTTCTAAAATGGAAGTCAGTTAAACTTTAAGTAATTAAAAGGAGAAAACGAGTAAAGGCGGTTTAAAAATGAATACGTTCAGCTGCTAATTATGTGGTATTATATTTTATTGTGTAAAATAGCGAAATAAAACTATCATAGCCCTTAACTACATTGACTGCAGTTTCGAACTAACTTGACCATACATATTTACGAAAAAACTTAGCACTAAAGTAATATTTCAATAAAGTATTTTTACTTTACTATCTCGAAGATTTTTATTACATTTAATAGTACCTATAAATATCATAAAATAATATTAGGTGACGATAAAAGACCATGAAGGAAGTTTTACATTTAACTTTCTATTTAAACAATATTAAGCATAGTAAAAGTTACCAATTATCCCTATAAACTGTTATACTATTTGAAGATATGTTGGCAAATACATTACATTTTTTTTTAAATAATCTACGATGACATTAATGAAGTGAAGATTTTAAATATAGTTTTATTTCTATTTTGAATTATTGTCATATATGGATATTTAAATTTTAATTATTTATTTGTATAGGGTGTGTATTATTATTCTATTGTAAACAGTAAATTATTATAATTTTCAATTTTTATTCAAAATTAAATAATTAAAAAAATATATTAATTTTTTTAAATAATTTTTCTAAAAAAAATAAAAATAAAAAAATAAAAGAAACATATATGAAAAGGGCTTAGAATAGTACCATATGAGCAAAAATTGTTTAGATAAGGGCTGGTCACAGTTTGGAGGATCACTATCATTTATAGGTTCAGCCTATTGTTGGTTCTACATGTTGGTTGGATGTCAGTTTCCATTTGAATTTTTATTTAACATGAATTGAATGTCAATTTCGATTTGAAGTTTCATTCGACATAATTTAAATGACTGATTAGCTAACATAACCAATATAGTTACAGCTACTTCAAATTAAGACTGACATTTAATTGGCAGCAACAAGCTGAACCTATCAAAGACAGTGATCCTCCCAGCCATGACCATTCCTTATCTAAATAATTTTTGCTCATATACAGGCAACACTCAACGTGCAGATTATCCACCAATTTATACACACTCTGTATTTCGTTTTTGTACGATGTTTGCTAGGTAGATTTTTATTTTTTAAACACAAGTGTATTCCTTATTTATATTTAGCAATAAAGTTAATGAAAACTTCTAAACATAAATTATAACTTAAATAATTGTCATAATATTTTAATACTAATTAAATAAAAATATTTTCACCTTTACAATCGATAGTAATTATTATAAAAGTCTTTCTTTGGAGACTGTGGTTAAGTAAAAACTTGAAAAAAGGTATATAACCCCTTACCACAATTATTAATCGTATCCTAAATACGTATTTCGACAACTAAGTTGTCATCATCAGTAGGTAAAACCACTAATCAAGGTGTCGCACATGGGGCACAGTAAAGCTAGTAAACCGCTTACGCAACAACTTTACACATTTATTTTGATAGGAAGGAACTTGTGGGGCTCTATGTTGAGCTACAAATAGAAATCGCAGCAGCAGATATATTTGTATTGAACTGTATTATAATATCAATATACAGACCTCCAAGTGGAAATTTTTGTTTATTTATTAATAAATTGAATGATCTGCTATCTAGAATAGAGACGGAAACATCAATTAAAAGAATCTTCATATCAGGTGATTTTAATATCGACTTTTTGTAGCATTCAGCGGAGAAGAACATCTTATTGGATTTGTTGAAATCTTACTCTTTTGTTCTAATTATGACAGAGCCATCCATTATTATTATAAGAATAGTTACTAAAAACTCTTGCCCTACACCATTGTTATGGTAATAGGGATTTTTGGATTATATATATATATATACTAAAAACTCAAGAACCTGTGTTGATAACATTTTTTCAATCTCCATCTGTCAGATCATTTTGCACAAAATTATGTCAAATGTTTTTTATGTGATTTCTTGTGTTTTAAAGTGGTTATAGCGGGGCAAAATGGAGATTTTAGCTCTTACTTTGACCGGTGCCCTCATTTCACTCGGGAAAAGACTCCAAAGTTCGAGCTAAAATCCCCTATTTTCGGCCCTACTATAATAGAAAACTATTATTTAATAATTACATTTGCCTTTCTATTTTTCATTTTGTTTTTGTACTGATCCATAAATCTTGTACAAGTGACCTAGTGATCTTACAAGATTAATAAAGATACTTATTTACATTTTAAATAAAAATACAACACATTCCACATAAAACTTCTGAAAAACTAATTTTATTTTTCACATGCTATGAAACACAAACATATTTATTCAACACAAAAAAGGAGTTCATTTAATTTTGTTTATTACACAAAGGCGAATCTCATTAGAAGAATCGCATTAGAAGTAACCAAAACATAGAATTAATATTTAGCCGTGACATTAATTTGTAGACAAACTATAGGTTCA